>CM056054.1:230300422-230773264 GCA_029574335.1 Rana kukunoris
CCTACGCTGACCACCAATGTAAAGGGGTCACCTCTTCACTGACCACCAATGTAAGAGGTCACCTCTACGCTGACCACCAATGTAAGGGGTCACTTCAATGCTGACCACCAATGTAAATGGTCACTTCTACGCTGACCACCAATGTATGCGTCTCCAATGTGGACACCAATGAGGTCACCTCTACACTGACCACCAATGTAAGGAGTCGCCTCTACGCTGACCACCAATGTAAAGGGTCACCTCTACATGACCACACAATGTAAGAGGGTCACCTCTACACTGACCACCAATGTAAGGGGTCACTTCAATGCTGACCACCAATGTAAATGGTCACTTCTACGCTGACCACCAATGTAAGAGGTCACCTCTACACTGACCACCAATGTAAGGAGTCGCCTCTACGCTGACCACCAATGTAAAGGGTCACCTCTACACTGACCACCAATGTAAGAGGTCACCTCTACACTGACCACCAATGTAAGGGGTCACTTCAATGCTGACCACCAATGTAAATGGTCACTTCTACGCTGACCACCAATGTAAAGGGTCACCTCTACACTGACCACCAATGTAAGGGGTCACTTCAATGCTGACCACCAAATGTAAAGAGTCATCTCTACACTGACCACCATGTAAATTATCACTTCTACACTGACCAACCAATGTAAGGAGTCGCCTCTACGCTGACCACCAATGTAAGGGGTCACTTCTATGCTGACCACCAATGAAGAGGTCACCTCTACACTGACCACCAATGTAAGGGGTAATTTCAACGCTGACCACAAATATAAGAGGTCACTTCTTCGCTGACCACCAATGTAAAGGGTCATCTCTACACTGACCACCAATGAAGAGGTCACCTTTACACTGACCACCAATGTAAGGAGTCGCCTCTACGCTGACCACCAATGTAAATGGTCACCTCTACACCACAGGTTCGATGTCTTGTGCGTTCAGAGATAGTATTCTTCATACCTCGGATGTAACGAATGGTTATTTGAGTTAGGCGGCGTACACACGACCGGTTTCCTCGGCAGAATTCAGCAAGAAACTCGATGGGAGACGTATTCTGCCGAGAAAACCGGTCGTGCAGGGGCGGACTGACAACTCATGGGGCCCCCGGGCAATAGAAGATTATGGGGCCCCCGGGCTTACAGATGGCCACCACGCCAGGTGGCAGTACAGAGGCGGGGCAGCTAAAATCTCTGGATTTTCACATCAAAAGCATGTCAGTTTCGGACATATCAGGGACAGATGTAAAAAAAACACAGATTTTTACATACTGTCCCTGGTTTTACTGAGCCTGGCAACCCTGATGGGGCCCCCTAGTGGCATGGGGCCCTCGGGCAGTGCCCGGGCGACTCAATGGTCAGTCCGCCCCTGCGGTCGTGTGTACACTTTTCGCCGAGATACCCGTCGAGGAACTCGTCGAGCCAAAAAGAGAGCATGTTCTCTATTTCCTCGACGGGCAATGGGAAAATTTGGCTCAACAACATTTTTTGACAGCCGAACAAGGAACTCGATGGGGAAAACGATGTGTTTCGCCCGTCGAGTTTCTCGGTCGTGTGTACGCCGCCTTACTGTTGTCTTTCTATCTGGAACCAGTCTGCCCGTTCTCCTCTGACATCAACAAGGCATTGTCCTCCACACAACTGCCGCTCACTGGATATTTTCTCATTTTCTGTAAACCCGAGAGAAGGTTGTGTTGTGAAAATCTCAGTAGAACAGCAGTTTTTTCAAATACTGGACCCAGCCTGTCTGCCACCAAAACAATGCCACGTTCAAAGTCACTTAAAGCGGAAAAAAATAATATCAAAAGTCAGCAGTTACAAATACTGCAGCTGCTGACTTTTAATATTTGGACACTTACCTGTCCAGGGGTGCCTGTGATGTCGGGTCCCGAAGCCAATTTCTCACTCGGCTCTCGGGTGCTGCCGCCATATTGCCGCATTGCGGCTTCACTTCAGGTTCCCTACTGCGCATGCACTGGTCCCTGCTGTCTTCTGGGACCTGTGTGTCTCCCAGAAGACAGTGGGGGGGGGGGAGTAGGTGCTGGACGTGGAGTAGGTCACCGCAGTGACCTATGCCCGGAAGTGGGAGAAAATACCTGTATTACACAGGTATCTGCTCCCTCCTCCCCCCTGAAAGGTGCCAAATGTGACACTAGGGAGGATTCCAAAAAGCGGAAGTTCCATTTTTGGGTGAAACTCCGCTTCAAATCTAATTTCTTCCACATTCTGATACTCAATTTCAACTTCAGAAAGTCGTCTTCACCGCATCAAGATGCCTAAATGTATGGAGTTGCTGCCATGTGATTAACTGATTTAGCAATTTGGGTTACCAAGCAATCGAACAGGTGTACCTAATAAAGTGGCCGGTAAGTGTATATATACCGTATTTATCGGCGTATACCGCGCACTTTTTTGCCCTGAAAATCAGGGCAAAATCGTGGGTGTGCGGTATACGCCGATACCTGCTTTCCCGCGCCGCTTTCGAATACTGCGCCGGCATATACCGAGCGCAGTACACTCGGGTATAGTCTGGACGTACTGGACGTCAGCGCGAGAGGAGCCGAGTCTGCCCGACTATACCCGAGTGTACTGCGCTTGGTATATGCCAGCGCAGTATTTGAAATCGGCGCGGGAAAGCGAGGATCGAGCAGGGAGGACGCCGCAGAAGGACGCCGGACCCGACAAAGAGAACATTCGAAGCCGCCGATGGACACCGCGCAAGACACCAAAACTGTAAGTATAAAAAAAAAAAATACACAGTAATGGGGGCCACTTTAGGGGTGCGCGCTATACGCGGGAGCGCGCTATACCCCGATAAATACGGTGTATATGTATGTACCAGTGGCGGTGCGTTCATAGAGGGCGCGAGAGCGCCGCCCCCCTCTCTTTCCTGCACTGCCACTGAATACAATACATAGATTCATGCATTGCATGGATCTATGTATTGCTGCTACCGCCGACTATCCAGATGGCCAGCCCCCTGGTGAGCGCCGGCCATCTGAATAACGGCAGCTGGTTGGCTGTGGAAGTGCCCGAGTGCCCTCAGGCTGTAATCGGCTTCCAAATACTTATCGAAGGGACGCACAGGGTGTGTGTTCCTTGGATAAGACTGACAGGCGTCTCAGCCAATCGGGTCCACCGGTTCTGGTTACCGGTAACCTGACTGGCTGAAGCGTCATCGAGGGCGGGAGAAGACATGGAGGGACGGTGGAAGAAGGATGGCCGACCCCAGAAAAGTAAGGCAGCATTTTACAGGGCACAATGGCAACAATTGGCACAGTGGCGACAAAGGGCACAGTTGCGACAATTGGCACAGTAGCGACAATTTAAGGGCACAGTGGCGACAATTAAAGGGCACAGTGGCGACAATTGGCACAGTAGCGACAATTAAAGGGCACAGTGGCGACAATTGGCACACTGGCGACGATTGGCACAGTAGCGACAATTAAAGGGCACAGTAGCGACAATGGGCACAGTGGTGACAATTAAAGGGCACAGTGGCGACAAAGGGTGCAGTGGCGACAAATGGCACAGTGGCAACAATTAAAAGGCACAGTGGCGACAAAAGGTGCAGTGGCGACAAAGGGCACAGTAGCGACAATTAAATGGCACAGTGGTGACAATTAACAGAGTGGCAACAATTGATGGGCACAGTGGCTGCATTTGATGCCATGGTACAGTGGTGACAATTGATGGCACAGTGGCTGCATTTGATGGCATGGCACAGTGGCTGCATTTGATGGCATGACACAGTGGTGACAATTGATGGCACAGTGGCTGCATTTGATGGCATTGCACAGTGGTGACAATTGATGGCACAGTGCCTGCGCTTGATGGCATGGCACAGTGGCTGCATTTGATGGCATGACACAGTGGTGACAATTGATGGCACAGTGGCTGCATTTGATGGCGTGGCACAGTGGTGACAATTGATGGGCACAGTGGCGACAATTAAAGGGCAGAGTGGCGACAATTGATGGGCACAGTGGCTGCATTTGATAGCATGGCACAGTGGCTGCAATTGTTTGTTTTTGTTGTTGTTTTTTTCGTTTGTTTGTGCCCCCCCAAAAATTAAGAGCACCAGCCGCCACTGGTATGATCAGTATATAATGAAAAAAAAATGTACATATAAGGGAGATATATAAACATAATTTATATATATATATATATTTATATATATATATATATATATATATATATATATATATATATATATATATATATATATATATATATATTTATATTTACCGGACACTTTATTAGGTATATATTAAGTTGCCGAGACATATATATATATATATATAAATATATAGATCTATATACCTGCAACATTATTAGGTACGCCTTGCACTAGTACTGGGTTGGTACAGATGTACCTAATAAAGTGGCCGGTAAGTGAATATATTTTTATTTTTTATATTTTTTTTAGATATATTTTTTTTTTTTTTTGTCTTCATATATATATATATATGCCATTTAAATTTTAAATTCAGGAATCAATAAAGCAGATCGGGGTGACAACCCATTCTATTCCCTATAGGAAGCAGGCAGGGTGGTCAGGAAAGGGTTAGTAGGCGTGTCCCTATGAAGAGCTCATTGCTGGTCGGTGATAGGCGGGGGGCGGAGCTGGGGGGCGGGGTCAGCGGGCGCAGTCTCCTCTCGGCTCTCCAGTCGCTGTCCGTGGTGCTGATCGCGGCCGGGGAGAGCAGAGCGGGCGGTATGCGCCCTGTGTGATCGGGAGCCCCGGGGGCCCCTCATCCGTCACACCTCGGAGGCCTCCAGCACCAGGATGGGTCTCCCCGCAGGCACCGTCCTCTGCCTCCTGCTGATTACCTGCTGCCCCCGCAGGGGCCTGGGGGCCCGGAGCCACGGTGAGTGACATCTCCTTATCCACCCCCCAACCGCTACACAACCTCTTCCCAATGTATGGGGGGGGGGGTTGTACACCGGGGGAGGGGAGACTCATCACTAACATCACCATCACCCGGACACATACCGCCGCCCGCCCGGGATTTACACACACCCACTACTACAGGGGGGCTCCACTACTACAGGGGGGCTCCACTACTACAGGGGGGCTCCACTACTACAGGGGGGCTCCACTACTACAGGGGGCTCCACTACTACAGGGGGCTCAACTACTACAGGGGGCTCCACTACTACAGGGGGCTCCACTACTACAGGGGGGCTCCACTACTACAGGGGGCTCAACTACTACAGGGGGCTCAACTACTACAGGGGGCTCCACTACTACAGGGGGGCTCCACTACTACAGGGGGCTCAACTACTACAGGGGGCTCCACTACTACAGGGGGCTCCACTACTACAGGGGGCTCAACTACTACTTAGGGGCTCCACTACTACAGGGGGCTCAACTACTACAGGGGGCTCCACTACTACAGGGGGCTCAACTACTACTTAGGGGCTCCACTACTACAGGGGGCTTAACTACTACAGGGGGCTCCACTACTACAGGGGGGCTCCACTACTACAGGGGGGCTCCACTACTACAGGGGGGCTCAACTACTACTTAGGGGCTCCACTACTACAGGGGGCTTAACTACTACAGGGGGCTACACTACTACAGGGGGCTCCACTACTACAGGGGGCTCCACTACTACAGCTCCACTATTACAGGGGGGCTCCACTACTACAGGGGGGCTCCACTACTACAGGGGGCTCCACTACTACAGGGGGGCTCCACTACTACAGGGGGCTCAACTACTACTTAGGGGCTCCACTACTACAGGGGGCTCCACTACTACAGGGGGCTCAACTACTACTTAGGGGCTCCACTACTACAGGGGGCTCCACTACTACTTAGGGGCTCAACTACTACTTAGGGGCTCCACTACTATGGGGGGCTCCACTACCAGGTGCTCCACTGCAGGGTGCTCCTCTACAAACTGCTTTTCTATGGAGTGCTCCTCTATGGGGTGCTACACTACAAGGTGCTCCACTACCAGGTGCTCCTCTATGTGGTGCTTCTCTATGGGGTGTTACACTACATGGTGCTCTACTGGAGGGTGCTGCTCTACAGGTTGCTTCACAACAGGGTGCTTCTCTATGGAGTGCTCCACTATGGGGGGTTTCCTCTCCATGGCGCACCTCTACAAGATGCTTCTCTACGGTGTACTCCTCTAAAGGGTGCTCCCCTACTGGGTGCTCCTCTACAGAGTGCTCCTGTACAGGGTACTGTTCTACAGCATGCTCATCTATGGGGTGCTACACTACAAAGGGCTCCTCTACGGGGTGCTCATCTATGGGGTGCTCCTCTATAGGGTGCTCCACTATAGGGTGCTCTTCTACAGGGTGCTCCTCTACTGGATGCTTCTCTATGGGGTGGTACACTACAGGGTTCTCTTTTACGGGGTGCTCCACTTCAGGGTGCTTTCTTAATGAGTTCTCCTCTACAGGATGCTTTCTACCAGGTGCTTCTCTACATGGTTTCTTCATGGTGTACTACTCTACAGGATGCTCCTCTGCAGAGTGCTACACTACGGGGGGCTCCTCTACAGAGTGCTACACTACGGGGGGCTCCTCTCTCCTTGCTACACTACAAGTTGCTTCCTTAATGGGTGCTCTTCTACATGGCGCTTTTTTACAGGGTGCTCCTCTACTAGGTGCTCCTCTGCAGGATGCTCCACTATATGGTGCTTTTCTACGGGGTGCCACAGTACCAGGTGCTCCTTTACAGGGTTTCTGCACTGTGTGTTCCTCTACTGAGTGCTCCTGTACAGGGTGCTACACTGTGTGCTCCTTTAAAGAGTGCTTCTCTACACGATGCTCCACTATTGGAAGCTTCTTTACAGGGTGCTACACTGCATGCTGCTCTATAGAGTGCTACACTACTGTGTGCTTCTCCATAGGGTGCTACATCGTGTGCTCCTCTACTGAGTGTTCCTCCAATAGATGCTCCTCTACTGAGTGTTCCTTTTCTAGATGCTCCTTTACTGAGTGTTCCTCTATTAGATGCTCCTCTATTGAGTGTTATTTTACTAGATGCTCATCTACTGAGTGTTCCTTTACTATATGCTCCTCTACTGAGTGTTCCTCTACTAGATGCTCCTCTACTGAGTGTTCCTTTACTAGATGCTCCTCTACTGAGTGTTCCTCTATTAGATGCTCCTCTATTGAGTGTTATTTTACTAGATGCTCCTCTACTGAGTGTTCCTCTACTAGATGCTCCTCTACTGAGTGTTCCTCTACTAGATGCTCCTCTACTGAGTGTTCCTTTACTAGATGCTCCAATACTGAGTGTTCCTCTACTAGATGCTCCTCTACTGAGTGTTCCTACTAGATGCTCCTCTATTGAGTGTTATTTTACTAAATGCTCCTCTACTGAGTGTTCCTCTACTACATGCTCCTCCACTGAGCGTTTCCTCTACTAGATGCTCCTCTATTGAGTGTTATTTTACTAGATGCTCCTCTACTGAGTGTTCCTCTACTAGATGCTCCTCTACTGAGTGTTTCTCTACTAGATGCTTCTCTACTGAGTGTTCCTTTACTAGATGCTCCTCTACTGAGTGTTCCTTTACTAGATGCTCCTCTACTGAGTGTTTCTCTACTAGATGCTCCTCTACTGAGTGTACCTCTACTAGATGCTCCTCTACTGAGTGTTTCTCTACTAGATGCTCCTCTACTGAGTGTTTCTCTACTAGATGCTCCTCTACTGAGTGTTTCTCTACTAGATGCTCCTCTACTGAGTGTTTCTCTACTAGATGCTCCTCTACTGAGTGTTTCTCTACTAGATGCTCCTCTACTGAGTGTTCCTTTACTAGATGCTCCTCTACTGAGTGTTCCTTTACTAGATGCTCCTCTACTGAGTGTTTCTCTACTCTACTAGATGCTCCTCTATTGAGTGTCCCTTTATTAGACCATCCTCTACTGAGTGTTTCTCTACTAGATGCTCCTCTACTGAGTGTTTCTCTACTAGATGCTCCTCTACTGAGTGTCCCTTTATTAGATCCTCCTCTACTGAGTGTACCTCTACTAGATGCTCCTCTACTGAGTGTTCCTCTACTAGATGCTCCTCTACTGAGTGTTCCTCTACTAGATGCTCCTCTACTGAGCGTTCCTCTACTAGATGCTCCTCTACTGAGTGTCCCTTTATTAGATCCTCCTCTACTGAGCGTTCCTCTACTAGATGCTCCTCTACTGAGTGTTCCTACTAGATGCTCCTCTACTGAGTATTCCTCTACTAGATGCTCTTCTGCAGGGTAATGCTCTACTGGTTGCTTCTCTAATGGATGTCCCTCTACTACATGACTCCACTGTGTTCTCCTCTTCTGCATGTCTATACTAATGTATACAATGTATCATTTTATTTATATTGTCTGAATCATAAACATTTACTATTTGTTGTTGTGTATATTTACAGTATTTATTGTCATTTGCTAAGACTGGAGCAGGCAGGATCTGTAGCAGTTGTGCATGGCAGCCAATCAGCCTCCAGCTTTCATTTCCAAAGCTTAGCTGAACAAGTTGAAAGCAGCAGCTGATTGGTTGCTATACACGGCTGTTCCTGTTTGAGTAAATTCCCCCTTCATTTTTATGTGCTCAGTTATTTGCTGTTGTAGCGTTCCTCACCTTTCATCCTTCCCCATTCCATGCAGGGATTGGGATTTGGAATAAAAGTGATCAAAACATATATTTCCTGTAATTCCTGTAAATGTAAAACATGATATTCAGTCACTTGTAGCGATTGCTTAGAAATTCGTTTTATTTTTTTGCTGTGCTTTTTTAGCCTTTTTTCAGTAAATCTGAGCAAAGCACCATCAGCAGTCTGATTTCCGATCGCTGCCAGGTTGATTCTGATTGGATGCTGTTGATTGCTGGTTTTATGAGACAGTGTTGGCTGAAATCACAAAGCTTCACACAAGGCTGTGGAAATTTTATTGTATTACGTGACAGTTAAGTGTCATTGAGCACAACTGAAAATAGCTGTCATTTTTTTTATTATTATTATTTTTATTATTATTATTATTTTTATTATTATTATTATTTTTATTATTATTATTATTATTATTATTATTATTGTTATTATAATTTTTTATTTTATAAATAAACTGTACTGTAATTGTGCTGCCCCCCAATACATTGTAAAGAGCTGCGTAAACTGTTGGCGCTATATAAATTGTGTATAATAATAATTTGTTCCAGAAACACGCTTGTAATCCAAAGCACTTGTATATCAAATCAAATTTTCCCATAAGAAATAATGGAAACTCAAATAATTTGTTCCACAACCATTTATTCATAAATCCTTCAGTTTATAAAAAAGATTACAGCAATGTGATTGGTTGTGCAACCATAAAATGTCCATCCACCAATGGAAGCCTCCACAAGGGGATTAGAAGCAAAATCCAGCAGGAGCTCCAGAGTATAAAAGAGAAGAGAGGCGCCTCTAAGTGTAGCAATACGGTTACATTTAACCACTTAAGGACCGCCTCCTGCACATTTACGTCGGCAGAATGGCACGGCTGGGCACTTAAAGAGGACGTACAGGTACGTGATTGCGCCCAGCCCAGCCGTGGCCCGTACGCGCGCCCGCGACCTGGTCCGAAGCTCCGTGGCCGCCAGACCCACGGACTCGATCGCTGCTGGAGTCCCGCGATTGGTCCCCGGAGCTGAAGAACGAGGAGAGCTGTTCACTGTGGCGCTGTCATTGATCGTGTGTTCCCTGATATAGGGAAACACAATCAATGATGTCACACATCCAGCCCCGCCCCCCTACAGTTAGAAACACACATGAGGTCACACATAACCCCTTCAGCGCTCCCTAGTGGTTAACTCCCAAACTGCAATTGTCATTTTCACAGTAATCAGGGCATTTTTATAGCATTTTTTTGCTGTGAAAATTACAATGGTCCCAAGAATGTGTCAAAAATGTCCGATATGTCCGCCATAATGTCGCAGTCACAAAAAAAAAAACGCTAATCGCCACCATTAGTAGTAAAAAAAAAATATATATATTTTTTTTTTTTTACCAAAAATATGTAGAATAATACATATCGGCCTAAACTGAGGAGAATTTTTTTTTATATATATATATATAATTTGGGGGGATATTTGAATGGGGTTGTGGTTGAGTTCCTGCACCTATTTTTTGAGAAAAAAAGCTCTGGCGCTAACCAATCAATAAACGCTAATTGCGATTTTTTTTTTACGAAAAATATGTAGAAGAATACGTATCGGCCTAAACTGAGGAATTTTTTTTTTTTTTAGATCTTTTTTGGGGATATTTATTATAGCAAAATGTAAAAAATATTGTTTTTTTTTCAAAATAGTGGCTCTATTTTTGTTTATAGCGCAAAAAATAAAAACCGCAGAGGTGATCAAATACCACCAAAAGAAAGCTCTATTTGTGGGGAAAAAAGGACGCCAATTGTTTGGGAGCCACGTCACACGACCGCGCAATTTTCAGTTAAAGCGACGCAGTGCCGAATCGCAAAAACTGTCTGGGTCTTTTACCTGCATTTTGGTCCGGGTCCTAAAGGGGTGTTCCAGCCGCGATTTTTTTTTTTTTAAAGTCAGCAGCTACTAACAGTGTAGCTGCTGACTTTAAATGAGCACACTTACCTTGTCCTACTTGCCAGCGCTGATGGCCCCCCCGATGCCGGTCGTACGGCTTCACTGCCCATTTCCTAGTGCGCCTGCGTGAGTCTCACGCTGGCTTGTGAATGGGCGCGTTGCTCTCTGAGAACACACACAGTTCCCAGGAAGCAGCGCGCCCCATTCACAAGGAGGAGGACAAGAAGAAAAGGCACCGCGGAGTGGAAGAGGCAAATTACGGACTTCCGCATAGCAACAGGTATTTCGGGTGAGTATTTTTTTTTTTTTTCAGGTTTTTTTTTTTTTTTTTTAAACAAAATGGGCAAATGTTGTTTTCCTGGGTGGAACTCCGCTTTAAGTGGTTAATGACGGTACAACATTTAGTAACTCACATGGTTTATGATTAAAATAGGCACATCTAAGTGTGCAGGGATCTGGGGTAAAGCTGTCCACATAGACCGCCCTCCTCACCGCCGGCTCTCACCGCTGTCAGTGTGCAATCGTGATCGGGAAGACTACCCTGCAGTAGAGCGATCTGAAAGTGTGTCTTGAACCGCTCATTGAAGGCATGACATCAATGGCGGTGCGGAGGGCGGTCTATGTGGACAGCTTTACCCCGGATCCCTGCATACTTAAATGGGTCTATTTTAATCATCAACTACATAAATTGCTAAATGTTGTACCTTCATTAAATGTAACCATATTGCTACACTTAGAGGCGCCTCTCTTCTCTTTTATACTCAGTTGTGACATGACGCTACTCTTGTATCAAGACATCGCTTGTATATCAAGGCAAAATGTATTAAAAAATGTTGCTTGTCTTGCAAAACGCTCTCAAACAAAGTTACTCTCAAACCAAGGTTTTAGTGTATATATCATTTTTGGGGTCCTAAGTAAATTTCTAGCAGAAAATACCAATTTTAACCTGTAAATAACAAAAGACAGAAAAAGACAAAAAGGCTCAGATCACATCTTGACATCCCGGATCGCGGACGTACTCTGCCCACAATCTTGAATCATGGCAAATTGCAGGATGCCCGTGCGATCGGAATCACTTCCAATGGCACCTCCGAACGCTGTGCGATTATGCTACAAATGTCGCCTGACGAATTGCGGTAAAATCGCTCAAACGGAATCGTGGTACGCCTGTCGCCCAAAAGAAGTTCTTGTACTTATTTTGGGCGACAGGAGTACCGCAATTCTGTTTGTGCGATTTTGCCGTGATCCCCCCGGTGAAAATTGCGGCAAAATCAAACCGCGATCCGGGTGTAATTTCTAAGTGATGGGGATTACACGATTCGGACCGCTCAGATGTGAACGAAGCCTAATGCCGCGTACACACCATAATTTTTCGGCATGAAAAAAACAACGTTTTTTAAAAATGTCATTTAAAACGATCGTGTGTGGGCTTCACATCATTTTTCGGGTTCGAACATGCTGCATTTTTTAACGTTTTAAACTATGGGCCAGATTCAGGTAGATGGGCGAATCTTTATTTTGGAGTAACGTTTCTCATTTACGTTCCTCCGCCGAAACTTTAGGAGCAAGTACTGTTATTCACATAGCACTTGCTCCTAAAGTTGCGGCGGCGTAGCGAAAATGAGCCGGCGGAATTCAAATTGGGCGGGTAGGGGGCGTGTATTATTTAAACTAGGCGCGATCCCGCGGCGAACGTACTGCGCATGCGTCGACTGTCAGTGCGCATGCTCCAAATTCTGTCAGTGAACGTCAATGACGTCAATCCCCATTCACGGACGTTTTACGCAAACGCCGCAAAATTTTTTAAATTTGACGCGATGATGACGGCCATACTTAACATAGGATACTCCACTAGGGGGCTGGTTTTTCTTTACGCCGCGTATCTCTTACGGAAACGTCGGAAAGTCACTGCGTCGGCCCCGAATACGATCGTGAATTGCCGATTCTCGCTGATTAACATATTCTCGGCGTTAATCAGCGGGAACGCCCCGAGCACCATTTTTTAAATTGCAGTTCTGATACGACGGCGAAATACAATTACGCCGCTCGTATAGGAACTCCAACCCGGCGTTTCTTGTTTTCTGCTTACAGAAAACAGAAACGCCGGCTCAAAGTGAGAGTTATGCTGGAGTATCACTGATACTGCAGAGTAACTCTACCTGAATCTGGCCCTATGTTGTTTTTCTGGTTGTAAAAAATGGGCGTGTGTGGGCTTTAACAACGTGAAAAACCCGCGCATGCTGAGAAGCAAGTTATGAGACGGGAGCGCTCATTGTGGTAAAACTAGCGTTCGTAATGAGTAAGCACATTCATCACGCTGTAACAGACAGAAAAGCGCGAATCGTCTTTTACTAACACAAAATCGGCTAAAGCAGCCCAAAGGGTGGCGTCATCCGCATGGAACTTCCCCTTTATAGTGCCGCGGTACGTGTTGTACGTCACCGGGCTTTGCTAGAGCATTTTTTTTTTAACGATCGCGTGTAGGCAAGGCCGTTTTAATGATCAGGTTTAAAAAACGTTGTTTTTTCTAGACCCTTAAAAAAGTAATTTTTTAGAACCCAAAAAGCGGTCGTGTGTATGCGGCATTTGTCTTTAAGTGGTTAAAATTACCTGATTTACAGACCGAAGTTCATTCACCCTTTGATCTAAACCAGTGGTCTCCAAACTGCGGCCCGTGGGCCGGATGCGGCCCTTTGCTTGCCTTTATCCGGCCCTTGGGGCACTATGCCTCCCACTGATATGAGACACTATTCTGCCATCTGACACTAACAATGGAGCACCATTTCTCCCACTGACACAACTAATAGCGCACTATTACTCCCTATGATACCAGCAATGGGGCACTATTCCTCCCCCTAATACCAGGTGTTTACTAAAAATTATGCCAGGAAAATGTATACTCCCGCTGGCCAAAGTCCGGCCCTCCAAGAGTTTGAAGGACAATAAACCGGCCCTTTGTTTAGAATGTTTGGAGACCCCTGATCTAAACAAACCAAATGTTACAATGTTTCTTTTTATCTCTGGATATCGATAAACATTTGCCATGGTTGTTTTTTTTGTTGTTGTTGTTTTGTTTGAAAAGCTGTGAGTGAGCAGAGAACGTCTCTGCACTTGTTACATGAATGAATCGTAGAAATGCCGGATTAAGATCGTGAGGGGGGGATGAATCGAGATTGCAGATTTTTTTACAGATTAATCATGCGGCTTTAACATGATTGGATGATAGAAGTCAGCAGAGCTTCCCCTTATTTACTAAACTCTGGAGCAGCTGCACTTGCAGAGTGCACAGTCTATTTGCCTTTAGTAAACCAACCCCTTTGTCTCATTCTCAGAGTTCAGTTGAAAATAACTCACTTTTAAAAAAATAAGTATACTTATCATTACCACTTCAATATCGGGTACCTTCACCCCCTTCCTGCCCAGGACAGTTTTTAGCTTTTAGCACTGTCACACTTTGAATGACAATTGCGCAGCTATACAACACTGCACTCATACAACGTTTTTTATTATTTCTTTCACACACGTAGAGCTTTCTTTTGGTGGTATTATTCACCATTTATTTAATCACAACTGATTCAATTTTTTTACTAAATAAATAAGAAAATTACCCACATTTTTGAAAAAATTTATGTTTTTTTAGTTTCTGTTGTACAATTTTGAAAAAAAGATAATCAGTACAGCGTCATCATATAACTGGTGTGGCGGTGATCAGGAACACTGACTGGTGACAGGATGTAAAAAAAAAAAAGAATAATATTTTTTATTTGCTTTATATATATATATATATATATATATACACACACAGACATGACCAATCACAGCCCATCTGCACCATGTGATTAGCTGTGGCCAATCACAGCTAATCACAACAATACTCACTGAATGAATTAGTTTCATTCAGTAAAAATGCTTGCTTATACCAATGAAATTAATAAAAAAAAAAATCATGATCACTTCCCCAGAGTAGTACATTGTTACTATGGTAACATTATATTGCTCTGGTCACAGTGTGTTAAAAATAATTGAAAGAATTTTGTTTATAATATTATATATATATATATATATATATATATATATATATATATATATATATATATATAAATCAATTATTAATAAATTATTTCAGTTATTTTTAACACTCCGTGAGCAGAGCATTGATCTGCTCACAGTGTGTTAGAAATAATTGAATAAATAAATAAATAAATATATATATATATATATATATATATATATATATATATATATATATATATATATATATATATATATATATATATATATATATATATATATATATATATATATATACATATATATATATACACATACATATATATATATATGAAATTATTTCAATTATTGTTAACACACTGTGAGTGGAGCAATATAATGTTACCATAGTAACACTGTACTCTGGGGAAGTGATCATGATTTTTATAATTTTTTTACACATTATGATTGCTCATGTGTGCTCAACCTTTGGCCATCCAGCTGTTGCAGAACTACAAGTCCCATCATGCCCCTGCCTTTGGGAGTCATGCTTGTAACCTTCAGTTTTGCAATGCCTCATGGGACTTGTAGTTCTGCAATAGTTGGAGGGCCACAGGTTGAGCAACCGTGGCTTATACCATTTTTTACTGAATGAAACTGATCCATTCAGTGAGCATTGTTGTGATTAGCTGTGATTGGCCACAGATAATCACATGGTACAGACGGCCTGTGATTGGCCCTGTCTGCACCATGTGATCAAGTGACCAAATCACAGCTAGCAATACAATCATACACAATGGATGGCATGAAAGGAAGCCATCCATTGTTTACAACTGTCATGTGATCTGATGTGATTGGTCACAGCAATCACATGGTACCGGGCCGGCACAATGACAACTGTCCCGCCTGGCCCTCATTTTGCAATAGGCCAGGCAGAAAGTGGTTAATGTGTTAACCCCTGTACTCCAGTGACCTAGTGTGGTACAACTACCATTTCATTATCTATTACCAGTGCATCAAGTGGACATTTTTCTTTGCTTTGTATCGTTATACCTGAGTAATGTTTGCTTAATTTTCTTCTTTTTCTTTTGTTTTTGTATTTGTATACTTGATATACAATAAAGTTACCTTTTTTTTTTTTTTAAAAAGGGGGTGGGGGGGTTAGCCCCCATAGAGCTCAATTTACAAAGATAAAACACCAAGATAGGACTTTCTAGTAGGTGGCAGTTATTTTCAGTTGGGCCCAATGACATTTGAAAATAACTGTCACATAATTAAAAAAAGAAGTAACCTTAAATGGCCCATACACACGATCCGAATATCGGACGAAAACGATCGTCCGATGATGGATCGTACGATTTTCGGATCGTGTGTACACTACTTTCGACAGCCGATCACGACCGTTTATCTGATTAAATTCGATCGGACAAGCGCGAAAAATTTTCTCGTCCGATGTCCGATCGTCCGATTTTCGTTTAGTCAGTACAGCTGTCGTCCGACAATACAATACAAATACATTACAACACGTGACATCACTTCCGATCGTTTTTTTCTATCGTACGATAATTTTCGTGAGTTTAAAAACCTATTTTAATTTACTCGCGATTATTAAGCGAAAAAAGTCGTACGATCCGTCGGCCGATATTCGGATCGTGTGTATGGGCCATTAGTCTTGTGTGTTGAGATTTGTAAATTTCAGGTACCTGGCTAACTAAAGCTACTCCTCCCCCCTATGATAAGACGTTGTGGATGGAATCTCTATGTATGTAGAAGGTGACTTCTGATTGGTGATAGCGTCCCCTGTGCCAGCACACTTCTCCTTCCAATATTTTTTTAGCTTTAAAGTGGAAGTAAACCCTTCTATCATTTTCAGCCAAGGAAGCTGCCATCTTGGCCTCTGTTTAATCTTCAACTACCATGGTGCTGCACATGTGATCAGTTATGACACCAGCCATTGGATGGTTTGACAGTTTGGTTGAGAGCACAACCAATGTGACAGTTGGCAATCGCGGCATGCCAGAAATTTAACTGCTTTTTGAAACTGTTAAATCGATGGGTTTACTTCCGCTTTAAAAAAGAAAGAAAGGATTTGTCTGTCTGTGGTGTCACTTGTACTAAATACATGAAAGTTGATTAGAGGTCGGCTGTTGTAGGAAGCGGCACACCACGGCACCGTGTCATTAGATGAAAGCCCTGGGACGGAGGAAGTGACAGCCGTGCCGCAGAATACAGAATTCTCTACTTTTAGTGTTGAATAATTCTCTTTGATGGCGGTGATAATCACCAGCCTCAAGGGAGCCCCAGCAGGCCCTTGATATATTTTATCGGGAAGATTTGATGGTGTTTACGTGTTTTTTTTTTTTTGGGGAGAATGCATAAAATTTTAAATGCGAACAAAAACAGAAGTGTGCCGAATGATTTCCTGTATGGAAACTTATGCCGAGTACACGCGATCGGAAATTCCAACAAGAAAATCCGATGTGAGCTTTTCGTCAGAAATTCCGACCCTGTGTAGTCTCCATCGGAGAGCTGATTCTCAAATTTTCCAACGTGGCATTAACCACTTAAGGACCGCTTAACGCCGATATACGTCGGCAGAATGCCACGGCTGGGCACAATCATGTAAGGGTACGTCCCCTTTAAATGCCCAGCTACGGGTTGTGCGCCCGTGACCCGGTCTGAAGCTCCGTGACCACGGCCGCGGGACCTGCGGACACGATCGCCGCCGGTGTCCCGTGATCGGTCACAGGAGCTGACGAACGGGGAGAGGTGAGTATAAACAAACCTTCCCCGTTCTTCACTGTGGCAGTGTCAGTGATCGTCTGTTCCCTGAAAAAAGGAAAGACGATCAATGATGTCACACGTCCAGCCCTGCCCCCCTACAGTTAGAAACACATATGAGGTCACACTTAACCCCTACAGCGCCCCCTAGTGGGTAACTCCTAAACTGCAATTGTCATTTTCACAGTAATCAGTGCATTTCCCAAAAATGTGTCGAAATTGTTCGATGTGTCCGCCATAATGTCGCAGTCATGAAAAAAATTTGTGAAAAAAAAGTAAAAAAACAACAATTATTAATTAAAATGCCATAAAACGATCCCCTATTTTGTAAACGCTATAAATTTTGCGCAAACCAATCGCTAAACGCTTATTGCGTTTTTTTTTTTTTTTTTACGAAAAATATGTAGAAGAATACGTATCGGCCTATACTGAGGGGAAAAAAAATTATATCTTTTTTGGGGATATTTATTACAGCAAAAGGTAAAAGATATTGATTTTTTTTCTAAACTGTCGCTCTATTTTTGTTTATAGCGCAAAAAATAAAAACCGCAGAGGTGATCAAATACCACCAAAAGAAAGCTCTATTTGTGTGTCAATTTTGTTTGGGAGCCACGTCGCACGACCGCGCAATTGTCAGTTAATTGTCAGTTAAAGCGACGCAGTGCCAAATCGCAAAAAGGGGCAAGGTCCTTAACCTGCATAATGGTCGGGGGCTTAAGTGGTTAAAGTGCCCTGATGATCAGTGCAGGTCTCCCCTGCGAGGAGATGCCGCTGATCGGCTCTCCTCTCCACCCACTCTGTCAGTGTGAGGCGAGGAGAGACTATGAAGGGCACCTTCGTGTTTACATGTGATCGGCTCTGATTGGACACAGCGAATCACATGGGTAAAGAGCCTCGTCATTGGCTCTTTACCGAGATCAGGGTCGCACCATGTCCCAGGGACACAGCGCGCTTGTGATTGCCACACCTTACCCTCCCGGAGGACACTGGGACACAGCCAATCACAGATCGCGGCGAACGGCCAATCAGAGTGGCCGTTTGCTATGCGATCTGTGCGGCCAATGAGAGATGATCTCATATGTAAACATATGAGATCATCTCTCATTGCCGTTTTACACAGAGACAGCGTCCTGTCTCTGGAGAGGAGACCGATCTGTGTCCCTTGTACATAGCGACACAGCTCGGTCACCCCCCCAGTCACCCCGCCCTCCCCCCACAGTTAGAACACTATGCAGGGTACACATTTAACCCCTTCCTCACCCCCTAGTGTTAACCCCTTCAATGCCAGTCACATTTATACAGTAATTAGTGCATATTTATAGCACTGATCGCAGTATAAATGTGAATGGCGCCAAAAATGTGTCCGATGTGTCCGCCATAACGTCGCAGTCCCAATAAAAATCGCAGATCGCCGCCATTTCTAGTAAAAAAAAAAAAAAAAATTCTGTCCCCTATTTTGTAGGTGCTATAACTTTTGCGCAAACCAGTCGCTTATTGCGATTTTTTTTTTTTACCAAAAATATGTAGAATACGTATCGGCCTAGACTGAGAAAAAAAAATGTTTTTTTTTTTTTTTTTTTTAAATTGGGATATTTATTGTAGCAACAAGTAAAAAAAATATTGATTTTTTTTTTCAAAATTGTCACTCTTTTTTGTTTATAGCGCAAAAAATAAAAACCGCACAGGCGATCAAATACCACCAAAGAAATCTCTATGTGTGTGAAAAAAAGGACGCCAATTTTGTTTGGGAGCCACGTCGCACGACCGCGCAATTGTCAGTTAAAGCGACGCAGTGCCGGAAGCTGAAATTTCACCTGGGCAGGAGGGGGGTATATGTGCCCAGTAAGCAAGTGGTTAAAAAATAAAATAAAATTGGCGGACCTCCACTTTTTTTTTTTAAAGTGTATTTTTGTGCGTGAAATCGAGAGAGAGGAGCCGGACTGCAGGAGTTGGGAGTGGGCAGACCCTCCCCCCGGAGGCAATCTGCCATCTTTCTCCATGCCCCGGGTGGCAATGGCGGGTGTAAGGTGGGGCCTCCCACTCACCCCGCCCTACCTGCTCCACTTGGGACCCCAACAGGGCAGAGAGACTCCCTCTATGAGGGAGTGAGGAGGTCTAGCCCACCCAGCCAGCCCCGTACGTCCTTCGCCTCTCTTTTTTTTTTTAGGAGACCGCATGGCCAAAGTGCGTGCGTGTTAAACCAATTTTGTGTGCGTGCAAGTGTGGTGATGTTTTTTTTGTGGGGGGGGGGGGTGGGCTTACTAAGCACAGGCATACCTTGCATAGCACACCCACCGGGAGTCGGGCTGAGACCACCAAACTCAATTCACATGTAGCGACCTCCACTTTAAGTCTAATCATTGGAAGTCTTCCGTTCTGCCCAGAGGCACTGTGAAAACCCTGCTCAGTCGGGCTGAAGCTGAACTTGCAGACAGTCGGCATTTACAGAAATCAAACAGACTTCCTAAAGGAATCTGCAAATCGTTGGATTATTTTTAGAGAGAAGATCAGTAAATGGTAGAGAGGGAAGATCTCTTCCTGGGAACGGCAGGCGCCGGGAGATTGAGAAAAGGGCAATGATTGCTCATTCTCTGCCATAACAAGAACTTCTGGGATCTGTGCGTTCTTATCATTGCTTTTTTTTTTTTAGATTATACCGGAAATATTGTAGCGGGCGGCTCTCGGGTCGGTGGCATTGTTTGGGATTAGCAGGCAGTGGACTGTGCTGAGCTGTGCCTGGAGGTCACCAGAGGCCATATGGAACCCGGACAGTGGTTGGGTGCAGGCAGGCTGGGCACACACTATACTGGGGGGAGGGGAGGGGAGGCAGCTGCAACGCTCCAGACTAATATACTCATGTCAGTGTATTATTGCGCACATTCCGCTTGTTTGAATTGATGTCACGATGATGTCACATCGGGTGACCTTTATCTGTTGCTAGGATCTGAGACGGGTGGGTGGATGAGTTTTGGTGCTGAAGATTACAGAGGTGAGATCTGAAACATCCCAATTACCGTTCAGGTTAAATCAGCTAAATATATTTCAGGTGCATCCAAAAAAAGTGTTCAATGGCTTGCAGTTCGTTTTTTTTTTTTTTTTACTAAAGCAACCACAGCCTGAGCAGCATAGGTGTGCGCACAGGGTGTGCCGGAGGTGCCCAGTAGGGTGACCACGTGTCCCGTAGGGGGGATGGGCTCACTACAGCATGACGGAGATCATTTCTCCCGGTGACAGGGAGCAGTAGATCTGCCATGTTGCTAGTGGGGTGATCGCGTGTCCCGGATTGCCCGGGACAGTCCCGCATTCTGCAAGTCTGTCCCGGGCACCTTCATTCCAGGACAATACAGTGTCCCGGAAAGAAACTGACACAGCCACCCCCGGGGCCAATCTGATGCCCCCCAAAAAAGGCCACCACATCACCTCTTTACTCACTGACAGTACTTGTCCTGCCCGTGAATGCCTGGAGGAGCACAATCCCGCCTCTTGTGTCCAATCACTGGGCTGTGATTCGTTACGGCACAAGCTGATTTTTGGGAAGGGGGGTGTCCCTGAATGGTAATTTGGAAATGTGGTCACCCTAGTGCCCAGACACACCCTAATCACCCCACCCCTGTGCTTCCTAGTGTGGCTGACACTGATCGTCCCTGTGCCTGTGTTAGGGAACGACGATCAATGACGTCACACGCACAGCCACGCCCCCCACAGTAAGAACACTCCCTTAGGACACACTTAACCCCTACAGCGCCCCCTCCTGGTTAACCCCTTCACTGCCAGTGTAATTTTTACAGTAACCAGTGTATTTTTATAGCACTGATTGCTGTAAAAATGACAACAGTCCCAAAATAGTGTCATAAGTGTCCGATGTGTCCGCCATAATGTCGCAGTCACGAAAAAAAATCGCCACCATTACTAGTAAAACAAAATATTTATAAAAATGCCATAAAACCATCCCTTATTTTGTAAACGCTATGGGCCAGATTCACGAACAGTTAGGCTGGCGGATCGAGTGATCCGCCAGCCTAACTGTGACTTTGAGCCGGCGTTTCTGTTTTCTGTAACCAGAAAACAAGAAACGCCGGGTTGAAGTTCCGATGCGAGCAGCGTAACTGAGTTTCGCCATCGCATCGTTACTTCAACTTAAAAATGGCGCCGGGGGCGTTCCCGCCGATTTACGCTCAAAAAATATGTTAATGAGCGGAAATCGGCAATTCACGATCGAATTCCGGCGCGACGCAGTGACGATACGACGTTTCCGGACGGGATACGCGGCGCATAGATATACCTACATGGGGTTGGAGTATCCAATGTTAGGTATAGGCGTCGTCATCGCGTCGGGAAAAAAAAAAAAAAACGTCGCTTGCGTAAAACGGTCATGAATGGGAATGTGACGTCATTGACGTTCATTCACAGATTTTGGAGCATGCGCACGGGGATGTTTTGACACTCGACGCATGCGCAGTACGTTGGCGGCGGGATCGCGCTTAGTTAGCATACTACACGCCCCGTACCCGCCCAATTTGAATTCCGCCGGCTCATTTGCGATGCGCTGCCGCAACTTTAGGAGCAAGTGCTTCGTGAATGACAGCACTTGCTCCTAAAATTTCTGCAGCGCAACGCAAATGAGAAGCGTTACTCCAGAGCAAAGATGCTCTGGACTACCTGAATCTGGCCCTATAACTTTTGCGCAAACCAATATTGCATTTTTTTTTACCAAAAATATGTAGAAGAATACGTATCGGCCTAAACTGAGGAAAACATTTTTTTTTTGTTAATATCTTTTTTTGGGGGATATTTATTATAGCAAAAAGTAAAAAATATAGATTTTTTTTCAAAATTGTCGCTCTATTTTTGTTTTTACTGCAAAAAATTAAAACCGCAGAGGTGATCAAATACCACCAAAAGAAAGCTCTATTTGTGGGGGAAAAAGGACGCCAATTTTGTTTGGGAGCCACGTGGCACGACCGCGCAATTGTCTGTTAAAGTGACGCAGTGCGGAATCGCAAAAAGGAGCAATGGTCCGGGGCTTAAGTGGTTAAAAAGAATAAACAGTTGATTGATAATAAACAGCTTCAGACAAACACTAACTATGAGCGAAAGAAAAGTTTTTCTGTTATTCATATTCTCTGAAAAATGGCCAATGGGGTATGTAAACTTATGAGAACTGTATATATAGGAAGCCAATCATTTAGGAACCTCCCCGCTTCTTGTATTTTATTTTTACTGTAACCGCACTCCCTCCATTGTTATAAATGGAGGAGACGTTCTAATGCAGCTTATTTCATTAGACAAATAACAACGTTCAGGACTGCACAGCGATCGATCACAATCAGACGACCATAAAATAAAAAATGAACTATTACGGGACTTGGCTCATCATCTCTCCAGTGTGGCATGAAAGGTGCCCGGGGCCCTTAAAGTGGACGGAAAACAAAGATGGATGACGTTTGGTTTGTTAACCACTTAAGCCCCGGACCATTATGCAGGTAAAGGACCAGGCCCCTTTTTGCGATTCGGCACTGCGTCGATTTAACTGACAATTGCGCGGTCGTGCAACGTGGCTCCCAAACAAAATTGGCGTCCTTTTTTTCCCACAAATAGAGCTTTCTTTTCGTGGTATTTGATCACCTCTGCGGTTTTTATTTTTTGCGCTATAAACAAAAATAGAGCGACAATTTTGAAAAAAATGCAATATTTTTTACTTTTTGCTACAATAAATATCCCCCAAAAACATATATAAAAAAACAATTTTTTTCCTCAGTTTAGGCCGATACGTATTCTTCTACATATTTTTGGTAAAATAAGCGTTTATCGATTGGTTTGCGCAAAATTTATAGCGTTTACAAAATAGGGGATAGTTATTGCATTTTTATTAATAATATTTTTTTTTACTACTAATGGTGGCGATCAGCGATTTATTTTTTTGTGACTGCGACATTATGGCGGACACATCGGACAATTTTGACACATTTTTGGGACCAATGTCATTTTCACAGCAAAAAGTGCTATAAAAATTCCCTGATTACTGTAAAAATGATAACAACAAGAACCTGGGGAATGCCCAGGGAATAACCAAGCCTACTTACCGACCAGCTAGCAGAACAACCAATTAACCTGTCTAACAATGTGCGTTAAAAACAGGGGTTTTGTCCGCACGCATTTGCAAACGCATGCGTGAGCCACAGAGCCGCGCCAAGGCACCCCATAATTCTGTGGTCCTAATACTAACAGTTTGTGTCCTCACAATGGAGGCACATACTGTAAAAATGCCAATTGCAGTTTAGGAATTAACCACTAGGGGGCACTGTAGGGGTTAAGTGTGACCTTCTATGTGTTTCTAACTGTAGGGGGGCGGGGCTGGAAGTGTGACGTCAGTAATCGTCTTTCCCTATATCAGGGAACAGACGATCACTGACATTGCCACAGAGAAGAACGGGGAAGGCGTAGTATATCTCACAATGCTTTCTGTGTATTGCCGCGGGTGTCAATAGAAAGTTCAACAGTTGCCAAGCGCTTCACGCATATATACGCCGGCAGAATGGCTTGGCTGGGCAAAGCAACGTACCCATACGACGATTTAAGTTTACCGTCGTGCGCGCGCGCGCGTGCAGCAAGCTCTGTGACCGCGGGACCTGCGGACTTGATGTCTGCCAGTGTCCCGCTATCGTGTCACGGAGCTGCAGAACGGGGCGGTGCCTATGTAAACAAGGCATTTCCCTGTTCTGCCTAGTGACAGGACACTGATCTACTGCTCCCTGTCAACGGGAGCAGTGATCAGTGTCGTGTCACTTGTAGTCCAGCCCCCACACAGTTAGAATCACTCCCTAGGACTCATTTAACCCCTTCCTCGCCCCTAGTGGTTAACCCCTCTCCTGCCAGTGTCATTTACACAGTAATCAGTGCATTTTTATAGCACTGATCGCTGTATAAATGACAATGGTCCCAAAATAGTGTCAAAAGTATCAGATGTGTCCGCCATAATGTCGCAGTCACGATAAAAATCACAGAATCGCCGCCATTATTAGTAAAAAAAAAAATTATTAAAAATGACATAAAACTCTCCCCTATTTTGTAGACGCTATAACTTTTGCGCAAACCAATCAATATACATTTATTGCGATTATTTGCATTAGACTGCATTTACACCTCGTTTCCTGCTCGTATTTTTTCACTTGAGGCTCCATTCACACAAGAAAATGCGTGTTTTGACGCACGTTTTTAGAAAGGCACTGCAAGCAGGTGTCACGCGTGCGGCGCCATTAATTGTTAATGCCATCCTAAATGCGGTTAGCAGATGCTCATTTTGCTGCAGGCAAACGCACTACAAAAGTGTCAAAGTGCACATTAAAAAGAGCGCGTGACGTTCCACGCCCAACAAAAAGGTTTTGGAGCTTCTTTGGTGCACGAAGGACAGCCCATTCATGTGAATGGGTTCCCTTATGTGCGAAATTTCAAAACACGCAAAAAAGACGTGTGGGAAAGCGAGTTCCTGCTAGTCTGATTGGGCTGCCCTATGCTCAACAATTGTGATGGGCTAGGGCGTGTTTCAATCAAACCCGCCAGGAATCCAGCACTGCACACCGCCAATCATAGGATGCATGTGTATGTGTCGTGGTGGATTTGATTGAAATCATAATTTTTAAAGAGCAACTGTCAACTCTGTCCCGCAGCGGCTCCTCCTCTGACCCGCTGTTGGCTCCTCCTCTGACCCGCTGTTGGCTCCTCCTCTGACCCGCTGTTGGCTCCTCCTCTGACCCGCTGTTGGCTCCTCCTTAGGACCTGCTGTTGGCTCCTCCTCGGATTCGCTGTTAGCTCCTCCTCTGACCTGCTGTTGGCTCTTCCTCGCACCCGCTGTTGGCTCCTCCTCTGACCCGGTGTTGGCTCCTCCTCGGACCCGCTGTTGGCTCCTCCTCGGACCCGCTGTTGGCTCCTCCTCTGACCCGCTGTTGGCCCCTCCTCTGACCCGCTGTTGGCTCCTCCTCTGACCCGCTGTTGGCTCCTCCTCAGGACCTGCTGTTGGCTCCTCCTCGGATTCGCTGTTAGCTCCTCCTCTGACCCGCTGTTGGCTCTTCCTCGCACCCGCTGTTGGCTCCTCCTCTGACCCGCTGTTGGCTCCTCCTCGGACCCGCTGTTGGCTCCTCCTCGGACGTGCTGTTGGCTCCTCCTCGGACCCGCTGTTGGCTCCTCCTCGGACTCGCTTTTGGCTCCTCCTCGGCCCCGCTGTTATCTCACCGACATTCACATTCACTTTAATGGGATGGCTGGTGATGTGGCAGTGACACAACAAGGTGAGGGACGTGGCAGCGGCGGGTGAGTGGATGTCCGCTAACAGGCGCTGCCATAATGGATCTGAAATGACAGGTGCTCTTTAAATGTAAGGACTTCATCTTGCTGAATCTTTAATATTTGCAAACAAAATTAAGGTTTCCTATTTAGAATAATAAGCTGTCAGGTTAGTAAAACAGCGATATCAGAACCGATTCAATCATACAGTTTGTAATGTACATAGATTTGCAAAACAATGGGATAAAGGAATATTCCTGAACTTTGTTTAATCTCATGGTTACTGTGAAATTGTGTGAAATGCAGTGCATGTTATCTCAGCTTGTAGAGCTTGGATTTATTGAATGAGTTTACCAAAAATTTAAATATTGCAGAATATACAGCCTCACGCTACATAACTAAGCTCCATTTCATGCTGGACAAAATGATTAATGTATTCTAAAGAGAAAACTATCTTTTGCTAGATTTTTACTGCAAAAACATTTTATTAAAATACATTTATTAAAAATCCCCCCCCCCCCCCAATTAAATTCAACAAAATCCGATTTAAATTAAAAAAAAAAATGTTTTTTATTATTATTATGGATTTTTATCCACCCTGCAGCTGCCGGTCAGGAAATGCCTCACTGCCTATGATTGGCGGTGTGCAGTGATGGCTTCCTGGCGGGCTTCACGCCCAAGCCCATCACAATTCAAACGTTTCAAAAAAAAAATTGGATGTGGAGTATCATGTGTTTTTCAATGCGGTGTTTAAAACAAAAATTGCCCATAAATTTACTAGATTAAGGCTTCCCTGTAGGTGCAACAAATACCTCCTAAACCTGCACGGTTTAGGAGATATATGCAAAAGGCGCACTAAGCGTGCCGTTACTAATAGCGATCATGCCGTTAGTGGCGGCACCTACGCACATGCGTGGGAGTAACATCATCGCGACTCCGGCCAATCACAGTATACGCGATATATACGGAAGTCTCTCGTGGAGAGATGGCGGTGACAGAGAAGGTGATTGAGCACCGCTGCGAGGGCTTTGATGGGGCAATATTCCTCGCACTGACACCAAGGATGGGGCACTATTCCTCCCACTGACACCTAGCTCATTATGCCTTTGCCTTGCAGGATGTTTAAAAAAAAAAAAAGAGGGTTTTTAATTAGGGTTGTCCCAATACCGATACTAGTATCGCTATCGGGACCGATGCCGAGTATTTGCGGGAGTACTTGTACTCCCGCAAATACCCCCGATACCAAAATAGAATACTTCCCCCCCATATTGCAGCCATGTCCTGTCCCTCATACTTGTAGATATGATGCCGCCGCTGCCGCATACCGCCGTTCATCCCCCTGCATTATAGCGTAGCGCGCATTACAAGCTTTCGTTTTGAATACTTGTAATGACCACGCCGCCATGTATTGACACTCCCCTTCTCAGGATTGGACGGATCCATTCAATCCCGAGCACGGGGGGAGTGTCTATGCACGAATCTGCGTATAGACACTCCCCCTTGCTCGGGATTGGACGGATCCCTCCAGTCCCGAGAAGGGGAGTGTCTATACATGGCGGCGCGGGCATTACAAGTATTCAGAACGAAAGCTTGTAATGCGCGCTGTGCTATAATGCAGGGGGATTAATGGCGGTATGCGGCAGCGGCGGCGGCATCATATCTACAGGTATGAGGGACAGGACATGGCTGCATATGTGGGGGACATGACATGGCTGCAATATGGGGGACATACATGGCTGCATATGTGGGGAACATACATGGCTGCATATGTGGGGGACATACATGGCTGCAATATGTGGGGGACATACATGGCTGCAATGTGGGGGACATACATGGCTGCATATGTGGGGGACATACATGGCTGCAATATGTGGGGGACATACATGGCTGCAATATGTGGGGGACATGGCTGCATTTGGGGACACATTTAAAAAAAGTATCGGTATTCGGTATCGGCGACTACTTGAAAAAAAGTATCGGTACTTGTACTCGGTCAGTAAAAAAGTGGTATCGGGACAACCCTATTTTTTATTTTTATTATCAATTTTTTGCTTGCAAATTACTTATAGGACCAATGCCTTCCCTCCTGACAGAATGGCGATCTGCCTGTGTAACGAACAATCGGCGGGGGCTGCCGGCGGACATAAAGTTCCACGGTACCCGCACCTGGGTGTGATCACAATGGGAGCAGGCCACCAGCGGAGCGCTTGCACACCCTAGACCCAGAAGTGTCGGGTCGCGTACTAGGTATGTGATCTGCAGCAGAGCTGCCGCCCTGCCGCAATATATCTACGTGCGTTTCGATGGATCCTATTTTAGGAAAAAATAAATAAACATTTTCCGTAGCGTTCATATGTGGAAAATCTGCGCGGTTTTGTGATTATCCAAAAATTTCACGTTCCACTTGCTGAGTATAAATTGGTCTCCAGAACCCCACCAGCCGCCATCCTTCATGGTTATGACAGCTCGGGATTGATAAAACGTTCTGGCTGTGCGCCGTCATCGCCGCGGCATGTTGTTCTGCCCTCAGAAATAAACCCAACGGTATGATTTGTGGGGCTCTGAAAAAGCACTAATAACGCCGAAGGTTGTTACACAACCTCATTTACTGCGGCTAAACAAATAAACAGCCTCCTGCCTCCGAGAGAGCCGTGGACGTGTCCCAAAATCCCAGCCATGATGACATAAATTTGGGAAGGAAATTGCTGGATGTCTTTATCTCCCAGATGCTCCATCCTCCCCGGAGAGACACTGTTTTTGCTTTCAGCTGCACATAGCTTTTTTTTTTTTTTATTCTCTTGGTAAAATTTTAGCAGCTATTTTTGAAGTCACGCAACTAAAGTCTTAGCTAGGCTGGCAGGGATCGCTATCCACCTGGGCATCGGATGTCTCTTTGACCTTCTGGCCAAAAGTCCCCGCAGATCATTCATTAAAACAAAAATTGCCCCATACATTTATATGTGCCTTTAACCAGTAGCTGTCCATGGCAGTTTTTTTTTTTTTTTTATCATTTTTTGCTAGAAAATTACTTTAAACCCCCAAACATTATGGCCCGGATTCACAAAGCACTTACGCCGACGTATCTCCAGATATCTCCAGCAATCTGCATTTACTAGGGAGCAGCTTTACACTAATTATCCTAATACTATCCCCCTTATTTTTTGGCACGAGATTTCCCTTTTCTTATCTCCAGATACGCCGACGTACAAATGTGCGCCGTCGTATCTATGTGCCGACCCACAAAGCTAGATACGTCGAAAAATAGGCTTCAGCCGCCCGACGTAACTTTCCTACGCCGGCGTAGAGTGAGCGCATATTTACGCTGGACGCATGTGGTGCTCCCATTGATTTTCTATTCAAATATGCAAATGAGGGAGATACGCCGATTCACGAACGTACTTGCGCCCGGCGCATAATATACGCGGTTCGTGTAAGTCCTACGTCCGGCGTAAAGTTATTCCCCATATTGGAGGCGCAACTCATGCAAAGGTATGGACCAGGGAACACAGCAGTCGTATTTTACGTAGTTTACGTTGTACGTGAATAGGGCTGGGCGTTGGTTACGTTCACATCGTAGGCAGTGATTCGACGTATCTTAGCCAGTTGTTTCGACGTGATTGTGAGCATGCGCACTGGGATGCGGCCACGGGACGGCACATGCACCGTTCGTTTTAAGTACTCGGCCCATCATTTGCATGGGGTCATGCTTCATTTAAATCTATCACGCCCACTTCTACTTATGCCGCCTACGAATATACGCTACGCCGGCGCAGAGTTGGGAGCATTTGCTTTGTGAATTCCATGCTTCCCTCTCCGCGCTGCGCCGGTGTAGCGTAAAAAACATACGCTACGGCGGCATATATATGCGCCGATGTATGTGAATCCGGGCCTATATATTTTCGAAAAGCAGAGGACCTGGAAAATGGTGGTTGTTGCATTTTGTTTTTGTCCTTTTATGAAATTTTTAGAAAAAAAATAAATAAAAAAACACTAAAATTAATTTTAGTACAGGCAAACACATAATAATACCTAATTTATGGTAAAATTTAAAATTAAAAGATGATGTTATGTTGAGTAAATAGATACCAAACATGTCTAGATTTAAAACTGCACACGCCTGTGAAATGGCAACAGGCTTCGATACCTAAAATGATCCATTGGCGATGCTTTTAAAAACGTTTACAGGTTATCAGTTCGGAGTTAATGGCCAATTTTGACCTCATTTTGACCGCTTTTCAAGTCATGGAAGTTTTTGCATACACACAATCGTGATAAAAAATGCTCTAGCAAAGCGCGGTGACGTACAACACGTACGACGGCACTATAAAGGGGAAGTTCCATCCGAATGGCACCACCCTTTGGGCTGATTATGCAAATTTCCCTTCTCATAACTTGCTTCTGAGCATGCACGTTTTTTCCCCGTCGTTAAAGCGTACACACCACCGTTTTTTTCACGACGTGAAAAACGACCAGAAAAAATAGAGCATGTTCTAAATTTTTAAAATGCTCTGGAGTCTACACACAACCATTTTTAACGACCAATTTCAAAAATGGCATTTTTCTCTTCTTGAAAAACAGTCGTGTGTACGTGGCATTCGAGTTATTGCTCTCACGCTGACATTCGCTGCCTCGCATTTGTGGTGCTTTGCAGGGAAACAAAATCCAGCACATCCCCATTGACAGGACAGAGCTCTGTATTGTTTACATGGGCAGAGCTCCGTTCCGGTGTGTCTCCTTGATGATCATTGGGTGGCGGCGGACATGCATTGGCCGGTGTTCTGACGAGAAATGCCCCCCGTCTAATAATGCCTGCATGGTACTGCGCATATGCAGCGTTTGCGCAGTACGGAGCCCCTGAAACCCTCCGACCATCAGAATTTACAATCACTTGTAGACGGCACCTGCATACAATAGCCGACATTGTGCCACACGCTCTCGATGCTCGTGCAAGGGGCCGTATTCCTTCATGATGGGCACGTGTGAGGGGCTGATGCCTACAGAAGGGGGCATATTTTATAATGATGGGCAGTGCTGTTAAGATGGTTTAGCTAGCTAACACAAGCAATAGCAATGCCCACCATTACAAAATATGTGCCCTTCTGTAGGCATCCGCCCCTCACACGTGCCCATCATGAAGAAATCCGCCCCTTGCAGACTTGCACGAGCATCGGAAGCGCGTGGCACAATGTCGGTTATTGTGCGTGCGCAGGCGCCGTCTACAGTAAGGTGACCAGATTTTTAAAATGAAATCCGGGGACATATTTTTTCTTTACTAGTAATGGCGGCAATCAGCGACTCTCTGCCCGTTGGTGCCCGCCTCACAGCCTTTCAAGTTTTACACTTCGGGCCTTGGCTACTACTGGATGGAGAGCGGAGGAAGATCACTCCGCCAGGGAAGGCAAGGAGATAGGCAGGAGGCTGGCCAGGATTTGAGCCAAGGCAGAAGAACATGCGAGTGGAGCTGAATGAGCATGCGCCCAAAACTGAAGACATATTCCCTCCGCTCCGACCAGCACATGATAATCAGGGGCACAGATAATGGGAAAAATACTACCCCCCTATGCTAGTAGGCACGGCGGAGCGGGGGGGTGTAATTCAATTTTTTTTGTTTTAATTCTGCATCGACTGGGCCAGATTCTCAAAGGAGATACGACGGCGTATCTCTGTTTCTGGCCCTGGGTATCTATGCGACTGATTCTTAGAATCAGTTACGCATAGATTTTGCTTAGATCCAACTGGCGTAAGTCACTTACACCGTCGTATCTAAGTTGCATATTTACGCTGGCTGCTAGGTGGCGTTTACGGCGATTTCCGTGTCGAATATGCAAATAAGCTAGATACGCATATTCCCGAACGTATTTGCGCCCCGTTGTCATAGTTTACGTTGTTTGCGTAAGTGTAAAATTACCCCTGCTATATGAGGGGTAACTTTCCGTAGGTGAGGCGTACGCTATGTTAAGTATGGACGTCGGGTCAGTGTCGCATTTTTCGTCGTTTACGTAAAACGTTCGCAAATAGGGCTTTGCGTTAGTGACGTTCACGTCGGTTTCATTGACTTTTTGCGACGTGATTTGGAGCATACACACTGGGCTATGTTTACGGCCGGCGCATGCGCAGTTCGTTCGGGGCGGGGGCGTGCTTAATTTAAATACAAGACGCCCCCTACATTGCCAATTTGAATTACGCGGGGATACGCCGGGCCATTTACACTACGCCGCCGCAAATTACGGAGAAAGTGCTTTGAGAATACGGCACTTGCGTCTGTAAGTTGCGGCGGCGTAGTGTAAATAGGATACGCTACGCTACGCCGCAATCTACGAGAATCTGGCCCACTGTCTTTAAAATTGCCCCTGCCCCCTACTAAATCCAATCTAGGGACAAAACCAGGGACAGACTTGGTCCGGGGTCAGTGTCCTCAATCGGGGGACTGTCCCCTGAAACTGGGGATGTCGATTTTCGGCGGCTCCATACTGCGCATAATTATTCGACAGGGCGCATTTCGACAGCACCTGCAGATCAGCATATGTTGTGACTGATCACAGCAAAACTACCCTACCCACATCATATTGGGGGCAGTGGCTGTGTGCGGGCAGCCGCTGTGTCTCAGTTGACGTCAATGGGACTGCCTGCACAGGGACACACAGAACACCCATGCATCCTGTATGCGGGTAAACACGGCCCTCACACGGGATACGCATTGATACGCCTCGTGTAAATGAGGCCTAAATCTTCACTGGTGCCAGGGCAGCTCTGAGGTAAACACATGTAAACAAGGCCTCAAAGATCTGAATCTCCACCTTGTCTCTGTGAAGGACGTTATCAGCAGTATAATAAGACAGAACATACGCACAGCGCGACCTTCTCTGAGCACGTCAAAAGACAACGCCGATGAGCTAAGCGCAATCGCCATGGCAACCAGGTTACACCTTTCATAACCAGCTGAACAACGAGAGATGTTTGCTCATTTCTCACTGAGGATTACTGGCCTTTGCACATTCGTCTTTGCCTTAAAGACATAGTTCACCTTTACCAATGAGCTGCTTCTGCAAGTAAAGGGCACCTAGAGATAGGAACAAACTGTGCGGCTTTGACCAAAGTTGAATAATTCCCTTGCTATAGGTCAGTGGTCTCCAAACTGTGGCCTGGGGGCCGGATGTGGCCCTTAGCTTGCTTTTATCTGGCTCTTGGGGCACTATCACCCCCCCCACCCCTTTGTCAGCAACAATTCCTGATACTGACACCAATAATGGGGCACTACCCCCCCCCCACTGTCAGCAACAGTGGGGCATATTTCCTGATACTGACACCAATAATGGGGCACTATTCCTCCCACTGACACCAAGGATGGGGCACTATTCCTCCCACTGACACCAATGATGGGGGCACTATTCCTCCCACTGACACCAAGGATGGGGCACTATTCCTCCCACTGACACCATGGATGGGGCACTATTCCTCCCACTAAAACCAAAAATGGGGCACTATTCCTCCCACAGACACCAAGGATGGGGCACTATTCCTCCCAGCGACACCAACGTTGGGGCACTATTCCTCCCACTGACACCAACGATGTTGCACTATTCCTCCCACTGACACCATGGATGGGGCACTATTCCTCCCACTGAAACCAACGATGGGGCACTATTCCTCCCACAGACACTAAGTATAGGGCACTATTCCTCCCAGTGACACTAACTTTGGGGCACTATTCCTCCCACTGACAGCAACAATGTGGCACTATTCCTCCCACTGATACCAACGATGTTGCACTATTCCTCCCACTGACACCATGGATGGGGCACTATTCCTCCCACTGAAACCAATGATGGGGCACTATTCCTGCCACAGACCCCAAGTATGGGGCACTATTCCTCCCAGTGACACCAACGTTGGGGCACTATTCCTCCCACAGACACCAGAGATGTGGGCACTATTCCTCCCACTGACAACAATGATGGGGCACTAGTCCCCCCACAGACACCAATGATGGGGCACTATTCCTCCCATTGACAACAATGATGGGTGCACTATTCCTCCCACTGACACCAACGATGGGGCACTATTCCTCCCACTGATACCAACAATGGGGCACTATTCCCGCCACTGACACCAGACTGCCTGCCAAACGCTCTAAATGTTTTGCATAAAGTTGGACATACATAATTGGACCCAGATGTAAAAGGATGTATAAGGACGCACATCCACTTACATCTGGGCGGCGCCCATAGGGATACGCTGCAGTCCGGTTCAATGGACCTGGATGTAATTTGAATGCCCATCCTCTTGCATACAGATGCCCATACTTTGCAGTTTAGTCTAACATTCCTAAATGGTTATGGATGTAAGCTTAAATCTGGCCACCCATAGGGTTATACTGTGGTCAAGTCCGGCCCAATGTATCTGAACAGACTCGTGTGTACTTTGGACGCCCATCCTCTTACAAAGGGATGCCCATACTTTTCAGTTGAATCCAACAATCCTAAATGGTTATGGATGTAAACAGACGCACATCTGCTTCAGTCAGGCTGCCGATAGGATTACACTGTGGTCCAGTCCAATGTACCGGAATGGACCTGGATGTACCCGGATGCACATCTGCTTAAATTTGGCCTCCCATAGGGATACACTGCAGCAGTGGCGTTGCTAGGGGGTGGCTTTTGGGTCCATTGCCCAGAGTCTCTCAAAAACAGCCTTGGTTTTTTGAGGACTCTGTAAGGGGGGCTTTCTGGGGACCCTGATGTAAGGCTGGGGGGCTTTCTGGAGACACTGATGTAATGGGGGAGCTCTCTGGGGACCTTGAGGTAAGTGAGGGGGTTCTCTGGGGACCCTGATGTAAGGGGGATCTCTGGGTACACTGATGTAATGGGGGGGGGGGGCTCTCTGGGGACCTTGAGGTATGTGTGGGGGTTCTCTGGGGACCCTGATGTAAGGGGCTCTCTGGGAACCCTGATGTAAGGCTGGGAGGCTCTCAGGGGACCCTGATGTAAGGCTGGGGGGCTCTCTGGAGACACTAATGTAAAGGGGGAGCTCTCTGGGGACCTTGAGGTAAGTGAGGAGGTGCTCTGGGGACCCTGATGTAAGGGGGGCTCTCTGGGGACACTGATGTAATGGGGGGGGCTCTCTGGGGACATTGAGATACGTAAGGGGGTTCTCTGGGGACCCTGATGTAAGGGGGGGCTCTCTGGGGACCCTGATGTAAGGCTGGGGGGCTCTCTGGGGACCCTGATGTAAGGCTGGGGGGCTCTCTGGAGACACTGATGTAATGGGGGGGCTCCTGGGGACCTTGAGTTAAGTGAGGGGGTTCTCTGGGGACCCTGATGTAAGGGGGGGGGGTTCTCTGGGGACCCTGATGTAGGGGGGCTCTCTGGGGACCCTGATGTAAGGCTGGGGGGCTCTCTGGAGACACTGATGTAATGGGGGGAGCTCTTGGGGACCTTGAGTTAAGTGAGGGGGTTCTCTGGGGACCCTGATGTAAGGGGGGCTCTCTGGGGACACTGATGTAATGGGGGGGGGCTCTCTGGGGACATTGAGATACGTAAGGGGGTTCTCTGGGGACCCTGATGTAAGGCTGGGGGGCTCTCTGGGGACCCTGATGTAAGGCTGGGGGGCTCTCTGGGGACCCTGATGTAAGGCTGGGGGGCTCTCTGGAGACACTGATGTAATGGGGGGGCTCCTGGGGACCTTGAGTTAAGTGAGGGGGTTCTCTGGGGACCCTGATGTAAGGGGGGGTTCTCTGGGGACCCTGATGTAAGGCTGGGGGGCTCTCTGGAGACACTGATGTAATGGGGGAGCTCTTGGGGACCTTGAGTTAAGTGAGGGGGTTCTCTGGGGACCCTGATGTAAGGGGGGGCTCTCTGGGGACCCTGATGTAAGAATAACATATGTATATATATAAAATATACATGTGTATGCCCGCCCAAGCGTAGGACTTTCTTCTTTATTTTGCTGCTATGGGCTCTAGCCCCAGATCTTTTGTAGACCTAGCAACGCCCCTGCACTGCAGTCCTGTCCAATGTACCTGAACGTACCTAAATATAAACAGATATAACCAGACTCACATCCCCGTACATCTGGCCGCCCCTTAGCCATATACTACAGTCCAGTCCAACGTACCTAAATGGGCGTAATGGGACGCACGTCCACTTACATCGAGCTGCCCATAGGGATACACTGAAATCGGGTCGGACATACCTGGATGTAATAGGACGCACATCCACTTGCACCCTGCTGCCCATAGGAATACACTTTAGTCCAATCCAGTAGTCCTGAACAGACCCGGATGTATACGGGTTCATACCTACTTACACCGGGCTGCCCGTAGAGATGTATTGTGATCCGTCTAATCACGGACTGATGGAACGCCCATATCAAAGTGGCATAATTGTGGACACCAAAAGGCCCACCAACCACCCCGAGCATCGGTGCAAAGAGCAGAGAGCTGGCTGCCAGGCGAGCGAGCGCTAAGGTAAGTAGAAGTGCTTTTTAATGGTACCCTGGATGGGCATTTAACCCTTGGTGTGCAGGGGGTAGTACAACTGCAAGGGTAGTTTTTCGTTTCCCAGTTCGGCTTTAAAATGAAAACCATCTATCTGTTTTATCCAATTAACTGCGGAAATTAAACCATTTATCAAGAACAGCAGCGTGAGTCTATCATCTTCACATCTACTCTTCTTAGGTATTAATGATGCACAAGATATTATAATTATATTTCATTCTATTTATACCCCCGCTGTCATAATCCCCCCTCCCCGCGGTTGTAGGCATGTCACTTTTGACCGCGGTGTGAAGTGTGTGCTGATTCAGAGAATGACGCTCTGCATCCATTCTCCTCCACCCCCACTCCTTCCTGTGACTCATCCCACGTCAAATAATGGAGCTGCCCTTTCCATCGGATTATATTCTGCTCCGCGTTGCTTCTGTGTGGGAGATCAGAGGCATTGTTATAATTATCCCCCATCCCCCATCCTATACCCAGGTGAGCTCTGCCTTACCTTAATTATCAGCACCAGCTTAATGGATGGCGCTCTGTATTTCCGACCATACACCAACAATCCCTGCTAATTGGGTGGATTAAAGTGTATCCTAAACCCGAGAACCAAAATATTAGATTGCAGTTTACCAATCCTTAGTGGTGGCTGCATCTGTTCAGGGTTTTTATCCTTAATTTTCACCTGGCCAGTAACACGCTTCCTGTTCTAGGGTGACAACATCACTCGCTGTATTGTATGTAGAGAAGCAGTGTTGTCACCCTAGAAAAGAATTCCTTTTCTCTTCCCTTTTCTTCCCTTCCCCTTTCTTCCCTTCCCTTCTCTTCTCTTCTCCCTTCTCTCTTTTGTTCTCTCTCCTCCCTTCTGCCCCTCCCCCTTTTCTCTTTTCTTCTCTTCTGCCTTATCTCCTTTCTCCTCTCCTCTCTTCTTCCTTGTCCTTTCTACTCCCTTCCCTTCTCTCTTTTCTCCTCTTTGACCTTGTCCCTTCTCTCTTTTCTTCTCGCCTCTTCCCTTTCCTTCTCTCTTTTCTTCTCTTCTCCTTTCTCTTCTCTTCTCTATTCTCCATTCTCCCTTCTCTTCTCGTCTCTTGCCTTCCCTTCTCTCTTCTCGATTTTCTTCTCTTCTCCCTTCTCCCTTCTCTCTCCTTTTCTCTCTATTCCCATCTCCCTTCTCTTTTCTTTTCTTCTCTCTTATCCCTTCAACTTTCTCTCTTTTCTTCTCATCTCCCATCTCTCTCATTTCCCTTCTCTCTTATGTCTTCTCTCTATTCACATGTCTCCCTTCTCTTTTATTTTCTCTTATCGTTTCAAGCTTCTCTCTTCTCCCTTCTCTCTTTTTGTCTCTTCTCTCCTCTCCCTTCTCTCTCTGTTCTCTTATCTCCCTTCTCTCTTTTTGTCTCTTCTCTCCTCTCCCTCCTCTCTCTCTGTTCTCTCTTCTCCCTTCTCTCTCCTTTTCTCTCTATTCCCATCTCCCTTTTCTTTTCTTCTCTCTTATCCCTTCAAATTTCTCTCTTTTATTCTCCCTTCTCTCTTTTCTTCTCATCTCCCATCTCTCTCATCTCCCTTCTCTCTTATCTCTTCTCTCTATTCACATCTCCCTTCTCTTTTATTTTCTCTTATCGTTTAAGCTTCTCTTATCTCCCTTCTCTCTTTTTGTCTCTTCTCTCCTCTCCCTCCTCTGTCTCTGTTCTCTCTTCTCCCTTCTCCCTTCTCTCTCCTTTTCTCTCTATTCCCATCTCCCTTCTCTTTTCTTTTCTTCTCTCTTATCCCTTCAAATTTCTCTCTTTTCTTCTCTTCTCCCTTCTCTCTTTTCTTCTCATCTCCCATCTCTCTCATCTCCCTTCTCTCTTATCTCTTCTCTCTATTCACATCTCCCTTCTCTTTTATTTTCTCTTATCGTTTCAAGCTTCTCTCTTCTCCCTTCTCTCTTTTTGTCTCTTCTCTCCTCTCCCTTCTCTCTCTGTTCTCTTATCTCTCTTCTCTCTTTTTGTCTCTTCTCTCCTCTCCCTCCTCTCTCTCTGTTCTCTCTTCTCCCTTCTTGCTCTTCTTAATTCTCTCTTCCTGTTTCTCCCTTCTCCCTTCTCTCTCTATTCTCTCTCCTCTCTTTTCCTCCATAGCATAACTCTCAACTCCATTGTCGCGTACATACGATCAGTTTTCTTGTCGGGAAAACCGGCCGTGTGTAGACTCTCCAGCAGTTTTCCCGATGAGAAATTCTTCATGTTCTTAATTTTTCATGTTCTTAATTTTCTCGTTGCGATTCGTGGCATTTTTTTCCTCTGCAGTTTTCCCATAGGGAAACACTGCTAGGGAGCTTACACCAGCCGGTTTTCTCGACCAAGAGAAAACCTGTCTGGAAAACTGGTCGCATGTACGCGGGGAAAAGGGACCAAGCCGGTCCTCGGTTTCCCGCCGGGTTTCTCGGCTGTGTTTTCACCGCCAAGAAACCCAATCGTGTGTAATCGTTCTTCCCACTGACCCCCAACTTAAAGATTTTTTTTTCCTATTGACCACCAACGTAAGGGCTATTTTTACCAATAACCCCCCAACAGTGGCGGCTGGTTGGTTCCCCTAACAAACCCACCTGCCCCCCCATCACTCGCTCGTCTGTCTGCCAACCAGCCCCGCACTTACTGCTGAAGTGAAGGACACGGGAAGATGTGATGCAGCGGAATGCGGGAAGACTAGTAACCGCCCTGGACCAAATCGAAGGGTCCGTCGTGCCCGCCAGAACGAGCTGAGCCAATCATGAAGGGAAGCCAACAGGGAAGCGGGACCGAAGACCAGGGGAGCCGAACCAAAGTGTCAGGCGCGCCTGGATGACGTGCAGCACCAAGCCGGGTGGGAGGAAGGAGAATGGAAGCCTGTGCTTACCCTCTTGGCCAATCGGGTCTCAGGACCTGCTACTTAAAGCGGAAGTAAACCCAATCGATTTAACAGTTTCAAAAAGCAGTTAAATTTCCGGCATGCTGGAATTGCCAACTGTCACATTGGTTGTGCTCTCAACCAAACTGTCAAACCATCCAATGGCTGGTGTCATAACTGATCACATGTGCAGCACCACGGCAGTTGAAGATTAAACATAGGCAAAGATGGCAGCTTCCTTGGCTGAAAATGATAGGTGGGTTTACTTCCACTTTAATTGGACGGGAGGAGAATCAGGAAGACAATAGCGAAAGATTACATTTCTATTGTCACACAAGTGGGTGGGCACAGGGCACAGTGCTCTGTGCCCCGATCCCACCCTTTTTAAAGCCTCCGGCTCTAATCATATGCTTTGAAAAAAAAAATTTGAATCCTTGCGTCTGGCGCCCTGCATGTAGATTAGGGGCCGGGCAATGAATTGTTTTTTCAGCAGGAATTACCCAAAACGAGGGGTGTCAAACTCAATTTAATCGTGAGCTGCATCAGCATTATGATTGTCCAGCGCATTCCCCTCCCCTTTACATTAGATGTCAAGAGCCACCCAACCATCAGAAGTTGAGGCCCCACTCTCCCTTACATCACAGTGCACCCCCCTTTCCTTATGCTGCTGCTGGGAAGAAGCTGGATGCATTGCTTGAAAGTGGAAAGTAAGGGTCTGGAGTAGGACCAGAGGAGGGCTGGAGTTCTCCTGCAGCTGCAGGAGAGAGGTACGAGGTCCACATGAAATGGCCCGGAGGGCCAGGTTCGGCCCGCGGGCCTTGTGTTTGACACATGTGCCCTAAACCACAAAATGATTGAAAAAGTTCTGGGGTAAAAAGGCTCACCTAGACGAACCATAGTCCAATGAGAGTACAAGTTATTCGGTCTACAGTACTTCAATCAGCCAGCCAGTTGTTTATCGATGAACAAAAATCAATCCCACGTCATCCCATTAAACGCCTTCAGGATGGTTGCTGTCGATTCCTGGGAGCACCAGCAAGAGAAAAATCTATTTCCAATAATCTGATTAAATTGAGCTACTGAAAGCTGTCCTGTGATTGGTCGGTATAAACTGTTGATTGTTATTTGTACAGTGTTATTACATACTGTAGTTCATAGTTATCTAGTTCAACCATTAAAAAATAAATAAAATAAAAAATATCATACAATCCCATATACCCAATTCTATACCCACAAGCAAAAAAAAAAAACAGCAGAGCGTGATCCAAGTTGCTACAGCAGGGGAATCAAGTCTATTCAAATTATTTGTTCCGTGGTAAGCTTATGCCGCGTACACACGACCGTTTTTCGGGTTCTAAAAAATTATGTTTTTTGTCATTAAAAACGATGGTGTGTGGGCTCCAGAGCATTTTTCACGGTGTAAAAAATGGGCATTAAAAATTTAGAACATGCTCTAATTTTTCATGATGTTTTTTACATTGTGGTTTTTAACCACTTCCATACCAGGCACTTACACCCCCTTCCTGCCCAAGCCAATTTTTAGCTTTCAGCGCTGTCGCACTTTGAATGACAATTGCGCGGTCATGCTACACTGTACCCAAACCATTTTTTTAGAGCTGTCTTTTGATGGTATTTGATCACCTCTGCGATTTTTATTTTTTGCGCAATTTTGAAAAAAATAAAGTTTTTATTTTTTTATTTTTTGCGCAATTTTGAAAAAAATAAAGTTTTTATTTTTTTCTGTTTTTTTTGTGAATAAGTAAGTTTTCTTCTTCGATTACGGGCACTGATATGGCGGCACTGATGGGCACTGATAGGCGGCACTGATAGGCGACGCTGGTATGCAGCACTGATAGGTGGCACTGATGGGCACTCATAGGCGACACTGATGGGCACTCATGGGTGGCACTGATGGGTACTTATGTGTGGCACAGATGGGCACTGATAGGTGGGCACTGGGCATGGATGGTCACTGAGGGGTGGCACTGATGGACACTGAGGGGTGGCACTGATGGACACTGAGGGGGGGCACTGAGGGCATTCCTGGGAATCACTTGTTTATCCCAGTGCCCATTTGTGGGCACTGATTGGCATCTTTCTCATTTTTTCATTTTTTTTTTTTTACTGCCCCCTTCCCTGCCCCCTTCCCTGTTGATCCAGTGTGGGCTTTCCTGGTGGTCCAGTGTGGGCATCTGAGGGGGGGCTGCGCGAACCCCCCCTTTCATGAGATCCGCTGATCGGCTCTCCTCTCCTCTGTCAGACGCGAGCCTCTTCCTGTTTACATCGTGATTGGACACGGCTGATCACATGGTAAAGAGCCTCCGCCGGAGGCTCTTTACCGAGATCGGAGATGCAGGGTGTCAGACTGATACCCCGCATCACCGATCGCCGCGCTGCGTGCCCCCATGGGTGCGCGCCGGCATGAAATCCTGCAGGATGTCAACAGACGTCCAGTCAGGATTTCACAACCACTTCCCGGACGTCAATTTTCTATTGACCGGGCAGGAGGTGGTTAAGGTTGTAAAAAATGGTCGTGTGTGGGCTTTATCTACGTAAAAAAAACGTGCATGCTCAGAAGCAAGTTATGAGACGAAAGCGCTTGTTCTGGTAAAACTAGCGTTCGGAATGGAGTAAGCACATTCATCACGCTGTAACAGACTGAAAAGCGCAAATCGTCTTTTACTAACACGGAATCAGCAAAAGCAGCCCAAAGGGTGGCGCCATCCGCATGGAACTTCCCCTTTATAGTGCCGTCGTACGTGTTGTACGTCACCGCTCTTTGCTGGAGCATTTTTTTTTTTCACGATCCTGTGTAGGCAAGGCCGTTTTAATGATCGAGTTGAAAAAAACGTCGTTTTTTTCTAGACCCTTAAAAACTTCATTTTTTTACAACCTGAAACACGGTCGTGTGTACGCGGCATCAGAGATTCTGTAGAAGACCTCCAAATCCAGGGGTCATATGGTTAAGGCTAAATGAGTTGTATTTGCGAAAAATCACTGAAGTATCTTTGTGACATTTCGAAGTCAATGGAAAGGCAGCATTTAAGCGTCCGCCTTCTGTACTCCCTCTGCATATATCCTGTCGCTGTTCATCTCACGTTCGTCTGAGAGCCCCAACCGACGTCAGCAAACACAATCATCGGCAACGTCAAGTGTAGATGGGAATATTCTGACATATGAAGAGGCTCTGGTATTACTGCCTTCTGTGTTCTCTAAGGGTTTCCAGGCAGAGAATCTCATAAGCCCCCCTTCCTTTGCTTGTGATTTTGTTTCAACGTCTCAAAGCTCTGCTCATGATAATCAACTGTGTCCTTCTGTCGGTATACGCAGGGTATACGTAATTACTAAATAATCATATTTTATTATAGTGGACGCTTGGGTGAGAAGCAGTTATTGTTGGGGGGGCGATAAAAATTGTGAAGGCTCTGCAAGGAAGATGGAATGTGAGTGATGGGAGGAAGGGAAAGTAGAGGGTAAGGGCAAGACGGGGGTAAGTGTGGAAGATGATTGTAAAGAAAATGGTACTGGAGAGGATAAGTGGAGGTGAGTGGAAAGGTAGAATGTGATTAGCAGACAGAAGAACGTGAGGGTACGGACACAGTGTGATTGGAAGGGGCAGGAGATGATGGTTTTGTGTGATTGGAAGATGGTAGGAGGTGAGTGTACAGTGTGATTGGAAGGGGCAGAAGGTCAGGGAGCTGTGTGATTGGAAGGGGCAGGAGATGATGGTTTTGTGTGATTGGAAGATGGTAGGAGGTGAGTGTACAGTGTGATTGGAAGGGGCAGAAGGTCAGGGAGCTGTGTGATTGGAAGGGGCAGGAGATGATGGTTTTGTGTGATTGGAAGATGGTAGGAGGTGGGTGTACGGTGTGATTGGAAGGGGCAGAAGATGATGGTTTTGTGTAATTGGAAGATGGTAGGAGGTGAGTGTACAGTGTGATTGGAAGGGGCAGAAGGTCAGGGAGCTGTGTGATTGGAAGGGGCAGGAGATGATGGTTTCATGTGATTGGAAGATGGTAGGAGGTGGGTGTATGGTGTGATTAGAAGGGGCAGAAGATCAGGGAGCAGTGTGATTGGAAGGGGCAGGAGATTATGGTTTCATGTGATTGGAAGATGGTAGGAGGTGGGTGTATGGTGTGATTAGAAGGGGCAGAAGATCAGGGAGCAGTGTGATTGGAAGGGGCAGGAGGTGATGGTTTCATGTGATTGGAAGATAGTAGGAGGTGGGTGTATGGTGTGATTGGAAGGGGCAGAAGATGATGGTTTTGTGTGATTGGAAGATGGTAGGAGGTGAGTGTACGGTGTGATTGGAAGGGGCAGAAGATCAGGGAGCTGTGTGATTGGAAGGGGCAGAAGGTGATGGTGGAGTGCGATTAGAAGGGGGAAGGAAATGAGGGTAAAGAGTGTTCAGAGGGAACAGGGGGGAGGGGCGCTGCGTTGTGATTAGAAGGGGCAGGAGGTGAGCATGGTATGTGATTGGAAAGGGCAAAAGGTTAGTGTTAATTGGAAAAAGAAACCATCTAGGTCAGATTTTGAAGGCAGATTGGAACAGTATGCTTTTTATAAAAAGTTACATTTGATTAAACATGGTGTGACAGCAGGCTGGTAAAAATCACCTGGTTGTATCCAGGATGGCAAATATGTGTGTCCCAGATTCAGGCTCTATGCCGATTTGTACCACTAGGGGAAGTGTTAAGAGTCCTGCAGTCTCTTAACAGGGTTAGAGGTAATAGGCCCAGCAGAATTAAAGGATCACTAAAGAGAATTTTTTTAATAACAAACAAGTTATACTTACCTCCACTGTGCAGCTCGTTTTGCACAGAATGGCCTCTGCTCCCCCCCGCAAGAACTTTCCATCTTCATGCGAGCTTACTCGCATGGTGGAAAGTTCTTGCGAGCGAGCTTCCGTGATACAGCCGGCGGCTATAGCCGCTCACTGTATTACGCGGTCCCGCCCCCTGGTGTGCCGCGTCATTGCATATGATTGACAGCAGCGCAAGCCAATGGCTGCGCTGCTTTCAATCAACCAATGAATGAGCCAAGAAGCCGACTGAGAAGCCTGCGCGTTCACGACACGGGACTTTTGAAGGGTCAGGTAAGTAAACGGGGACGCGGGGGGGGGGGGGGGGGACCTGAATGCTGAGATGTTTTCTTACCTTAATGCATAAAATGCATAGTGAATGGGGAATGAAGTGAGAGTGTGTTTGAAAGGGGGAAGGAAGTGAGAGTACATTGTGATTGGAAGGGACAGGAAGTGAAGGTAATGTGTGATTGGAAGGGCCAGGAGGTGAGGGTAGGGTGATTGAAAGGTGAGGGTAGGGTGTGATTGGAAGGGGCAGGAGGTGAGGGTAGGGTGTGATTGGAAGGGGCAGGAGGTGAGGGTAGGGTGTGATTAGAAGGTGAGAGTAGATTCTAATTGGAAGGGCCGAAGGTGAGAATAGGGTGTGATTGGAAGGTGAGAGTACATTGTAATTGGAAGGGCAGAAGGTGAGGGTAGGGTGTGATTGGAAGGGGCAGAAGGTGAGGGTAGGGTGTGATTGGAAGGGGCAGAAGGTGAGGGGAGGGTGTGATTGGAAGGTAAGCGTACATTGTAATTGGAAGGGCAGAAGGTGAGCATAGGGTGTGATTGGAAGGGGCAGAAGGTGAGGGTAGGGTGTGATTGGAAGGGGCAGAAGGTGAGGGCAGGGTGTGATTGGAAGGGGCAGAAGGTGAGGGCAGGGTGTGATTGGAAGGGGCAGAAGGTGAGGGGAGGGTGTGATTGGAAGGTAAGTGTACATTGTAATTGGAAGGGCAGAAGGTGAGGGTACAATGCGTTTGGAAAGGCCCAGAGATGAAGGTACAGTGTAATTGGAAAAGACAGAAGGTAAGGGTAGAGTGTGATTGGAAGGTGCCAGATAGGGCAGTAGAGTGTAATAAAATACTATGTGATTGGAGGGGACAGGCGATGAGGTAGAATGTCATTAGAGAGGGAGTGGGAGGACCAATAAAAATTATTGAAACAAAGAAGGGAGTAGGAGGTTGAGGGTACAGTGTGATTGGAAGGGGCAGCAGATCAAGATAGAGTGTGCTGGACAGGGGCAATTGAGAGGTAGAGTGTGATTTAAAGGTTTTAGTTAGGTGATGGCATGATGTGATTGGAAGAGGTAGGGGTAGAATGTGATTGGAAGTGTTCAGGAGATAAGGTAGGGTCTGATTGGAAGGAAGATGGTGGGGAAGTAGAGTGGTAATGGAAGGATCCTGTAAGGAACATATTAATGTAAGGAACATAACGTTTGTGGTTCTTTGGGTTTTCATACAATCGTTCTCGACCATGGATCTGTGGAACCCCAGGGTTCCCTCAGAGGTTACTAGGGGTGCCATGAGGTATTACTAATTGACCTCCTATTCCTATATAGATCCAGGTCAGCGCCAATTGGCAGAGTCAACTGCATAACACCAATATTATTTTTAGCTTTCAAGAAAGGGTGCATTTTGCCACCACTGTAAGGAACATTCCTCCCACTGACCACCGGTGTACGGGGCATTTTTCCTAGTGAGCCCTGATGAATTGGTTTTAGCAGGGCTAAAATAAAATCATTTTATTGGTTCCATTATTAAAACTTGGCCCATGTAACACTAGAAATGTTTACTCCGGAAAATTTTATATAATTACTAAAGGTTCCCTCACCCTCTCCTATGGCGTCTATGCTCTACTGGCAAAACCAACAAGATATCACCCCGATTGACAAGCGAAGGAGTGTTGGGTAAAATGGGATTTGCACTTGGCTGATTCCGCCATTGAGGAGATGTCACCGGCATCAGATTGACAATATGACGGGTCCCTTGTATTCAGTGGAGATTTGCATATAACTGCAGCTGTTTGTATCTCTGGATCTGCTGATTATTTATTATGTGATTTTGACTGAAAGCCACTTCTGTTGATGCATTTCGTCACGCTAGGCTCAATTTAAATTACTGGATTGTGCGTCAGTTGTTTCTAATTATAAAAACCATTCATTCTCTCTTTTATTGATTCTTCAGGCTGCCTGTTTGATCTGAGGCTGTGCTCCAAAGAGGAGGTCTGTGTACAAGGTGAGTCTTCCTTCCCGCATATCCTCGTATATTCATATCACATACAGACCAGCTGGGTCTTCTAGTCTGACACTTTTCCTATTAAAGCAGGACTGCAAGCCAGATACAGCGGGGGGAAATAATTATTTGATCCCCTGCAGATTTTATAAGCCCACTTTCAAAGAAATGAAGGGTCTATAATTGTTATCATGTAGTTTAAATAATAGAGACCGTTTTTTTTTGTCTCGTATCTATGCGCGTGATGCTAAGCATCACTTTTGCATAGATACGCTTCTACATCCGACAAGTGTAAAACCATTACACTTGCGGATCGTAGGTGTAATGACAACTCCGGCCACCAGGTGGCCTTTACGTTGGTTTTGCATTTGCATATGCAAATGAGGTAGTACGCCGATTCTCGATCGCTTTTACGCCGCCCCGTCGTCGCGTACGTCGTTTTTGTTCGCGTAAGGTTACCCCAGCTTCTATGTGGAGTAACCTTATGAAGTACCGTCGGATGCCGTCGGGTTCCATCGGATGCCATGTTAAGTATGGCGTCGGGTCAGCGTCGGCTTTTTCCGTCGATTACGTCGTTTTACTAACTCGTTAGCGAATAGGGAGTTGCGTAAATGACGCTCACGTCGTTTTGACGTCGGTTTCAACGACGCTTTCCGACGTGAGCTGGAGCATGCGCACTGGGCTTTTTCCCCGGCCGACGCATGCGCAGTTCATTCGACGCGGGGGCGGGCTTAATTTAAATACAAGCCGCCCCATTTGAATTGCGCGGGTTTACGCTGCGCGATTTACGCGACGCAGGCGAAACCTACGGAGCAAGTGCTTAGAGAATAAAGCACTTGCTCTAGTACAATGCGGCGGTGTAGTGTAACTGGCTTACGCTACGCCGCCGGAATTCTTAGAGAATCTGGCCCAGAATATCAACCAAAAATCCAGAAAAAGCGGCGTTAGTAAAGAATTTTTTTTGTCAGTTAAAATAACAAACATGTTATACCTTCTGTCACGGAATGTCCCACACTCCAACCGAGTGCTTCCGTCATATGCCGCTTCCTATTAGTCTGGATATAGATATCAGATATTCCAGCTGAACATGGAGGGCCAGATTCTCATAAGAGATCTGACAGTGTATCTCAAGATACACCGTCGTATCTCTGTTTTTTTTGGGCCAGGTATCTATGCGTGTGATTCCTAGAATCACTTACGCATAGATACGGCGTAGATCCGACAGGTGTAAGTCACTTACACACGTCGGATCTTAGATGTAATTCTTCTCTGGCTGCTAGGTGGCGTTTACGTTGTTTTCTCATTTGACTATGCAAATGAGCCTGATACGCCGATTCCCGAACATTTTTGCACCGCCTCGTCGTCGTGTACGTAGTTCCCGTAAGCGTAAACCTACCCCTGCTATATGAGAGGTACGTTTACGAAGGTCCGTCGTATGCCATGTTAAGTATGGCGCCGGGACAGCGTCGTCTTTTTCCGTCGTTTACGTCGTTTTACTAAGTCGTTCGCGAATAGGGCTTTACGTCAATGACGCTCACATCGGCTTCATTGACGTTTTTCGTCGTGAGCTGGAGCATGCGCACTGGGCTATTTGTACGGCCGGCGCATGCGCAGTTCGATCGGCACGGGGGCGCGCTTAATTTAAATACAAGCCGCCCCCTTTGAATTACGCGGCCATACGTTGGGCCATTTACACTACGCCGCCGCAAATTACGGAGCAAGTGCTTGGAGAATACGGCACTTGCTCCAGTAAGTTGTGGCGGCGTAGTTTAAATAGCTTACGCAACGCCGTCGCAGGATCTTAGAGAATCTGGCCCGGAGTCTTTAATAGAACCAAGAATACAATCTTATTAGGGCTGTGGAAATTAAAGATCGATTAATCTTAAATTTTTTTGATCGATCAAAATTCTTTTGATTGGTACTAGTGGTGCAACGGATCGCAAATGATCCGTGATCCGATTGGGTCACCATATGCGGATCGGGAAACACCACGTGATCCTCCGGAGCCTAGAGATGTCATCCCCCGGCCTCAACTGCTTGTGTTCGGCCAGCTTCTCTGGTAAGACTAAGCAAGCACTAATCTTCCTATACAGTGGGGGAGATGTGGACCATATTACAGTGGGGGAGATGTCTGTGGATATTACAGTGGGGGGAGATGTCTGTGGATATTACAGTGGGGAGAGATGTCTGTGGATATTACAGTGGGGAGATGTCTGTGGATATTACAGTGGGGAGATGTCTGTGGATATTACAGTGGGGGAGACATCTGTGGAGATTACAGTGGGGGAGATGTCTGTGGAGATTACAGTGGGGGGGAGTCTGTGGGTATTACAGTGGGGAGATGTCCGTGGATATTACAGTGGGTGAGATGTCTGTGGATATTACAGTGGGTGAGATGTCTGTGGATATTACAGTGGGGGGATGTCTGTGGATATTACAGTGGGTGAGATGTCTGTGGATATTACAGTGGGGGGAGATGTCTGTGGATATTACAGTGGGGAGATGTCTGTGGATATTACAGTGGGGGGAGATGTCTGTGGATATTACAGTGGGGGGAGATGTCTGTGGATATTACAGGGGGGAGATGTCTGTGGATATTACAGTGGGTGAGATGTCTGTGGATATTACAGTGGGGGATGTCTGTGGATATTACAGTGGGTGAGATGTCTGTGGATATTACAGTGGGGGGAGATGTCTGTGGATATTACAGTGGGGAGATGTCTGTGGATAGTACAGTGAGGACTATATATGGTGGTGATCCTAAAAATGTATGTGCGTTATAATTAATCAAAAATTAGTCGGTAAATCAATAAAAATAAAAATAGATTAATCGAACACGAACATTTTAATCAGTAACAGCCCTAAATTTTATATACAGTAAAGAGGAGGAAACCAAAACATAAATTAACATAAGCTAATTATCTAATAATTTACCCAGACGAGGTGACCAGACGTCCCGGCTCCTCATTCATCTGCTATACAATAAACATTCTCTTTAGCGTAAAAACAGAGCATCTTCACAGACACAATAGAGTCAATTAGCACAGAGAATAGAGAGATGGAGGTGACGGCATTAGCATCTAGCAGTATAAAAGAGTCACATCTACAATTAACCATCGAGTTCAGAATCACCAAACTTAAAATAGCCCTACAGATATCTTGGAATATAATGTGGATAATAAATACATAATAATCCCACCTCAGGTAGTCCAAGATATCATTATTCAGGCATCCTATGCCCCTAGTGGTGATAGGATGATTTTAGACATAAGAAGGTCTGAGGCCGCGTACACACGGCAGGGAATCTCGACGGGCAGAACACATCGTTCCGCCCGTCGAGGTTCCCTGCCGGCCGTCGAAATCGGCGACCCGCCCGTCGGGAATGGCAACCAGCCATTCTTCCGGGCGGGCCGTCGAGGAAATAGAGAGCGTGCTCTCTATTTCGGCTCGACGGGCTTCCCGACGGGAAGCTCGCCGAGACCGTACACACGGCCGAGGTCCTCGCTGGAATGTGCATTCCAGCGAGGTTCTCGCTGATTTTCAGCGAGAACCTCGGCCGTGTGTAGGGCGCCTTAGTCTGTCACATTTCTTCCCCATCAAAAGTCGACTAACAAGGTCCCAGACCACCACCTGGTCTGGACATGCGTTAGTCGGACAAAGTGAACTCACATAGTCTGTCCGCATGACCTCCAATTTGGGCTGCAAGGAGTAGTTGACACCAGTAGGTGTGGGGCTGAGGTCATTGACTCTGTCCGGCTGCCAGCGCTTCAGCTGGGTAGTTTTTAACATTTCGGGGCTTGGTCTGCTGCTGGGCAGAGGGGCCGACCGCCCCAGTTTCCTGAAGCTGTAGAGACACTGTAGGTGCTAGGCAGGGGCCAGCGGCGCTCTGCCCTTTTGCCAGCACTTCTGCTGGGGACTTCACATCATTCGCTCCAGCTAACCGTTGGGGAAGGAGGCTGGATTCTTCCACACCCAAACTGTGTAGCTGCCATTGGGGAGGTGAGCTGGCTGCTTCCTTTTCCGTTCCCTCATCTGGCTGCTGGGACAACATGTCTGTGGTACTGTCTCCCAGATGCACAGATTTTTGCTGGGGAGGAAAGACCACATTCTCCACCCTGGCCAACTGTTGGGGAGGGACAATGAACACCTCCTCTCCCTTCTCCCCCTGTATATGCTGCTGGGAAGTGATCGCCACCTTCTTACCCATAGCTTCTGGAACTGCCACAGAGGTGGGGCAGTGGTCTTGAACCCTCTGTCCGGTGACCAGCGCTTCAGCTGGGGAAGTTCCTTGCAACTCCACAGATACTGCCCTTGGTGCTGGGCAGAGCACAGTGAAATGTGGCTCTGATACCAGCTCTTCTGCTGGAGGCTCCTCAGGTTGTTCTTCCTCAGCAGAAATGTCTATTAAATCCCCTGTCTCTGCAACTGGTGTCTGAGGGTAGAGGTTCACCATCTCCTGTCCATGGAACCCAGAAAATGCTATAGGTACTGAGCAGAGGTTAGCAGAGCTCTGCCCTGCGGTCAGCACTTTATCTTTGGGGATCGCAATCGCCAGATTTTCCACTGCCGATTCTCTGGCATACTGCTGGACAGGCATATTCCTACACCCAAGATCATCTCATGCAGAAACAGGATCATCAAGGTCAGTCAGCACTTGCTGCATCCGCCATAAGACCTCCGCGTCCATAGCTGCGGGGGCAGGTTGGCAAAGCACACTGTTACTCTGCCACATTGTCGACTCTTCAGCCAGGATTTCAGCGTTGTCCACTGGTATTTCCTGATAGTCCCAGGCAAAGGGAGCCCAGCCCTGTGGCTGAGCAAAGTCTAGCAGCCGTCTGTAGGCGATCTCCAGCTCCCATTCCTGAACGGCCAGAAACTCCAAATCTTCCAGTGCCCAGTGCACTTCCGGGACGTTCAGTAGTCCTTCTCTGAAATCCATGATTTCGTCCAACCGCCACTCCAAATCACTGCCAAAGTTAGAGTCCCCTGTCATCTTCACATACAACAGTCCCAGGCTGCCGTAGCTTAAAGGGGTTGTAAAGGTACAAGTTTTTTTACCTTCATGCATCCTAGGATGATTTTAGACATAAGAAGGTTTGAGTCTGTCACACTTACCTCCACTGTGCAGTTTGTTTTGCACAGAGTGGCCCCGATCCACATCTTCTGGGGGCCCCTCGGCTGTTGTTTCTGGTCCTCCCCGCAATTACTCGCCACAGTCATGTGAGAGCTCGCATGGTGGTCAGTAATTGCGGGCGTGCTCCCGTGATACATCAAGCAGCCATAGCCGCTCACTGTATTACTCAGCCCCGCCCCTTGGCGCGCTGCATCACAGGATGTGATTGACAGCAGCATCAGCCAGTGGCTGTGCTGCTCTCAATCCATCTGCTCTGGCCTGGCTGAGCGGTGAAGAGGATCTCGGGACCGTGTGGGACTTTCGAGGAGTCAGGTAAGTATAACGGGCGTCCGCCTTCTGAAAAGCAAAACATGACTCAGTACTTGGTGGAGAAACCCTTGTTGGGAAGCACAAAGGTCAGACGTTTCTTGTAGTTGGTGATCAGGTTTGCACACATCTCAGGAGAGATTTTGGTCCTCTCTTCTTTACAGATCCTCTCTAAATCTAAAGGGTTTATTGGCTGTCGCTTGGCAACTTGAAGTTTCAGCTTCCTCCATACATTTTCTATAGGATTAAGGTCTGGAGACTGGCTAAGCCACTTCATGACCTTAATGCGCTCCTTCTTGAGCCACTCTATTGTTGCCCTGGCGGTATTTTTTGGGTCATTGCCCTGTCAAAAGATTCACTCATCAGTGCTTGTATTTGCTATGCTGTTTAATTTTTTGCTATTTTTTTCCCACGAAAAGGCTGCACCGGTGCAGTCCATTGGGGGCGCATGGGCTCTGCCCGCCACCCACCCCCCCCCCATCCATGAATACCGCCCCTTGATCTACATACAGGGCGTCGGACTATGGATTCCAATGGGGGGGGGGGGGTTTGAAGCACTGGATTAGAGCTAGAGGCTCCAATTGGCCAAAACGTCAGGCGATCCCATTGGACCACTAGCGCCTAGAAGGAGGATATGCACGGCGGAAGCCGCTGTGCTGAAGGAGAGGACACAGGAGCTGCTGCCCGCAGCCCGCCACCCACCAACTAGATGGGGCAAGTGGAAAAAGAATATATGGACAGCCCGCCCAAAAAAACCTTGATGGTTGTCTTTATTTAAAAAAGAAAAAATACACTACAAGTCACAGCACACCACACAGGAGTAAAACACTGACGCGTTTTGCACTATAAATTAGTGCTTGAACATAGCTATCATTACGCACTAATTTATAGTGCGAAATGCGTCAGCTGTTTTACTCCCGTGTGGTGTGTTGTGACTTGTAGTGCATTTTTCCTTTTTTAAATAAAGACAACCATCAAGGTTTTTCGGAGTGCAGCTGTCCAGATTTTCTTTTTCCATTTGTCGCCTTGTGCATTGCCAGCACCCTTTATCTTCTGAGACCATACTGATCATCCAAACACAATCCACCTGGAGCGGTAAATGTATTTCTTTCCTAGATGGGGCAAGTGCTGGATACAGCGGGAGGTTGGAGTTGTGCTGCCCCCCCAAAAGAAAAACCACCAGCGGCCACTGATTTTGAGTGTATAAAGCCACAACTTTCTCTACTTTTCCGTGTTACTTTATTATGTTGTTTTTCAGATGGATTATTCGGCCAATGTCGGGATCGATCGGAAAGGGACGTGGGACAGTTTCAGGTGACTCCTAGAACTCTGCAACAGTTGCAAGGCATTCTGCGACGGCTGTCGGCAAAAGGTAATCACTAGCCTAAATAATCAGCTGCGAATCCCCGGCCCATTATTTCTGAGGACTTACAGAAAGATGACAGCCGTTTCCCACAATTTAAGCGGCCGGCACTGCTGTGATTAATTGACCGGCGAAGCTCTGCGTCATTTGCATTTTCTCCCAGAGTGACTTGATGCATCTTTTCTTTTGATTTTCCCGTTTTTTTTCTTCAGAAAGAATGATTTCGCCAGGCCACACAATTAACTTCTAACCGACATTTCTAGATTAATCACCATCAGCAGGGCAAAGAATGCATAAGAAAAGAGAGAATATGCAAAGTAGATTGGCTGGAGAATTAAAGTTTTATTCTTTTTTTTTTTGCCCGTGGTCACAGGGTTGTCGTGGAAGGATGATGTGACGCAGCGAGTGATGGCTCATGAAATGGGTCGCATCCCGCAGCACAAAGCGCTGGAGTCTTTCGATCTTCTGGATGAGGACAGGTATATTATGATATTAAAGGTCCATAGAATATAAAAAGCCGCGCCACATAAGTGATCATCAATATTATTGCAACAGTATCAGTGATAGTATAGCATTTTGCCACTAAAGTCCATTAAAGTCCATAGTGATTATAGGAATTGGTTCCCAAAGGAGATCCTCTGTTTCGTGTCACCAAATGAAAAAACTCCAAGGGTGCACCCACCACCAAGTGAATGAGCAGCTTACCAGAGGTCAAACGTAAACCAGCGTCTGACTATAACCCAGTCACGGCCTTTGATATCCCTGTGGTTCCTAGGATCTCCAGAGTTGGTTTGAACGGGACGGAACACCTCTTAAACTCAGAGTAAAGAAAAGGCGCACATAGCGTAACTCCGTTGGCAAAATTTTAATAAGATAATAAAAATGTACTTACACAGCACACGATATAAACAGGCATAAAAACAAAATGTTGCCGGCCGGCATGTAGGAGCCCTCCTCCTCAACGTGGTGACGTCACTGCGTCGCCTCCCATACGCGTTTCCTCACTAGAAGGACGTTCTCAATGGGGGTCATATTAAAGGTCCATTCTGGATGGAAAATGAAGGATTGCAGTGCATACCGGGAACACAGTTTTTTGTTCTTTATCCAGACATGTAGCTGTAGTGCACCAATTGTACACTATGGGCCAGATTCTGGTAGAAATGCCTATCTTTAGGCATGCCTAGCGTCTGGATTTTAAACTAGGCCGCCGCAACTTTTTCAGGCAAGTGCTTTATTCTCAAAGCACTTGCCTGTAAAGTTAAGGCGGCGTAGCGCAAAAGACCCGGCCGAATTCAAACTCGGCGGGTAGGGGGCGTGTATTATTTAAATGAAGCACGTCCCCGCGCCGAAGGAACTGCGCATGCGCAAGCCGTGAATTGATCCCAGTGCGCATGCTCCAAATCTCGACATCAATACGACGTGTAAACAACGTGAACGGCACTTACGCAAAGCCCTATTCGCGAACGTTTTTACGTAAACTACGTGGAAAAAAAACGCCGGCACGCCGTCCATACTTAATATTGGCTGTGCCTCATATAGCAGGAATAACATTACGACGGTACTAGGCTAACGCAAACGACGTAAAAAAATTGGGAATCGGCGTATAGGCTCATTTACATATTTTAGACGGGAACGCCACCTAGCGGCCAGCCTAAAATATGAAAATAAGATTCAACGGCGTAAGAGACTTACGCATGTCTGATCTAAGGAACATCTATGCTAAACTGATTTTATGAATCAGTGGCATAGATTGGAGGCCTAGGGCCAGATTCAGGTAGATGGGCGAATCTTTATTTTAGAGTTACGTTTCTCATTTACGTTACTCCGCCGAAACTTTAGGAGCAAGTACTGTTATTCACAAAGCACTTGCTCCTAAAGTTGCGGCGGCGTAGCGAAAATGAGCCAGCGGAATTCAAATTGGGCATGTAGGGGGCGTGTATTATTATAACTAGGCGCGATCCCGCGGCGAACGTACTGCGCATGCGTCGACTGTCAGTGCGCATGCTCCAAATTCTGTCAATGACGTCAATCCCCATTCACGGACGTTTTACGCAAACGACTCAAATTTTTTTTTTTTCCGACGAGATGACGACGGCCATACTTAACATAGGATACTCCACTAGGGGGCTGCTTTATCTTTACGCCGCGTATCTCTTACGGAAACGTCGGAAAGTCACTGCGTCGGCCCCGAATACGATTGTGAATTGCCGATTCTCGCTGATTAACATATTCTCGGCGTTAATCAGCGGGAACGCCCCCAGCGCCATTTTTAAAATTGCAGTTCCGATACGACGGCGAAATACAATTACGCCGCTTGTATAGGAACTCCAACCCGGCGTTTCTTGTTTTCTGCTTACTGAAAACAGAAACGCCGGCTCAAAGTGAGAGTTAGGCTGGAGTATCACTGATACTCCAGAGTAACTCTACCTGAATCTGGCCCCTAAAACGCAGATATAAGATGGCTTATCTGGAGATAAGCCAACTTATCTTCTACCTGAATCTGGCCCATTATTACCAAAAGTATTGGGACGCCTGCTTTTACACGCACATGAAGTTTAGCCTGGGTTCACACTGCTGCGCTGCGATGTGGTGCGAATTTGATGCAGGTTTTCATCCAGGGTGAGGTGTGAATTTACGTTGCGATTTGAAGTGTGGAGGTGCGAACAAATTTGCATCACACCATAGAAGTTTGCACCGCACCCCCACCAAAGAAGCACAGGAGTCTTTTTTTTTTCTTGCATCAAATTCATAACGCTGGTATGTGACCCAAACACAGAAATCCATTCTATTCAATTGACATGAAAATCTTGGTCTCCCTAACCGCATCCAACCCGCTCAAGATTCGCAGCAGTGTGAACCCAGGCTTAATGGCATCCCAGTCTTAGTCCGTAGGGTTCAATGCACTTTGCAGCTATAATGCCGCGTACACACGATCATTTTTCGGCATAAAAAAAAAATATATATGTTTTTCAGCATGTAGAAAAAACAAAGTTTTTTCCAACTTAATCATTAAAACAACGTTGCCCACACACCATCGTTTAAAAAAAATGCTCCAGCAAAGCGTGGTGACGTACAACACGTACGACGGCACTATAAAGGGGAAGTTCTATGCGGATGGCGCCACCCTTGGGGCTGCTTTAGCTGATTCCGTGTTAGTAAAAGACGATTTGCGCTTTTCTGTCTGTTACAGCGTGATGAATGTGCTTACTCCATTATGAACGGTAGTTTTACCAGAACGAGCGCTCCCGTCTCATAACTTGCTTCCGAGCATGCGCGGGTTTTTAACGTCGTTTTAGCCCACACACGATCATTTTTTACAACCCGAAAAACGACATTGTTTAAAACGTTTTAAAAAAATCCAGCATGTTCGAATTTTCTTTTTGTCATTTTTCAGAACCCAAAAAATGATGTGAAGCTCACACACGATTATTCTAAATGGCATTTTTTAAAACAACATTTTTTTCATGCTGAAAAATGATCGTGTACCCGGCATTACAGCTTCAACTCTTCTGGGAAGGCTGCCCACAAGGTTTAGGAGTGTGTCTATGGGAATGTTTGATCATTCTTCCAGAAGCACATTTGTGAGGTCAGGCATTGTATTGCTTTCTTGCTTCAAAAAATAAAAACAGAGAATGTAAAAAAAAAAAGAGAAGTCCTGACCTCAACCCGATAGAACACCTCTGGGATGAATTAGAGCGGAGACTGCGAGTCAGTCTTTCTCGTCCAACATCAATGCCTGACCTCACAAATGCACTTCTGGAAGAATGGTCAAACATTCCCATAGACACACTCCTAAACCTTGTGGACGTTCTTCCCAGAAGAGGTGAAGCTGTTATAGCTGCAAAGGGCGGGGCCAACTCAATATTGAACCCTACAGACTAAGACTGGGATGCCATTAAAGTGTCTGACCTCACAAATGTGTATCTGGATGAAAGTCAAACATTCCCATAGACACACTCCTAAGACCCCTTTCACACTGGGGAGCTTTTCAGGCATTTTAACGCTAAACATAGCACCTGTAAAGTGCCTGAAAAGCTTCTCTTAAGCCACCCCAGCGTGAAATGGGATGTTAACCTTGTGGACGGCCTTCCCAGAAGAGTTGAAGCTGTTATAGCTGCAAAGGGCGGGGCCAACTCAATATTGAACCCTACGGGCTAAGATTTGGATGCCATTAAAGTTCATGTGCGTGTAAAGGCAGGTGTCCCAATACTTTTGACAATATAGTGTATCTATACTTGACAGTATTCAGTATATGATTTTTATTTTTTTCCTTCACATGCCTTTATTTATACTTTTCTCCACGCGTACATACAGACCAAGCTGTCCAGCGAAAGAAACCGTTATAAGGGTTGGGACAAACCATATAGTGCTGTCAAGGTTGCTTACAATAATCACCTTTTACTTATATGTTTTAACTGTATTTTTCAAAAAGAAAAATCTATTGCTGTAACGACTTAAAAAGTTGGACTTGGGTAATAATCGGTGCGTTACTTAAAGGGTCACTAAAGGAAAACATTTTTTTTTTGCTGAAATGACTGTTTACAGCATGGGTCTTCAAACTACGGCCCTCCAGTTGTTCAGGAACTACAATTCCCATAATGCCTAGTCATGTCTGTGAATGTCAGTGTGTTACAATGCCTCATGGGATGTGTAGTTCTACAACATCTGGAGGGCCGTAGTTTGAGGATCCCTGGTTTACAGGGTATAGAGACATAATAGTTAACTGATTCCTTTTCAAAATGATTACAAATAGATAAAAATCAATCATATAATGTGTCTGCAGGTTAGTTTCACTTTTGAACTGGCTTCATGTTTCTGTGAAGTAGAAAGAGACACACAGAACAAAAACAAACAAATCCAGGGCAGTGTTTTGTTTTTAAAATGAATCTGATTGGTTCTGGGAAGTTTTAGACACACAGTAATGACAGCTTAGACCACCTTGAGAAAGCTCCCAGCACTGTGGTTATAAGGAAACAGACAAGCAGGAAGTGTGGAGAACAGAGCAGGATTACAGCAACTTCAAAGCAAAAACGAACAATAAGGACATGAAACCAGTACTGCAGTAAGGTAAAGGAAGCTATTTAGCTAAAAAAAATGTTTTCCTTTAGTGATCCTTTAAAGTCCATTTAAAACTACATGTCTGTATAGGATAGAGATGGCGATCCTTGGCACCCCGGATGTTTCAGAACTACATTTCCCATGATGCTCATCTACACTGCAGAGTACATGAGCATCATGGGAAATGTAGTTCCAAAACATCCGGGGTGCCAAGGATCGCCATCTCTGGTATAGGACTACCCAGGGTGACAATGTGTGGGATTTCAAACAGAGTTATTTGATTGAGCGCCACCTGCAGTGGAGACAACAGACTGCACATGCCTACATTTTAGTGAGGGTTCCTGCAGTGCAGGGAAGTAACAAAGGGAGACCTGTTGGGTAAAAATAAATTCCTGGAGCTGGGATGGGATATTTCCAGACATTCTTATTTAAAATGCTAAAATCCCTATTTTTTTTTATTAGATCCCCATTGGCGGGGCGGACAATTCAGAGGCTTACAGGTCCATTGTCAGCTCAAAGGTGGACCAACCAAGTGGATCCCTTACCGTATTTAAGATCAAAGGTGACATCATCAGATTCCTCATCAGGACCACAAAGACTTCCCATGAGCTTCAAGCAGAATTTGTCTCCTCTGTTGGATCGATACTTGACCTACTTCCTGCTCTCCTCTCAGTCACCCAGTTCACAGGTAAGTCCTAAGCAGGAAAATATCAACCAAAGCTCTCCGGTTCACCTGTAAGGAGCAATACTTCCACCATGTTAGGGCGGGCTGGCTGGAGACCTGTAGTTCCCCTTTTTTTAGTTTAACCGAACGTACAGACGATCGGAATTTCCGACAACAAAACCGTGGTATTTTTTCCGACGGATGTTGGCTCAAACTTGTCTTGCATACACATGGTCACAAAAATGTTATCGGAAATTGCGAACGTCAAGAACGTGGTGACGTACAACGCTTGGCAAGCTGAGAAAAAATAAAGTTCAATAGCCAGTGCAGCTCTTCTGCTTGATTCCGAGCATGCGTGTGATTTTATGCTTATGCTGTACACATGCTCAGAATTTCTTTTGTTGTCGGAAAATTTGAGAAAAAACTCTCAAATTTTTGCTGTTGGAAATTCCGACAGCAAATGTCCGATGGAGCCCACACGCGGTCGGATTTTCCGACAACAAGCTCACAGCGAACATTTGTGTGTACGCGCCATTAGAGTTAAAGGTAAAGTTTTAACCACTTGCCGATGGCTGGACGTCTAAAGATGTCCTCGGCTTTGTGGGGCTACAGGCATCATTCAGATATTGCCGTTTTCAGCCGGCGATTCCCTACACCATAATAACGATCATAGCAGCTGTTCCGCCGATTGATCGTTCTTTACGGGCGGCGAGTCCACCTGAGCGATCGGCGAGTCGGAGAATGGATCCGACGGCCCAGTTCTTGACCATAGAGATTTTCGGCGGACCAGATGGTTGCCGGAGTCTCTATGATCATCGGAGGCCGGGCGCGATGTTATCACGCCCAGCCTCTGCATTTAAAAAAACGGCGCCGCTTCGGCTAGGAATTTTATTTTTTATTTTAGGCTTCCCAGCCTAGAGGTGAGATGTGGGATCTTATTGACCCCCATATGTCACTGTAAAGAGGTCCTGTCATGTTATTTTCCTATTACAAGGGATGTTTACATTCCTTGTAATAGGAATTAAAGTGATATAAGTTTTTATTTTTTTTAAAGTGTCAAAACAAAAAAAAAGTAAGTAAAATTTAACAATAAATTATTATTATTTTTTTAAAGTGCCCCTGTCCCTGTGTGCTAGCACGCTGAAGCGAACGCATACGTAAATCCCGCCCACATATGAAAACGGTGTTCAAACCACACATGTGAGGTGTCCCCGCAAACGTTAGAGTGAGAGCAATAATTCTAGCCCTAGACCTCCTCTGTAACTCAAAACATGTAACCAGTAAAAAAAATTAAAGCATCGCCTATGGGGATTTTAAGTACTAAAGTTTGGCCCCATTCCACAAGCGTGTGCAATTTTGAAGCATGACATGTTAGGTATCTATTTACTCAGCGTAACTTCATCTTTCATATTATGCAAAAAAAATTGAAGCATGAAAAATTAAGCATGAAACACGTTTGAAAAATTGCTGCGCAAATACCGTGCAAGATAAAACGTTGCAATGACCGCCATTGTATTCTCTAGGGTCTCTCCTAAAAAAACATATATAATGTTTGGGGGTTCTGTGTAATTTTTTAGCAAAAATTATGATTTTTACACGTAGGAGCAAAGTGTCAGAATTGGCCTGGGCTCCAACATTGTAGCAAAGCATTGATTTGCCATATTTTCTCCATTTATCTGTTTCTTTGAATTTGTCTATTTAAATATCTCTCGTTAACCAACTTGTCACTATCTGAAACTTTCATTTTCTATCTATGTAGCTGGGCTATCAGGACCCCAACCGTGTGAGAAACGCCCAACACTTCTTTGCCGCATCTCACTCCTGGCCCGAGGGGTCTAGACATGTTGTCTACGGGAGGCTTCAGGGTGGACCAGAATCACCTTTACCTATACAGTGGCCCAGTGACACCCACCATGCCTGGGCAGAACTGAGAAGGAAGCTCCCCCGTGATAGTGTGGACAGTAACTTGGTGGATGATGTCCTGGATAGTTCCGAAAGGATCGAAAGGATGAGCCTGATGGACGAAGGTGACCAGGAGCGCCGACCAGAAGAAGAAGGAAGGGCATTGAAAGGTCTCTGTGCTTAGTTATTTGTTAGTTGTTTGAAAAGTGGGGCTATCATGAGCACAAGAAGGTGAAGGTGGTTTACCCACTGTCATGTATTTTAAATCATTGATATAATTTCAGTCTATAAGGCTATACATGACTCCTGCATGTATCCTTATATGTAATAACTCTCCCCCCTCAGCTGCCAGGACCCAAGAAAATTGCAGAATCTGTTTTTTTCTTCGGCACTCGGTGGGCGGAGAGGACTCGTGGAGTCAGAGGACTCTTCCGCCCACCACTAACTGCCCTGCCCTGGCCAGCCAGCGTTGCGAGGAAGAAGCAAGGCGCGCTCATGTTACTCCTGCGCATGTGCATAAGAAAGCTTACCCCCCTCCGTGTCTTCCACATCCCCGCTGTCTTCCTCCTCCGCCCCCCCTCCACTCGTTTCGTAATGCCATGTGCTCTGAGGCCTTACTCAGCCTGGACTGCAGGTCTGGTCTGTGATTTAAAGAGTTCCTGTGTTTTACACATGGCATGGCATGGGGTCCCATGGTGCTAAAGCAGAATGGACAGACGGTTCTGTGACCCCATACCATGCCATGTGTAAAATACAGGAACTTTTTAAAACACTGACCAGGCCTGTAGTGAATCATCAAATATAATAAAGACTTTGGGCACACTCTACAGAAAACTTCTATTTACAAAATAGATTAGCAAACAGTGACATACCTTGGAGTGCAGGACATGAAGAAGAAGTCAGCCACAGGAAGAGCAAACTGGGGATGCTATAAAATCACATTCTAATTCACTGTTATATACAAGCAGCACCCAGTGGCAGGAAGGGAGAAGTGCACGTCTAAAGGGAAGCCAGGGGTGCTGTACATTTTAAAACACTGGGAAGGGAAGCAGTACTGCATGCCGCTGATGATTTTCAGCGCTGATTTGTGGGCAGCACAGGGGCTTAATGGGCGCCTCTGCTTTGGGCCCCCAACAGTGACAGGGCCCTGGGCAGCTTCCCCTGTTTGCCCTATGGTAAAGACGACCCTGCCCCCATGTATTTTTGGGGCCGATATTCGGTAGCCGGTACCCTGTTAAAAACTTCCACACTGACCTCCGTAACCAAGGGTCCCAAAAAATATACCGACACCGGGAGGCTGTATGGACAGTGGTCATGGCAAAATTGGGGGTCCAGGGACCTATGGCTGGCCGGTACCGGGTCCCCAAAATTACAGTTTAATATGGGAGCGGCATGGACACACACCGTGAACTTACTATTATCTAAAAGTACTCCTGGTAATCACATACACATACAATATATACCAGTGCTTCTTGACTCCAGTCCTCAAGGCACCCACTCAACGCCAGTCCTCAAGGCAACAGGTCATGTTTTCACGCTTTCCAATATTTTGCACTGGTGATTTGATCAGTTTCACTGCCTTAGTAATTACCACAGCTGTTTTATCAGAGAGCATGTGGCAGTGACGTCACTGACTGTATATAATGTAAATATAACGCCTAAACTGCCCCCGTTTATGAGATCTTTACACTACCTATAGGTAAGCCTTATTATAGGCTTACCTATAGGTAAAAGTAATGCGTGGAACCTCTTTAAAAGGCTTCCAGTGGCGGCTGGTGCTCAAAACTTTTGGGGGGGCGCAAATGTAAAAAAAAAAAAAAAAACAATTGCAGCCTCACTGTCAAACGCAGCCACTGGGCCATGCCATCAAACGCAGCCACCGTGCCTTAAATTGTCACCACTGTGCCATGCCATCAAATGCAGTCACTGTGCCATGCCATCAAACGCAGCCACTGTGCCATGCCATAAAACACAGTCACTGTGTCATCAATTGTCACCACTATGCCATCAAACACAGCCACTGTGCCATCAATTGTCGCCACTGTGCCCCCAATTGTCACCACTGTGCCCCCAATTGTCGCCACTGTGCCCCCAATTATCGCCACTGTGCCCACAGTAAAATACCCCCCCCCGGCACTTACCTTTCTGGCTTCTACGTCTCTCGATGTCCCTCGTCCCGCCCTTGATGACGCTTCAGCCAATCAGGTTACTGATTACCAGATACAGATTACCTGTTTGGATGAGACGCCTGTCAGTCTTATCCAAGGAACGCACCGCCGGTACGTTCCCAGGATAAGCTTTGGGAAGCCGACTACAGCCTCGGGGCTGTACTCGGAAAGCCTATCACAGCCAGCGGATCTGATAGGCACTTCCACACAGCCAGCCAGCTGCTGTTATTCAGATGACCGGCGCTCAATGTCCGGCCAGCTGAATAGTGGGCGGCAGCGGCAAAAATATACAGATTCATACAATGCATGAATCTGTATATTTTAGTGGCTGTGAGAGAGCGAGCCACTGGACGCACCGCTCCTGAAGGCTTCTATACAGTATATTCAGTGACAATGATATACGGGGGGTCCCATTGGGATAGTGATGGAACTTTAAAGGTGCTAATGACAATTAAAAGTAAAAATATTATATAAAAAAAAAATATTTGTATTATAGATATAAATAAAAATAAAGAAATAGAGAGTATACATAAAAGCAATAATCTCCATACAAATGTTCCACACTTATCGTTCTACATGTTTCGGCATATGGCTTCATCAGGAACAAATGTGAACATTCTTTTCTGAGGTAATCAAGGGGACCATAGAGAGAGTTGCTCTGAACTCACAAGCAGTTTGTTCAGAGTTTGATTAGTGTTTTCGGAGCCACTAATCAGGCACAACTTCTTTAGTGGGGGAGTTTAGGCAATGGTCCCATTTGATAGTCCACCAGTGAAGAGTAAGTCACTTAAAGAAAGTATGGCCTTTTTTTTTTAAAAGAGTTCTTTTAATGCCTCATTGTGTATGAATCAATAGTATAGATTGTGTCCTGCATTTGCAGCATCAGAAAGAGTACCACGATGACCTTAAAAAATACCGTATTTGCCGGCGTATAAGGCGACTGGGCGTATAAGACGACCCCCTATTTTTCAATTGAAAACATAGCTTTTGGGCTATACTCGCCGTATAAGACTACTCCCCTTCCAAGGCATCACCATTTAAAAAAAAACATGGATTCTACCACATATTCGCCACCGACCTAAATGTAGGCACATGAGCATACACAATAATCATCGCTATTCCAACAGGCGTTAAAGTCTTTAGTTGACTGACCACAATGCACAGGGAATGAGAGGTCCCAATAGCCCTTTGGATTCTTATTTACAGTCAGGGGGACTCACCGGCATTGTCCTAGCCAATTCCTCAATCAACATTGTTCTCCATGACACCTACTACATAGTTGCCCACTTCCACTTCCATGTCCTATCCCAGTGATGGGGAACCTTGGCACCCCAGATGTTTTGAAACTACATTTCCCATGATGCTCGATTACATTGCAGAGTGCATGAGCATCATGGGAAATGTAGTTCCAAAACATCTGGGGTGACAAAGTTCGCGATCACTGTCCTATCCAGTTACGCTGGATGTGCCGTAATACTGTATGTAGCTTCAGGCTACATACAGTATACACCGATGAGCCAATGCCGGTAAACAATGTATTCTATTAATCAATACAAAGCCTGCTCGGATTGGCAGAGGCTGTAACATCATTAGCCCTCTAATCTCTGACTCTCAAAGCCAATCCGAGCAGGCTACTGTATGTAGCCTGCTCAAATTGGCAGGCTCTATATTCACTAGTAGAATACATCGCTCGCATAATTGGCTCAGCAGGGTATACTGTATGTAGCCGTAGCTACATACAGTATTACCGCACATCCAGCGGACATTCGGCAGGCTGACATTCAGTGTGCAGCATTTTATGCCCGGTGTATAAGACGACCCCCGATTTTTGGGCATTTTTTTTAAAGTGTAAAAGGTAGTCTTATACGCCAGAAAATACAGTATATGCTTTCTGCTGTGTGGATTGTTCCCGACGAAGCCATACGGTGAAACATGTGGAACGATAAGTGTGGAACATTTTTATGGAGATTATTGCTTTTATGTATACAGTACTCTCTATTTCTTTATTTTTTGATTTTTACTTTGACTTGTCATTAGCACCTTTAACGTCCCACCACTGTCCCAATGGGACCTCCTATATCATGATTACTTGCTAAGGGATGATGGTGCCAAATAACCAAAACCAACAATTGATCACTCTAGAAGAGTGGTCTCCAAACTGCGGCCCTTCGCGTGCATCTATCCGACCCTTGGGACATTATTCCTCCAACTGACACCAAGGATCAGGCGCCATTTCTCCCACTGACACCATTAATGGGACACTATTTCTCCCAATGACACCATCGATGGGGTACTTCTCCTCCTGCCTGACCAATGATGGGGCACTATTTCTCCCACTGACGCCATCAAACCATTCCTTTTATTGATACAAACCATGGAACACTGTTCTTCCTGCTAAAACCAAAAATGTTAAAACTGATGATGGAGCACTGCAGGGCTCAAGTCCTGCGGGAACGCGTGGGAACGGCATCCCTGCACTTTTTTCACAGCAGGAACGCAGTTCCCTTTGCTGGACTAGAGCAGCCGAGCCACCCGAGCCGATCCTTCACTAAGCGGCGATGCCCAGCTTGAGTCCCTGTCAGGGGCAGGCGAACCTTAGTAATCCTTTATGTTACTGGCCGCTTCCTGTATATGGATTCATCGGGTAGTGTGCGGGTATTCCGTCACTTCCTCAATGCCGCAATGTCTCCTGGGAGCTTTTGTCATTGTTCACAGGAGACATTGCGGAGGTCTGCCGCTAATTATCGCGGGATTTAGAAAGAACTTGCTTAAAGAAAAAACATGCGGTTTAGTAATTATGCATATGAGCGTATCATTTTTTTTTTGGTGGGGGAGTGGATCTTGGGTGGGAGTTCCCACACTTTTTTCCCCAGGACTTGACCCCTTGAGCACTGTTTACTGCCACTGATGCCGGGACATTTTCCACTCACACTGGCCACAGTTCGGCCCCCGTAAAGTCTGAAGGACACTAAATTGGCCCTTTGTTTAAAAAGTTTGGAGACCCCTGCTCTAGAATTATATTTATTCAGTGACAGTTGCTCATCACTCCTTTGAATAGACAGAGATACATAATGGGCCATTCTTTTTGTTTCAGGTCCTATGGGAAAGCAGACCATGGCGGAGATGCAGTCTATTCCAGACATACAAAGTATGGGAGACGTGCAGAGTTTAGCGGGAGTGTTTGAGAAATATGGCGTAGACCTAAGACAGCTCAGCGAATCACAACTGGAGCAGCTGTCTGCTTTTCTTCAGTTAATCCAATCAGATGCTCTACAGAACCAGGGTACGGAAGTCATGTCAAGTCTATTAGTAGCAGGAATAAGGAATATATGTGATCAGTCACCGTGCATGTGCTGAGAATTTCACATATAAAAGATTATTTAACCACTTGTCCACCGGGCCTATTTTGGCTCTTCTCTCCTTCATGCAAAAATCAAAATTTTTTTGCTAGAAAATTAATCAGAACCCCCAAACATTATATATTTTATTTTAGCAGACACCCTAAAAAATAACAAAACAGTAAGAGTCGGTTCACACTCAGCCACCTGACGAGTCGCTTCCCATGCACTGCAATGGAACCGTCCTAATCGGAGCGATGCAAGTCGCTCCGACTTAGAAAGAGGTTCCTGTACGACTTTGGGGGCGGCTCGGGGCGACTTGCATTGACTTCTATACAGAAGTCGTCTTGCAAATTGCCTCTGAAGTCGTCCTCGACACGACTTGCAGAGCCACCCCCGAAGTCGCGTCGCCTGTGTGTGAACCGACTCTTAAAGCGGAGTTCCACCCTTAAAACCACTTTGTTTCATCCCATCCAGCATACTGGCGTCAGCGCCAGTATGCTGTTTTTTTTTTTTTTTTTAATCCATGTACTTACTTTATAGTAAATCATTTCATTTCGTACGCACCGCGGTATGTCGCCGCTATAAGGCGTCACGCCTTCCGGAAACAGCCGATTAGCGTTCGGCTCTTCTCGGCGCCTGCGCACAGACCCAGAAGCTGACTGCGCAGGTGCCGTATATAGCTGCGTCACGCCCTCCGAAAAAAGCCGAAGTAGGACCGGCTATTTACGGCGCCTGCGCAGTCAGCTCCTGGGTCTGTGCGCAGGCACCGAGAAGAGCCGAACGCTAATCGGCTGTTTCCGGAAAGCATGACGCCTTATAGCGGCGACATACCGCGGTGCGCTCGAAATTAAATGATTTATTATAAAGTAAGTACATGGATTAAAAAAAAAAAAAAAAAAAAACAGCATACTGGCGCTGACGCCAGTATGCTGGATGGGATCAAACAAAGTGGTTTTAAGGGTGGAACTCCGCTTTAAGTTAGCCCAATTTTTTTGTAAAATGTGAAAGATGATGTTACGCTGAATAAATAGATACCTAACATGTCATGCTTTAAAATTGTGCGCACTCATGGAATGGCGCCAAACTTCAGTACTTAAAAATCTCCATAGGCGACGCTTTAACATTTTTTTACAGGTTACTATTTTCGAGTTACACACAATTGTGTTCTTTTTTCAAAATTGTCGCTGTTCTGTTGTTTATAGCGCAAAAAATAAAAACCACAGAGGTGATCAAATACCACGAAAAGAAAGCTCTATTTGTGGGAAAAAAAGGACGCAAATTTTGTTTAGATACAGTGTCGCACGACCGCGCAATTGTCAGTTAAAGCGACATAGTGCCGTATTGAAAAAAGTGCTCTGGTCAGGAAGGGGGTAAAATCTTCCAGGGCTGAAGAGGTTTTTTGAAGAAGCTGAAGTTGCAAACTGATTGGCTACCATGCACAGCTACACTTCTGAGTGCTCCGGTTTTAGTAAATCTCCCCCTTTTGTCTTTTAATGATAGAGAAGCTTATTGGGGGGGCATTGGATAACTATTTATATAAAGAAGAGAACCCCTTTTATTTGTATTTTATCTCTTTGCAGGGACAAAGAATGTGGAGAAAAGCCCACCAAAAAGAGTGAGTAACATTTTATAGCATGAAAAAAAAAATGTATTGTAATTGTGAGTGTGTTTTTACCACATGCTGAGTCATTTATTGCCAAGTGTCGCTGATTCCTGAAGACACGCCCCTGATTTTGGATATTGATCAACTTTTCAGTAAAATTCTTGTTTTTATCATATGAGTTGTCCATTCATAATACTGTATGTGGATTTTCACTGGTCTCTATATTAAGAAATACAGGCATTGCGCCCACAGCCAGAGGGTGGCCTTACTTATTAACCACTTAATCACCGAGCCTGTTTTTCAGATTCTGTGTTGACTAAAACTGTTTTTTTTGCTAGAAAATTACTTAAAACCCCCAAACATTATATATTTTTCTTTCTAACACCCTAGAGAATAAAATGGCAGTCATTGCAATACTTTTTGTCACACCTTATTTGCGCAGCGGTCTTGCAAGCTCATTTTTTTTGGGAAAAAATTCACTTTTTTTAATTAAAAAAATAAGACAACAATAAATTTTGCCCAATTTTTTTATATATTGTGAAAGATAATGTTACGCCGAGTAAAATGATACCCAACATGTCACGCTTAAAAATTGCGCCCGCTCGTGGCATGGCGTCAAACTTTTACCCTTTAAAATCTAGATAGGCGACGTTTAAAAAATTCTACAGGTTGCATTTTTTGAGATACAGAGGAGGTCTAGGGCTAGAATTATTGCTCTCGCTCTAACGATCGCGGCGATACCTCACATGTGTGGTTTGAACACCGTTTTCACATGCGGGCGCTACTCGCATATGTGTTCGCTTCTGTGTGTGAGCTCGTCGGGACGGGGCGCTTTAAAAAAAAAAAATTTTTGGTTTTCTTATTTATTTTTATTTATTTTATTATTTTTTACACTGAAATAAAAAAAAATGATCACTTTTATTCCTATTACAATGAATGTAAACATCCCTTGTAATAGAAAAAAGCATGACCGGTCCTCTTAAATATGAGATCTGGGGTCAAAAAGACATCACATCTCATATTTAGACTTAAATGCAAAAAAAGAAAAACAAAATGGAAACTGTATTTTTTTTCAAATGACAAAAAAAAAAAATGTTTCTTTAAGACGCATTGGCGGGACTGACGTTTTGACGTCACTTCCGCCCAGCAAAGCTATGGGGACGGGTGGGGGCCATGTTGCTCTCACTCACATCCCCACACAGACAGCCGAAGGACCCGATCGCCTCCGCCGCTACCGACGGCTCCGGTAAGCGGCAGAGGGCGCGGGAGGGGGGGCCCTCTCCCGCCACCGATAACGGCAATCTCGCGGTGAATCCGCCGCGGAGACTGCCGTTATCATTGACAGGACCGCCCACTGAAGAGATGGATATCTCGGTTGTGGCAGCAGCTGCTGCCGTTACCGAGATATCCATCTTTAAAAACAGGACGTATTTTTACAGTGGGCGGTTGTTAAGAGGAACTGCAGTCTGCTCACATCATTTGTATTAAAAAACATCTTTGCCACTCTGAAGCTTCCCTCCAACTACTTTACATATTATTTTATATATACTGTAATTCTGTACTTGCCACCCCTTTTCTTAGGAAAAAAAATCGTATTTCTTTCTTCTGTATGTAGTGCATCCCTAAACCCTGCATTCTGTACATGGCGCACCCCTGAACACTGCATTCTGTACATGGCACACCCCTGAGCACTGCATTCTGTACATGGCACACCCCTGAACACTGCATTCTGTACATGGTGCACCCCTGAACACTGCATTCTGTACATGGCGCACCCCTGAACACTGCAATCTGTACATGGCGCACCCCTGAACACTGCATTCTGTACATGGCGCACCCCTGAACCCTGCAATCTGTACATGGTGCACCCCTGAACACTGCATTCTGTACATGGCGCACCCCTGAACACTGCATTCTGTACATGGCGCACCCCTGAACACTGCATTCTGTACATGGCGCACCCCTGAACGCTGCGCTCTGTACATGGCGCACCCCTGAGCTCTGTACATGGCGCACTCCTGAATGCTGCGCTCTGTACATGGCGCACCCCTGAACACTGCATTCTGTACATGGCGCACCCCTGAGCACTGCATTCTGTACATGGCGCACCCCTGAACACTGCAATCTGTACATGGCGCACCCCTGAACACTGCATTCTGTACATGGCGCACCCCTGAGCACTGCATTCTGTACATGGCGCACCCCTGAACACTGCATTCTGTACATGGTGCACCCCTGAACTCTGCACACCCATGAGCTCTGTATGTAGTGCACCCCTAAACCTTACATTCTGTACATAGCAAGTCATGAGCACTGTATTCTGGACATAGCGCACCCCTGAACACTGCACTCTGCACACCCATGAGCTCTGTATGTAGTGCACCCCTTTTCTTATGAAAAAAATCTTATTGCTTCTGTACGTAGTGCATCCCTAAACCCTGCATTCTGGACATAGCGCACCCCTGAACACTGCATTCTGTACATGGCGCACCTCTGAAATATGCACACCCATGAGCTCTGTATGTAGTGCACCCCTTTTCTTATTAAAAAAATCGTATTGCTTCTGTACGTAGCACACACCTAAACCCTGCATTCTGTGCATAGCACACCCCTGAACACGGTATTCTGTAAATAGCACACCCATGAACTCTGCACTCTGTACGTAGCACACCCCTAAACCCTGCATTCTGTGCATAGCACAGCCCTGAACACTGCATTCTGTGCATGGCGCACCCCTGAACTCTGCACACCCATGAGCTCTGTATGTAGTGCACCCCTAAACCTTACATTCTGTACATAGCACACCCCTAAAACCTACATTCTGTACATAGCACACTCCTGAATACTGCATTCTGTACATGCCGCACCCCTGAACTCTGCACTCTGCACACCCATGAGCTCTGTATGTAGTGCACCCCTAAACCTTACATTCTGTACATAGCACACTCCTGAATACTGCATTCTGTACATGCCGCACCCCTGAACTCTGCCCTCTGCACACCCATGAGCTCTGTATGTAGTGCACCCCTAAACCTTGCATTCTGTACATAGCGTACCCCTGAACACTGCATTCTGTACACAACGCACCCCTTATCTCTGCAGTCTGTGTGTAGCGTAATCCTGAACTCTGCACTCTGTACATAACGCATCCCAGATACAACCATTCCTTTTGAGGGTAACAATACTGCTGATGTGGCCCGGGATGAAATTGAGTTTGACACCCCTGATCTAGCCCTTTCATCCCCAGCCTGGTCCACCCCTTTCATTCATTGAAAGTCAGTTATTTCAAATCATGGAGGCTCAACATCACAAGTGGGCATGACAACAGCATTTTTCAGGAAGCCATGAACAGCACCCTGCATTGCATAGTGAAGCACAGAGACCCAGTGATGGTGTCACTGGGTCCAAAATAAGAAAATTAAAACAGTTTTTTTTTAATAATTTCATTAGCATGTTGATGAAGGAAAAGGAGAAACCAGGGAAGTTGAAATGAGAGGAGATTAAACTTCCCCTTTAACCCTTTATCACAGGTCTCCGAAGGGGAGATGCAGCACTTGGCTCAGGACGAACCGCAGTTCTCGGCTCCAGATATATCCCCAAGAGAGATCTCTCCGGCCCCCGCGGCGCTGAATACCGACCAACGCATGCCCGACGGACGCATAAGCGCAACAACCGCCACCATCACCACCCACCTGGTACCCAATTCTCAGACGATGGTGGAGCAGCCTGGTAACCCAATGGCAGCCGAAGACGGGCAAAAAAAGGTCCCCGAGAAAAAGAGTTACCCTGAGATCTCAGAGATGAGATTGGACCCTGGGCAGAGCCCACACAAAGCTACAGAGGACTATGGATATATCCTGACTGACCAAAGGTGAGTTCCTCCATTACTAACACAAACTGGCAGGGCTGCCATCAGAGGAAGGGGGTACTGGGGGGTCTCTGACCACATCTGGCAGGTGGGAGACCGCTGACCGCTGGCTTGCCTTCGTCTTAAAGGGGATGTAAAGATAAAAAAAAAATTCCCTAAATATCTTCCTTTACCTTAGTGCAGTCCTCAATCACTTACCTCATCCTTCCATTTTGCTTTTAAATATCCTTATTTCTTCTGAGAAATCCTCACTTCCTGTTCTTCTGTCTGTAACTCCACACAGTAATGCAAGGCTTTCTCCCTGGTGTGGAGAAAGCCTATTCAGGGGGCAAGCAGGAGTGTCAGGACGCCCACTAACACACAGCTCCTTTCTATCTCTGCAAAGTAGAGAGCCTCCTGACACTCCTGCTCGCCCCCTCCCCCCTCAAGAGGCTTTCTCCACACCAGGGAAAAAGCCTTGCATTACTGTGTGGAGTTACAGACAGAAGAACAGAAAGTGAGGATTTCCCAGAAGAAATAAGAACATTTAAAAGCAAAATGAGGTAAGTGAAGGAGGTAAAGGAAGATATTTAGGGGGGAAATTGTTTTCTTTACAACCCCTTTAAATATTAAAGTGGTATTATACCCAAAAGCAGACATTGATCATATTGCAACTTACCAATTCTTTGATGGCTGCATTCGTTTTCTCTTTTTAAGCTTTCTTTTCCATATTTCCACTTGGTGATCCAGCCAGTAAATCTATTTTTCAAAAGAACAAGCTGTCCTCCAGATGTATCAGTTACAGGAATGGGACAAACTATTCAACACTGGCAGGGGTGATGAGTTTTATTTATTTATGTAAACATTTTATGCCAAAAAGAAAAAAAAAACTGCTTACCGCAACTTCTTATAAAGTGTTAGCTAAAGTTTGGCTTTAATTTATTAGTATTATTAAATCTGCTAGTATATTTAAAACTCCCCTCCACCCAGACTGATATTGCTGCTGTCTACTGTGCCCCTTCATCCAGAGCGGAGGCACTCTAATACAGGAGGTGTTATACTGGCCAGATCACCAGGTGAAAACGGAAATAAGACAAAACGAATGCAGCCTCCACATCTATTGCATGGTAAGCTGCAATATATACAGTGTGGGGAAATAAGTATTTGATCTTCTGCAGATTTTATAAGTTTGCCCACCTACAAAGAAATGAAGGGACTATCATTTTTATCATAGGTGTACTTTAACCACTTCAGCCCCGGAGGATTTGGCTGCCAAATGACCGGGCCACTTTTTGTGATTCAGCACTGCGTCACTTTAACTGACGATTGCGCGGTCGTGCGACGTGGCTCCCAAACAAAATTGTCGTCCTTTTTTTCCCCAGAATGAGAGCTTTCCTTTGGTGGTATTTGATCACCTCTGCGGTTTTTATTTTTTGCGCTATAAACAAAAATAGAGCGACAATTTTGAAAAAAAAGCAATTTTTTTTACTTTTTGCTATAATAAATATCCCCGAAAAATGTATAAAAATTAATTTCTTCATCAGTTTACGTCAATACGTATTCTTCTACATTTTTTGGGTTAAAAAAAAAAAAAAATCGCAATAAGCGTTTATTGATTGTTTTTTGTAAAAGTTATAGCGTCTATAAAATAGGGGATAGTTTTATGGCATTTTTATTAATATATATTTTTTTTTTTACTAGTAAGGGCGGCGATCAGCGATTTTTATCATGACTGCGACATTGTTGTGGACACATCGGACACTTTGGCGCTCTTTTGGGACCATTCACATCTATACAGCGATCAATGCTATAAAAATGCACTGATTACTTTGTAAATGTGACTGGCAGTGAAGAGGTTAACCATTAGGGGGCTAGGAAACGGTTAAATGTGTCCTAGGGAGTGATTCTAACTTGGGGGGCGTGGCTACGAGTGACACGTCACTGATCACTGCTCCTGATGAGAGGGAACAGACGATCAGTGTCCTGTCACTAGGCAGAACGGGGAGATGCTGTGTTTACACTGGCATCTCCCTGTTCTTCAGCACTGTGACACGATTGTGGGACACCGGCGGGCATCGAGTCCCGCGGGCACGGTCACGGAGCTCACAGCAGGTGCACAGTGGCAAATTCTAAGTGACGTAAATATCTGTCGATTTGACTGTCGGTGCCATTCTGCCGACATATATCCTCGTGTCCTTAAGTGGTTAATGATAGGGACTGAATATCAACCAAAAATCCAGAAAAAAACACATGATACAAATGTTATAAATTGAGTGAATTAGTAAAATAAGTATTTGATCCCCAAGCAAAACATGACTTGGTACTTGGTCTAGGAACCCTTGTTGGGAAGCGCAGAGGTCAGACGTTTCTTGTAGATGGTGACCAGGTTTGCACATCTCAGGAGGGATTTTGGTCCACTCTTCTTTACAGATCTTCTCTAAATCAAGTGGATGTAAACCTGAAAAAAAAAATTCTTTGCTGTCACATGGTAGAGTATAAGCTATCATCTGTGCCCAGTCTTGCCACACAGAGTTAATCCAGCTCTGAGCGTGGGGTCCCCCCCCAAAGTCCATATCAGACCCATAACCGAGCATGCAACCCAACTGGTCAGGAAAGGTGGTGAGGACGAGCGAGCGCCCCCCTCCTGAACTATACCAGGCCACATGCCCTCAACATAGGGGGTGGGTGCTTTGGGGCAGGGGGGCTCCCTGCCCACCACCCCCCCCCCCCCAATGCACCCTGTCCCCATGTTGATAAGGACAAGGGCCTCTTCCCAAAAACCCTGGCCATTGGTTGTCGGGGTGGGGGGGGTTAGCGGAATCCAGGAGGCCCCTTTAATAAGGGGGCCCCAGATCCCAGCCCCCACCCTATGTGAATGTGTATGGGGTACATTGCACCCCTACCCATTCCCCTGAAAAAAAAGTGTCAATAAAAAAAACACTAAACAGGTTTTTAAAGTAATTTTTTAGGCAGCTCCGGGCGTCTCTTCTGCCTTCTTCTGCCCTCTCCTGCTCTTCTCCGCTCTCTCTGGTTCTTCTCCATCTGTCTGACGCTCTCTTCCGCTCTAATGCCCAGTGTGCGGTGGGCCTGGTATGCTCCTAGAGGGGGAACCCATGCTGTTTTTTTTTTTTATTTAAAATTTGGTGTGGAGTTCCTCCTCAAGATCATCAGAGCACAAGTCGCATGCCAAAGTCGGATCATGCAAGGCGGCGATCCGACTTTGATCCGACTTCAGTGATATTCAATGGGCTGAAGTAGGATCAAAGTCGGACCAAAGTAGTACAGGGAGCATTTTGTTGGACCAGTTAACCACTTAAGGACCCCTTCACGCCAATATACATCGGCAGAATGGCACGGCTGGGCACATCCACTTACCTGTACGTGGCCCTTTAAGCCCAGCCGTGGGGTTGTGGGTACGCCCGGTCCGAAGCTCCGTGACCGCGGCCGCGGGACCTACGGACCCGATTGCCGCTGGAGTCCCGCGATCGGTTCCCGGAGCTGAAGAACGAGGAGAGCTGTGTGTAAAAACAGCTTCCTCGTTCTTCACTGTGGCGCTTTCATTGATCGTGTGTTCTCTAATATAGGGAAACACAATCAATGACGTCACACCTACAGCCCCGCCCCCTACAGTTAGAAACACATATGAGGTCACACTTAACCCCTTCAGCGCCCCCTAGTAGTTAACTCCCAAACTGCAATTGTCATTTTCACAGTAAGCAGTGCATTTTTATAGCACTTTTTGCTGTGAAAATGACAGTTGTCCCAAAAATGTGTCAAAATTGTCCGATGTGTCCGCCATAATGTCACGGTCACGAAAAAAATCGCTGATCGCCACCATTAGTAGCAAAAAAAAAAAAATATTAATAAAAATGCAATAAAACTATTCCCTATTTTGTAAACAATATACATTTTGCGCAAACCAATCGATAAATGCTTATTGCGTTTTTTTTTACCAAAAATATGTAGAAGAATACGTATCGGCCTAAACTGAGGAAACATTTTTTTTTTTTATATATTTTGGGGGGATATTTATTATAGCAAAAAGGAAAAAATATTTTATTTTTGTTTATAGCGCAAAAAATAAAAACCGCAGAGGTGATAAAGTATCACGAAAAGAAAGCTCTATTTGTGGGGAAAAAAGGACGCCAATTTTGTTTGGGAGCCGCGCCGCACGACCGCGCAATTGTCAGTTAAAGCGACGCAGTGCCGAAACGCAAAAACTGGCCGGGTCCTTTACCTGCATAAAGGTCCGGGTCTTAAGTGGTTAAGACGGCTCCCATAGGGAAACATTGATTTTCACACGACATGAGCTTCCAATGTCGGAGGGTTTGTCGCACCAGTGTGAACCCCGCCTCAATTGACAGGACTAATCTGTGTACCACATGACACCTACTGTAGCCAGTCTATGGGAGCCAGATTTATTGTTGGTTGGTAGGGGATCAAATACTTATTTCACTCACTGAACTGCAACTAAATTTATAGCATTTGTATCGTGTGTTTTTATGGATTTTTGGTGAATATTCTGTCTCTGCAAAATACACCTATGATAACAATTATAGACCCTTCATTTCTTTGTAAGTGGGCAAACTTAGAAAATCAGCAGGGGACCAAATAATAATTTCCCCCCACTGTATTTTTAAATTTTTTATTTTTTTTAACAGTATACGATTTTGTTTTGGGTTTAATACCACTTTAAAGGGAACCATGTGTAGGCAGGATAGAGTTGTAGACCAGAATAAGGTGCTGCAAATATTACTGCCATTGCCATCTGCGCCCACAGCACGTTCTGTATCGCAATTAATCCTTTCACTGCCAGAGCCACATATGTTTAAAAAATAATTTTAAGGTTACTTAAAACACCCAAACATATATTTTCTGAAAGCAGGGACCCTAAACAATAAAATAGTGGTAGTTTCAGATTTTTATGTCACACGATATTAGCGCAACACTTTATCAAGCACAACATTTCAGTAAGAAATACAATAAAGTTAATTTTAGGGCACACAAACACAAAATATTACACATTTTTCTGATTAAAATCTAAAAGATGAGGTTACACCGAGTAAATAGATACCCAACATGCCAAGCCTTAAAATTGTGTGCACCCGTTAAACGGCGACAAACGTTGGTACCCTAAATTTTCCATAGGCGACACTTTAAAAGCCCCCTATAGGTCATCAGTTTAGAGTTAGAGCCGGTTCACACTAGGGCGATTTGTCAGGCGACTCAGCCGCCTGACAAGTTGCGTCCCATTCTTTTCAATAGAACCGTTCTATTGGAAGTGACGCAAGTCGCTCCGACTTAGAAAAAGTTTCTTGTACGACTTCGGGGGCGACTCGGGGCGACTTGCATTGATTGACTTCTATACAGAAGTAATTTTGCAAGTCGCCTCTGAAGTCGTCTTCAGGACGCCTTGCCGAGTCGCCCCCGAAGTCGTGCCGCCCCAGTGTGAACCGGCTCTTAAGGTGACTGTCACTGTTTTCTTTTCTATAAGAATAACAATCATACTTACTTGCACAGAGCACACTGATCCTCCTCTTCTCGGGTCCCTCTTTGGCTCTCCTGGCCTCTTTGGCTCTCCTGGCCCCTCCCTCCTTTTAAATGCCCCCCACAGCAAGCCGCTTGCTATGGGGGCACCCAAGCTGGGCTGCAACTTTGTGTGTCCATTTACAAGAACACGGAGCCCTGGTTCAGCCCCGCCCCTCTCCTGATTGGCTAACTGACTTTGATTGACAGCAGCAGGAGCTAATGGCGCCGCTGCTGTGTCCCAGCCAATCAGGAGGGAGAGTCACGGATGGCTGAGGCACTCATGGACATTACTGGATGGAGAGGAGCCTCAGGTAAGTATCAGGGGGGCTGAGGAAGGCTATTTATCTTACTGCAATTAAATTAAGAATGCATTAAGATAAAAAAAACCTTCTGCCTTTATAACCAGTTTAACCTTAAATAATGGTCCTAGAATTATTACTCTTACCCTGGCATGGACGGCGATATGAAATGTGTGGAGCACTTGACATTTTCATGCATAAGCACCCCTGATGCGTGTGTTTATGTTCCCATGTGCTTGTATGGAAGGGGTTGGGTGATGCCTGGAATGTTTTTTTGGGTAGTTTCAGTGCTTGGGTGTAACTTTCATTTTTGATAAATTTTTGCGACACAGTTTATGTTTCTCTTTTCGTCCATGGACGGACACAGCCTTCTCAAGTCTTGATATTTGGGTTATGTTCCTGTTCAGTCCTCTCCTATAGAACAGGAACATAACCCAAATATCAAGACTTGAGAAGGCTGTGTCTGTCCATGGACGACAGAAAAGAGGATCCTATGGGCCAGATTCTGGTAGAATCCGCGGCGGCGTAGCGTAAGCCATTTTACACTACGCCGCTGCAACTTACTGGAGCAAGTGCCGTATTCTCCAAGCACTTGCTCCGTAGTTTGCGGCGGCGTAGTGTATTTAGCCCGGGGTATCCCCGCGTAATTCAAAGGGGGCGGCTTGTATTTAAATTAAGCGCGCCCCCGCGTCGATTGAACTGCGCATGCGCCGGCCGGGAAAAAAGCCCAGTGCGCATGCTCCAGCTCACGTCGGAAAACGTCGTTGAAAACGACGTGATCGTCACTTACGCAATGCCCTATTCGCGAACGACTTAGTAAAACGACGTAACCGACGGAAAAAGACGACGCTGACCCGACGCCATACTTAACATGGCATACGACGGAACTTCGTAAGCCTACCCCTCATATAGCAGGGGTAGGTTTACGGTTACCGAAACAACGTAAACGACGACGAGGCGGCGTAAAAACGTTCTGGAATCGGCGTATTAGGCTCATTTGCATAGGCAAATGAGAAATCAACGTAAAGGCCACCTAGCGGGCAGTGAAGTAATTACATCTAAGATCCGACGGTGTAAGTGTTTTACACATGTCGGATCTTCGCCGTATCTATGCGTAAATGATTCTATGAATCAGACGCATAGATACCCGGGGATAAAAACAGAGATACGACGGTGTTTCCTGCGATACACCGTCGTATCTCTTTTGAGAATCTGGCCCTATATTTTTATCAGATAAGGAACAACAAGTCAGGATTTTTCAACCGGGTTGCCGCAGCACCCTGGGGTGCCGCAAAAAGTCCCCAGGGGTGGGTGCTGTGGCAAAATGATACAAAGCCCTCTGCAATCCAACCATGAAGGGGTTACTGTGTTATATTCTGTGTACAGAAAGGAAATAGAGCACATCCCGTTCCCCCTCCGGGGCTCTCTCCCCCTCTAGGCTGTTATCTATATTTTGCCGGCAAAAGCGAAAGATGTGTAAGCCGCCCGCCTACGTCCTACCAACTGATGATGTCACGCTTGCTATGGGAGGTTGGGCAGCTTACACAGCTTTCACTTTTGCTGGCAAAATATAGATAACAGCCTAGAGGGGGAGAGAGCCCCGGAGGAGGAACAGGATGTGCTCTCTCTCCTCTCTGTACACGGAAATTACCACAGTCATGGTTGGATTATACGGGGATGTAAGGAAGATTCACCAAAACTGGAGCACCCAGAATCTGGTGCAGCTGTGCATGGTAGCCAATCGGCTTATTATTTCAGCTTGTTCAATTAAGCTTTGACTATAAAACCTGGAAGCTGATTGGTTTCTATGCACAGTTACACCAGATTTTGCACCATGCAGTTTTAGTAAATATCCCCTTGTGTGTCATTTTTTTGTAGCAGGGGCAAAGAGGGGGTTTTGGGGGGAGATATGGGGTTGTGCTAGAAGGGGGGGATTTAGGAGGGGGTGTTTGTGCCAGGTGGGCGGGTTGTCTCAGGAGGGGGGATATGGGTTAGACAGGGGATTTTTTTTTTGGGGGGGGGGGGGTGGGTTGTGCTAGCAGGGGGATGGGGGGCATTTACAACGTACTGACTTAGCTCTGTCTTACAAACTACATTTGAGGGCTTTTTCACGCCAGGTTCAGTGCGAAAAAACTGCATGAAATTGTGTGTTTTTCCCACACCACACAAAAATGCGTTGCCTTTTGCAGTTGCGCATTTTTGCCATTAATTCTTAATGGCACCACCCATGCATCCACGAATTGCATTTTGTTTACACCAACTTAAACGCACAGTACAGCATCAGGGATGGACTGGCCATTGGGACTACCGGGAGTTTCCCGGTGGGCCGATAGCTCAGTAAAACGGCTTCAGTGACAGCGGACCTTCAACCCCCTCTGCTCCTCTGTCTCTCCCCCCCCGCAGCGCCCCCCTCCTCTCCCTCCCCGCAGTGCTCACCTGGGGGGAACAGAGAAGCAGGGGGAGGACCAGAGGAGCAGTTGGGAGTGACAGAGGAGCATGGAGGGACCAGAAGGTGCATGGGGGAGGAGACAGACAGCTGACTCAACAGCTATGGCCTGGGAGTTTCTCACTTGTGCCTAATCTTGTCCCATGGGGTGGGGGGGGGGGGGGGGGCACCAAACTGGTCCTTTGCCCGGAGTGAAATAATGTCTAGCTTCCCCACTGGTACTGCCTATAAGAGTACCAGTACCAGCCGTTCTACTCTAATAAAGTAGAACAGCTAGTGGCTAGTGAAGGGGGAGAGGGGGCTTGGCTGGCCGGGGGGGGGGGGCAGAAGTTGTCCAGCCGCCATAGAAGAGACCTGTCAAAGTGGGCCATTCCAGCAACCTTTTCACGTGTTTCACAAGCATAGAGCAGCCTAATAAAAAACAGATTGCGCAAAAAAGTGTTCAATCTTGGACGCACCTCTTTGTGTGAGGGATCCCTCAGACTGGTGTGCCCTGGGGTTGTACTCAATTGTAAAGGGTGCCTTGACTACAAAAAAATTGTTAAAAAACAGTTCCCTATGTGATATTTTTTGTGACAGGTTCTCTTTATTCACCTGCTCTCGATTGAAGCTAATGGCATGCAGACCACACTCCATTAGCTTCTTCCCCAGCCACAGTGGCGGCGGAAAGTGACAGCTGTGAGGTTTTACACGTCACCTAAAGGTTCTCAGTAGAAATCAGTAGGGGGAGATCAGTAAATGGACATTCTCTGGTCTCTCTCCTCTCTTCTTTGGCAGTCTCAGGTCCACCACTGGGAACTTGGAGCCAGGGAGACATAGCGGGGTGTGTATTGGGGGGGCAGATATACCGGAAGTGCTTGAAAGCGATTGGATGGCTGTATAGTCCATCTGACAGCCAACAGCTTTTTTTTTATCTAATTTTATTATTATTATTAAAGCTTTATTTTTAATCAGATAACAGAAAAAAATTACCCCATGTGATTTTGTGGGTGACAATTTTCCTTTCATGAGATATTAGGGGTCTAATAGTCTCCTGATGTCTCACCTGCCACCCAATGAACGTAACTGAGCTCAGATCAGGCTCCATTAGCTTATTCCCCAGCCAGACCTGTAATGCACGATCATTTTTTGTGATGAAAAAAAACGACGTTTTCTGTGAAGTAAAAAACGACGTTTTTGAAACGTCACTTTTCAAAGACGATGTTGCATACACACCATCGTTTTTTTCACAAAAAGCGAGGTTACGTTCACCACTCTTTTCCATTGAAGCTCGCTTCATAACTAGCTTCTGGGCATGCGCGGGTTGAAAAACGTTGTTTTAAACGACGTTTTTGCTACACATGGTGACTTTTTGTGAAACAAAAAACGTCGTTTTGAAAAACGACACAAAAAATTCAAGCATGTTGGAATTTTTTTTTGGTCGTTTTTTTGAAGACAAAAAACGACGTTTTGCCCACACACGATCAATTTAAATGACGTTTTAAAAAACGACGTTTTTTTCATCGCAAAAAACGATCATGTGTACGCGGCATAAGAGAAAGTAACACCAGAACCTGGAAGTGACGTTTTACATGTCGCTTCCGTGTTCTTAGTAGGAAGGGGATGTACACTGATCTCCCTCCCCTCTACCTGGCTGCACCCACCATACCAGTCCCAGGTCCGCCGATGGGAGCCTGGAGCCCAGGAATCATGGCATTCACTGGGGGTGGGGGGAGATGGCAGCGGTTTTCCTAGGGCAGGTGGAAGTGATCTTTTAGCTTTACATTGGATCGCTTCCATCAGGCGGCCAACAGTCAGCTTGTCGTATGCCAAAGTATGTCATGCGCTGAAATCGTTAAAGTTTTTAGATATAGACAGAACTTTTTTAAGAAGCCCTGCCAGGTGTTGATCGCTGTTTATTTTCCTACTGGGGAGATTCACCCTCTCCATTCAGACCCCATTCACACCTCAGCATTTTGTAGCTTGGAGGAGAAAAAAATCAATTATTCTCTGTATTCTCTGTGGAGATGTTTCACATTTCCACTCCATGTCGCCTAAAAAGCCAAACGCCTAAAGCTCAATACGTTTTTTGTAGCTGAGTTTGGGCATATTTGCGCATTTTTGGTTTTTATTCCCATAGAAATATTATTTATTTGTGTTATTATTCATTTATTTATTTTTATATATAAAGGCTAGGAGTTATGCCGCGTACACACGGTCGTTTTTTGCGATGAAAAAAAACGTTGTTTTTTAAAACGTCATTTAAATTGATCCTGTGTGGGCAAAACGTCGTTTTTTGTCTTAAAAAAAACGACCAAAAAAAAAATTCCAACATGCTTGAATTTTTTGTGTAGTTTTTCAAAACGTCGTTTTTTGTTTCACAAAAAGTCACCGTGTGTAGCAAAAACGTTGTTTAAAACGACGTTTTTCAACCCGCGCATGCCCAGAAGCTAGTTATGAAGCGAGCTTCAATGGAAAAGTGTGGTGAACGTAACCTCGCTTTTTGTGAAAAAAACGATGGTGTGTATGCAACATCGTCTTTGAAAGTGACGTTTCAAAAACGTTGTTTTTTACTTCACAAAAAACGTCGTTTTTTTTTCATCGCAAAAAACGACCGTGTGTACGCGGCATTAAGGTTAGAGGTCATTTATTTATTATTACATACTATTCATTTATTGTGTTTATTTATTTATGATTTTATATATATTTGTATTTATTTTAAATGTATTTATTAGTAGTAATAGTAATAATAACACCCTAAATCAAAAAAATAAATAAATAACCCTAACCCTGATAGAAAAGCTAAAAAAGCTGAAAACCCTAGCAACAAATCATTCAACAGATGATAGTTTTCCCTGCTGGCTAGTAAAAAAAACCGTAAAAACTCAAAAACACTGTATAAAACCGTGCATAAAAACTTGCCAAAGTCACGCATAAAAACACACAAAAAGCGCCAGAAAAACACTCAAATATGCTACACTCAGGTGTGAATGCAGCTTCATTCTCACCAGGACAGGAAGTGATGTTGTGGAAAAAAAAACGCGCTGTAAGAACCCCTCCCCCCCAAGGACTACAGGCTGCAGCAAGCGTGTGATAAACAGAAAGCAATGGAATATAAAAAGCCGCGCCACACAAAGAAATTCTTTTAAGTCACATCAGTATCAATGATGGTAAACAAAGTACTACTAAAGTCCATTGGAGTCCATAGTAATAGAAATGGCAATTCCCAGAAGAGATCCTCTGTGTAGTGTCACCAAACGAACACACTCCAGAAAGTGCACCCTCCACCAAGTGAATGAGCAGCTTACCAGAAGTCAGACATAAGCCAGCGTCTGACTATAACCCAGTCACGGCCTTTAAATCCTTGTGGTTCCCAAGATCATCCCGAGTGGACCAGGACAGGACACTACTTAAACTCCGGATAAAGAAAAAGGCGCACATAACATAATTCCGTTGGCGAAAATTTAATATAAAAGTAAAAATGTACTTACACAGCACACATGGTAAACGAGCATAAAAGCAAATACAAATATTGCCGGCCGGCATGCAGGAGCCCTTCCTCCTCAGCGTGGTGACGTCACTGCGTCGCCTCCCATAAGCGTTTCGTCACTAGAAGGACTCTCCCCCCCATTGAGAACGTCCTTCTAGTGACTTCTGGTAAGCTGCTCATTCACTTGGTGGAGGGTGCACTTTCTGGAGTGTGTTCGTTTGGTGACACTACACAGAGGATCTCTTCTGGGAATTGCCATTTCTATTACTATGGACTTTAGTAGTACTTTGTTTACCATCAGGAAGTGATGTTGTTTTTTTTTCCAAAACCGTAACAGAGGAGAATTTTTTTTATGTGGACACCTGTCTGTACGGGTAAATGTCTCTAAATTCTTGTTGCATCTCCAGGACAGGAAGTAAAGAGAAATGTCCCCAACAGAACACAAAATAAAAATCCCTACTTTATTATTGCTTTGTTGACTTAGGCCTTGTACACACGGCCGGGAATCCCGAACCGTGCATACAGACGGCCATTCAAAAAGAACTGCTGTTCTTTTGAATGGCAAGAACACAGTGATGTCATCGACTACCACGAGCCGGCGCTTGTCACATTCGATGCCCGTCACCGCCATCTGGCTACACCCTACACTATGCCTTTGAGTATGCGCAGGTTTTCCTTCGGAGAGGTAAGCATACAGATGACCGGTTTTCTCGGCAGGAAACACTCTCCGGGGAATCCCGACGAGAAAATGAAGAGCAGGTTCTCTATTTTCCCGTCGGTATTCCCAGCTGTTTTCCTGATGGGAAAACTGCTAGGGAGCATACACACGGCCGGGATTCCTGGCCAAGTGCTCTCCTGGCAGTTTTCCTGCCAGGAAAGCCGGTCGTGTGGGTCGTGTTAAAACGTGCTAGTTGGTGGTCCCCCTCCCACCCAACTGTTCCTGGTCTTTCTCCTGCTATAATATGTATTACCCATGGCAATTACCAGGGCTTTTTTTCTCAGAGAATAGGTGCAGGAACTCCTCCTCCTTTCTGAGTCATCACTTGACTCCGCCCCCTACCCACCTCCAAGCACTGTTCCTTGGTTCCACCTCCTACCCACCTCCCAGTACCACCCCTTTTAGAGAATACAGAACCAAGTATCATTTTATAGTGCTAAGTATTAGCAACAATGGACCCCCCAGTGACAATACACTCCCAACAGCCAGCATCAGCCAGCCAGCATCAATAGACCCTCCAGCAGCCAGCAATACTAGACCCCTCCCTCCAGCAATGATTGACACCCTGCCGCATAAGACCCAACCCAGCAACAATACAGTCTCCACTGGCAACAACAGACCTCCACAGCAACAATAACCCCCCCTGCAAGAATAAGTCCCCTCTAGCAACAGAAAATTTCCCAGTAGCCAGCATTAACCACTTAACCCCCGGACCATATTCCTGCCCAATGACCAGAGCACTTTTTGTGATTCGGCACTGCGTCGATTTAACTGACAATTGCGCAGTCGTGCCACATGGCTCCCAAACAAAATTGGCGTCCTTTTTTTCCCACAAATAGAGCTTTCTTTTGGTGGTATTTGATCATCTCTGCGGTTTTAATTTTTTGCGCTATAAACAAAAATAGAGCGACAATTTTGAAAAAAATTCAATATTTTTTGCTGTAATAAATATCCCCCAAAAATATATAAAAAAAAACATTTTTTTTCCTCAGTTTAGGCCGATACGTATTCTTCTACATATTTTTCGTAAAATAAAATCATAATAAGCGTTTATTGATTGGTTTGCGCACAAGTTATAGCGTTTACAAAATAGGGGGTAGTTTTATGGCGTTTTTATTATTTTTTTTTTACTAGTAATGGTGGCGACATTATGGCGGGCACTTCGGACACTTTTGACACATTTTTGGGACCATTGGCATTTTTTTAGCGATCAGTGCTATAAAACTGCATTGGATTACTATAAAAAATGCCATTGGCAGTGAAGGGGTTAACACTAGGGGGCAGGGAAGGGGTTAAGTGTGTTCCTGGTTGTGTTCTAACTGTATGGGGGGGGGGGTGGCCTCACTAGGGGAAATCACTGATCTTCTGTTCATACATTGAACAGAAGATCAGCGTTTTCCCCGCTGACAGGACCGGGAGCTTTGTGTTTACACACAAAGCTCCCGGTCCTCGCTCTGTAACGAGCGATCGCGTGTGCCCGGCGACGATCGTGCCCGATGGGCACGCGCGCGGGATTCGGGGGCAAGCGGGGGCGCCGGCCGCCGGTGGCGCGCATGCGCCCCTAATGCCGCTTTAGAGCAGACGTATAGCTACGGGCTCTCGCCCAGCAGAGCCGACTTCCCGCAGTAATATGACGGCGGGCAGTCGGCAAGCGGTTAATAGACCCTCAAGCAGCCAGCAACAAAATAAAGACCCCTTCCTCAACAGTAAATCCCTCCCAGCAACATAAGACTCAACCAGCAAAAATAGATCCCCCATCCTCAGTGAATAGATTCCCTCCAGCAACAACAGATTCCCCAACACCGGCATCAATAGATCCTCCAGTACCCCTTGCCATTACATATATTCAGTTCTGGAGGTGTCGGAACTGCGTTTCCGCGTTACTGACAACATGTTAGAATCTCCCTGTAACTGAAAGACCATCCTTTGGTGGAGCACTCCTCTAATACAATTAGGATTATCTGCAGATTATTATTAGGGGGCTGGGATGTCTGATTTCTGCCCAGTGCCCACTCTCTTCTGATCTCTACCCCAGTTTCTTCTATACACTTTGTTCTGCTTGAGAAATGACAGGCACAGCATAAACAAGTCACGTGATCAAACCAGGGTAATTACAGCAATTTTATGCGATTATTCCAGAGCATTGCAAATGAGTGTTCTGAATTACGCAGAGAACACAATGTAGCATTAGAACCTTGAAAAGCCTTCTTCCTTGATTCGATGATTCATGATTTATAACTGAAATGAAAACAAAACACTTGGGTACAAGTCCCAAATGTGTATATATCATAATCTTTCGGATGTTAACAATTGATAAAAAACATAGAATACAAAGATGAACAAGAATAAATGTCAAATTTATGTAAAAATTGAGAAGTCTGGTAGCATGGAGAATTCTGCAGTAAACATGCATCAGTCAGCCTTTCTCAACCCTTATTCCTAAGAGGAACGCCTAAAATTATTTTCAGGTCTTGGGGAACAATTACTAAAATGAATTGACTGGGGAAAATGCTCTATACATTGGTGGTCAGTAGGAAGAAGGCCCCCTTTTTAGTGGTGGTCAGCAGGAAGAAGACTCCCCTTACAATGGTGGTCAGCAGAAAAAAAAACTCCCCTTACAGGGGTGGTCAGCAGGAAGAAACTCCCCTTACAGGGGTGGTCAGCAGGAAGAAACTCCCCTTACAGGGGTGGTCAGCAGGAAGAAACTCCCCTTACAGGGGTGGTCAGCAGGAAGAAACTCCCCTTACAGGGGTGGTCAGCAGGAAGAAGACTCGCCTGACAGGGGTGGTCAGCAGGAAGAAGACTCCCCTTACAGGGATGATCAGCAGGAAGAAGACTCCCCTTACAGTGGTGGTCAGTAGAAAGAAGGCCCCACTTACAGTGGTGGTCAGTACGAAGAAGCCCCCCCTATAGTAGTGGTCAATAGGAAGAAGGCTCCCCTTACAGTGGTGGTTAGTAGAAAGAAGGCCTGCCTTACAGTGGTGGTCCGTAGGAAGAAGGCCCCCCTTAAAGTGGTGGTCGGTAGAAAGAAGGCCCCCTTACAGTGGTGGTCAGTAGAAAGAAGGCCTGCCTTACAGTGGTGGTCCGTAGAAAGAAGGCCCACCTTACAGTGGTGATCAGTAGGAAGAAGGCTACCCTTACATTGGTGGTTAGTAGGAAGAATGCTCCCCTTACAGTGGTGGTCGGTAGAAAGAAGGCTCCCCTTACAGTGGTGGTCAGTAGAAAGAAGGCCTGCCTTACAGTGGTGGTCGGTCGAAAGAAGGCCCACCTTACAGTGGTGGTCAGTAGGAAGAAGGCTACCCTTACATTGGTGGTTAGTAGGAAGAAGGCTCCCCTTACAGTGGTGGTCGGTAGAAAGAAGGCGCCCCTTACAGTGGTGATCAGTAGAAAGAAGGCCTGCCTTACAGTGGTGGTCGGTAGAAAGAAGGCCCACCTTACAGTGGTGGTCAGTAGGAAGAAGGCTACCCTTACATTGGTGGTTAGTAGGAAGAAGGCTCCCCTTACAGTGGTGGTCGGTAGAAAGAAGGCTCCCCTTTCAGTGGTGGTCAGTAGAAAGAAGGCCTGCCTTACAGTGGTGGTCGGTAGAAAGAAGGCCCACCTTACAGTGGTGGTCAGTAGGAAGAAGGCTACCCTTACATTGGTGGTTAGTAGGAAGAAGGCTCCCCTTACAGTGGTGGTCGGTAGAAAGAAGGCTCCCCTTACAGTGGTGATCAGTAGGAAGAACGCTCCCCTTACAGTGTTGGCCAGTAGGAAGAAGGTTCCCCTTACAGTGCTGGTCAGTAGGAAGAAGGCCCCCCTTTTATTGGTGGTCAGTAGGAAGAAGTCCTTCTTACAATGGTGGTCTGTAGGAAGAAGGCCACCCTGATGTCCTCCCTTAAAACAACTAAAAAATAATTGGTGCCATGCTGCTGGCTTTTCAAAGTAGTGTTGACCCTGGAATTATGCAAGTGCCATCTAATGGAGGTCAATTGACCTCAGCACAAGGAACCCCTGGAAACTTCTGGAGGAAACTTCGGAGTCCCCGTAACCCTGGTTGAGAAAGGCTGTACTACAGTGATTAAAGCTGAGTTCTGAGTTTTGATTCATTGGTTAGATAGAAAGGGTTAGAACCTCTGTTGAGTTGTATTACTGCCTCACTGGAGAGTTTTCCCATCACAGTGAGGAGAGCCCTTGTCAACAGAGACACAGCAATAAAAGAACATTGTTCACTTTTTTTCAAAGCAAAAACTATTTTAAAGTTAAACAGTGCTTTGCCTATTCAGGATAGCAACAGGTTCACTTTACCACCCCCTTCCCAGCTACACATACGCTATATGGCCAAACATTTGTAGACACCTGACCATCACAGCTATATGAGTACATTCCATTCCAAAACCACAGCCATTAATATAGAGTTGGCCCACCTTATAACCTATAACCACCTGCACCCTTCCGAGAAGACAGGTATTTGTGCCCATTCCACCAACGATCATTTGTGAGGTCAGGTACCGACATTAGATAAGAAGACCTGGCCCACAATTGGCTTTCCCATTTATGGTGTTTGTAGGGTTGAGGTCAGGGCTTTGTGTAGGCCACTCGTGTTCCTCCACACAAAACTCATCATGTCTTCATGGAGCTGGCTTTGTCCAAATGGGCACAGTTATGCTGCAACAAAAAACCCAACCACAATGTTGGACGAGCACAATTGTCTAAAAATATCTTTATAGGGCTGTAGCATTAACAGTACTCTCATTGGAAACACCCAAACTTAACAATTTTGATGGGTGTTCACATATTTTAGGTAATATAGTGTAGGTCAGTGATGGCGAACCTTGGAACCCCAGATGTTTTGGAGCTACATTTCCCATCATGTTCACACACTCTGCTGTTTAGGTGAGCATCATGGGAAATGTTCCAAAACATCTGGGGGGCCAAGGTTCGCCATCGCTGGTGTAGGTAGTCATTTGCGCTTGCAGAGCTTGTAATATAACAGCCCAGTGGACACCCCAATACCACACTAATAATATATACGGTCGATAGGGACAGCTCAGCTACTCAACATGCAAGTTACACACCTCAGGATAAGGATTGCTGTGGGGAGGGTGGGTCACATTGTCCTGAGAAGGGCCACAGCCCTGGGCTTACCCCTCTGCCTTTCTCCGTAGGCCACTGAGCCTGATAAATGGGGTTCGTCTGTTGGAAATCCTGGCCCAGCGAGTCCATCTGTCCACTTCCAGCTTCATCAACATCAGGTGAGGAGGACCAACATACTCAAGGTGCCTACATATAGACTATGAACATCTAATACTCACAGCAACAAGTACAGTGATAAATCCAATGAAACAAAGTACCAAGCAGTGCAGCTCTAGATTAGAAGATAATATGATGCACATTATTGTATTTATAGCTAGTAGTATTTAATGACATTCACCTTTTCTGTATTGTTGAAGATGTTTTGCTGCTTATTGAAGCAGCTCCTTTAGTTGTAATGAGCATCAGGAACAAACCCTGTAATCTCTGTCATCTTAAAGCGGTTCTTCAGTCCCCTGTGTGAAGATTAAAAGTCAGCAACTACAAAAACTAGGGGTGCAACGGATCAAAAAACTCACGGTTCGGATAGTTCCTCTGATCAGAGTCAAGGATCGGATAATTTTTCGGATCGGCAAAACAAAAAAAATCTCCCCCACTGCAGTGGCGTCACTAGGGTTGGTGTCACCTGGTACAAAAAAAAATGGTGTCACCCCCCCCCTCCCACCAACTATAGTCCCCCCTCAGTAAAGACCCCCCTCCCTCGGTGCAGACACCTGCATCGGTGCAGACACCCCCACCTCAATGCAGACCCTCCCCAGCAGTACACACCCTCTCAGTACAGACACCCCCCCTCTCAGTACAGACACCCCCCCTCTCAGTACAGACACCCCCCCTCTCAGTACAGACACCCCCTCTCAGTACAGACATTCCCACTTCTCAGTAGAGACACCCCCCTCTCAGTACAGACACCCCCCTCCTCTCAGTACAGACAGCCCCCCTCTCAGTACAGATACCCCCCCTCTCAGTACAGACACACACCCCCCTCCTCTCAGTACAGACACCCCCCTCCTCTCAGTACAGACACCCCCCCCTCTTAGTACAGACACCCCCCTCTTAGTACAGACACCTCCCCCTCTCAGTACAAACACCCCCCCTCTCTCAGTACAGACACCTGACCCCTCTCAGTACAGACACCTCCCAGTAGTACAGACACCCCTGTAGTACAGACAGACATCCCCCCAGTAGTACCGACAGACACCCCCCCAGTAGTACCGGCAACCCCCCTAGTAGTACAGACACCCCCCTAGTAGTACAGACACCCCCCTAGTAGTACAGACACCCCCAGTAGTACAGACACCCCCATCAGTATGACTCCCAGCGGCATGTGTGTCCCTCGAGTGCAGGCTCCTCCTCCTCTGTGGGTGTAAACAGGGTGGCCGCCGGGTGTACCAAGATGGCCGCGGCTCTGGAGCTAGGCCTCAGCCGCGGCCTTTCCTTATGTTATGGCCGCAGCGGCAATCCACAGATCACAGTGTGTGCCGATCCAAAGGGGTGACCCATTCGTATCACGGATCGATGGTGATCCGTTGCACCACTGCAACAAAAACTGTAGCTGCTGACTTTAAAAAAAATAGCCTCTCACCTGTTCAGAGATCCAGCGCCGTGCTCTGCCGACTGGGTTTCTTCACCATTCTTGGGTGATGGTGCCAGCATCATAACTGTGGGCTGCCGCCTGCCCACTGTGCATGCGTGAGCCATGCTGCGTTATGTGAATGGTCCCGCAGTCTCTTGGGACCTGTAATGTGTCCCAAGAGGCTGCAGTGAGAAGAGGGGGGAAGACAGACTTCCGCTTCGATGTTCTAGGCCAGTAGTCTCCAAACTGGGACCATTTTCTTGCCTTTATCTGACCCTTGAGGCATTATTTGTGCCCCTGACACCAACAATGGGGCATATAATCTGCCACTGACACCAACAATGGTGCACTATTCCTTCAAATGACACCAACGATGGGGCATAATTCCTTCCACAGACACAAACTATTTTCCCCCCTGATACCAAAGATTGTTGCCATTGTTTACTCCCACTGAAAACAGTCCGCTCCCTGCCCTCCCCATGAAGTCTGAAGGATAGTAAACTGGTAATTTCTTTAGAAAGTTTGGAGACCCCTGGCCTAGGTGGTCAGAGTAGAAGTGGGAGCGGGTACCTGTCAAAAGCAGGTACCACACCCCCCAAAAATGCAGAGGGGGGAATGAGGAAGAACAGTGGAAGTTCCCCTTTTGGGTGAAGTTCTGCTTTAAACCAAACCCCATAAAATGTGTTAAGGCAGACTGATTGATTTTGCCATGTGATTAACAATGCTGGGTATGTTCCCAACAACCATAATGCCGCGTACACACGACCGTTTGTTGGGTTCTAAAAAATGACATTTTTAAGGGTCTAGAAAAAAATGTTTTTTTTCAACCCGATCATTAAAACGGCCTTGCCTACACACGTGAAAAGCAAAGCGCGGTGACGTACAACACGTACGACGGCACTATAAAGGGGAAGTACCATGCGGATGGCGGCACCCTTTGAGCTGCTCTATCTGAATTCCTGTTAGTAAAAGATGATTTGCGCTTTTCTGTCTGTTACAGCGTGATGAATGTGCTTACTCCGTTATGAACGGTAGTTTTACCAGAACGAGCGCTCCCGTCTCATAACTTGCTTCTGAGCATGCGCGGATTTTTCACGTCGTTAAAGCCCACACACGACCATTTTTTAGAACCTTAAAAACAACAACGTTAAAAACGTTGTGAAAAAATAGAGCATGTTTGGGAAAAAAAATTGCCCATTTTTTAGAACCTTAAAAATGCTCTGAAGCCCACACACGATCGTTTTTAATGAAGAAGAGGCTCCCTCTTACTGACCACTAAGCCAATCTAGTGAAATGGTAGATGGCAAGGGTTAATCATTTAACCACTTGCCGACTGCCTGACGTAGATATACGTTGGCAAAATGGCACGTGCAGGCAAAGCAACGTACCTGTACCTTGCTTTGAATATGCCGCCTATCGGACATGTGCGCCGCAAACTCCGTAACCGTGCCCACGGGACCTGCGGACTTGTCTGGCGGTGTCCCGCGATCATGTCACGGAGCGGCAGAATGGGGAGATGCCTATGTAAACGAGGCATTTCCCCGTTCTGCCTTGTGACAGGATATTGATCTACAGCTCTCTGCCATCAGGAGCAGTGATCACTGTCGTGTCACTCGTAGCCCATCCCCCACACAGTTAGAATCACTCCATAGGACAGACTTAACCCCTTCCTCACCCCTAGTGGTTAACCCCTTCCCTGACAGTGTCATTTACACAGTAATCAGTTCATTTTTATAGCACTGATCGCTGTATAAATGACAATGGTCCCAATGTGTCTGTCGCAATATCGCAGTCACGATAAAAATCGCATTGATTGCCGCCATTACTAGTAAAAAAAAAAAATTATAATAATTAAAATGTCATAAAACTATCCCCTGTTTTGTAAACGCTATAACTTTTGTGCAAACCAATCAACATACCCTTATTGCAATTTTTTTTTACTAAAATATGTAGAAGAATACGTATCGGCCTAAACTGAGAAAGAAATATGTTTTTTATATATTTTTGGGGGGATATTTATTATAGCAAAAAGTAAAAAATATTGTTTTTTTTTCAAAATGTGTCGCATTTTTTGTTTATAGCGCAAAAAAATAAAAACCGCAGAGGTGATCAAATACCACCAAAAGAAAGCTCTATTTGTGGGGAAAAAAGGACGCCAATTTTGTTTGGGTACAACGTTGCACAACTGCACAATTGTCGGTTAAAGCGACGCAGTGCCGAATCACAAAAAATGGCCCGGTCATTGAGCAGCCATTTCTTCCGGGGCTGAAGTGGTTAAGGTGCAGTTACTTTCTGCTGAGTGGTTAACTCCTCTGGGTACAGAATACCTGTCTTCTTCAGTTTGGGTCAGTCAGTCTGATGCCGCGTACACACGATCACTTTTTGTAAAAGAAAAAAAAAAACGACGTTTTTAAAAACGTCATTTAAAATCACCGTGTGTGGGCAAAACGTTGTTTTATGTCTTCAAAAAAACGACCCAAAAAAATTCGAACATGCTTGAATTTTTTAGTGTCGTTTTTCAAAACCTCGTTTTTTGTGTCATAAAAAGTGATGGTGTGTGGGCAAAACGATGTTGAAAACGACGTTTTTAAACCCGCGCATGCTCAGAAGCAAGTTATGAGACGGAGCTTCAATGGAACAGAGTGCCGTCGAACGTGGTGTACTTCACCGCGCTTTGCTAGAGCATTTTGGAAAAACGATGGTGTGTACGCAACGTCGTTTTGGAAAATGAAGTTTGAAAAACGTCGTTTTTTTTCATCACTTGAAAAGTCGTTTTTTTTTCACCACAAAAAGTGATCGTGTGTACGCGGCATGAGACCTTTCACCAGAACACAGGGCTCTCCAATCCAACCAGGTCACAGCTCTGAACCTTCAATCTCACCGGGCTAGATTCAGGTAGGAGCGCGTCATTTTAAAATGGCGTAGCGTAAGCTATTTACACTATGCCGCCACAACTTTTACGGGCAAGTGCTGTATTCACAAAGTACTTGCCTGTAAAGTTGCGGCAGCGTAGCGTAAATGGCCCGTCGTAAGTCAAATTGGGAGGGTAGGGGGCGTGTATTTTTTAAATTACGCGCGATCCAGCGCCGAACGTACTGCGCATGCGCCGGACGTGAATTTATCCCAGTGCGCATGCTCCAAATCACAATGCAAATACTCAATGAAAACGACATGAACGTCACTTACGCAAAGCCCTATTCAGGAATGTTTTACGTAAACAACGTAAACGACGGGAAAAAATACGCCGGCACCCCGTCCATACTTAACATTGGCTGTGCCTCATACAGCAGGGGTAACATTACGCCGGAACTACGCTTACGCAAACGCCGGCCGGGCGTACGTTCGGGAATCGGCGTACTAGGCCATGTACACACGATCAAATTTATCTGCTGAAACTGGTCCGACGGACCATTTCAGCAGACAAATCCGATCGTCTGTACGGGCGAGCAGACAGGTTTTTCCAGCAGACAAGTTTTAAAGCATGCTCCATGGATTTGACGCATGCGTGGAAGTATTTTACTTCCTGGAGTGGTGACGTGGCGGCGTCAACGTTACCGCCACCTCACCGCGTCCTCAGCCCGAGGGGATTTTCGTCCGATGGTGTGTACACGCCATCGGACCAAAATCCGATGAGACATGTCCGCTGGAAACGGTCCGTCGGACATGTTTGAGCGGACATGTCTCATTGTGTGTACGCGACCCTAGGCTCATTTGCATATTTTAGACGGGAACGCCACCTAGCGTCCAGCATAAATATGCAAGTTAGATACGACGGCGTAAGAGACTTACGCCAGTCGGATCTAATAGAAATCTATGCGTAACTGATTCTATGAATCAGGCGCATAGATGGGAGAGCTCAGACGCAGAGATGTGACGTCGTATCTCTTTACTGAATCTGCACCAAGATTTCCGGGGTGAGGAAATGATAGACTTCCAAGGGCGTTGGAGGGTTCAGGAGTATTCTTCACTATTGCCTCTCCTGAGTCACCCAACACAGGGACTCAACAGTTCCTAGTAAACCATGGCGGGGTCTGTGAGTGTTGATATCATCGCTGTCACCATCACCACTGTGAATTAGGGCGCATACACACGATCGGTCAAAACCGATAAAAACTGACTGAAGATCCGTTTCATCGGTCCAAAACGATCGTGTGTGGGTGCCATCGGTCCGTTATCCTTCGGTCAAACAAAAGAGAACTTGCTTTAAAATTTAACTGATGGACGCCTAACCGATAGGTCAAAACCATGGAACATGCTTCCCACCGGCGCATACATCGCGTCACGAGTTGCCGAAAGAAGCCGGACTGTGAGTCGGCTCTATACGGCGCCTGCACACCGACGTTCGGCTTCTTTCGGCAACTCGTGACGCGCTGTATGCGCCGGTGGGAAGCATGTCAATCAACTAGCATGTGAATAGGAACGCCCAGTCCCGCAGGATTACCTACCCGGAAGCCGCGGTGAAAATATAGATAAAACGATATGTACGGCAAGATCATCATAATTTCATTCTCACAACTCGGCTCAATGTAATGTTAGAATTTTTTTTTAGGGTGAACTCCCGCTTTAAGAGCACTAAAGCCCCATACACACGATCTGACTTTTTGAAAACAGACTTCAAAATGAGCAGGTTTTTCAGAAAATCCGAGTGTGTGTACGCTCCATCGGACAAACTTTTTCGGTTTTCATTGGACAAACTTTCCGGCAACAAAAGTCTGATGGAGCAAAGTCCTGCCGAGTGTACAGAAATCCATTGTACTTACTGTATATACTCGAGTATAAGCCGACCGAATATAAGCCCAGGCACTTAATTTTACCACAAAAAAATGGGAAAACATATTGACTCGAGTATAAGCCTAGGGTGTCCATCTGCATGCCTCACTGTGTCTCACTTTGCCCATGCCTCACTTTGCCCATGCCTCACTGTGCTCATGCCTCACTGTGTCTCACTTTGCCTCACTGTGGCCATGCCTCACTTTGCCCATGCCTCACTGTGCCCATGCCTCACTGTGCCCATGCCTCACTTTGCCCATGCCTCACTGTGCTCATGCCTCACTGTGTCTCACTTTGCCTCACTGTGGCCATGCCTCACTGTGTCCATGCCTCACTGTGGCCATGCCTCACTGTGTCCATGCCTCACTTTGCCCATGCCTCCCTGTGTCCATGCCTCACTGTACCCATGCCTCACTTTGCCCATGCCTCACTGTGTCCATGACTAGACATACGTTTAACATACGTATATAGAAGGGGTGCCAGGCTTTGAAAAATCGGTGCTTCCCAGGCATAGGTCCCCCAGACAGCAAACTTGTAGAGGAGAGCTGGGGCTACATGTGTGCCAAGTTTCGGGTACAGGGGACCTACGGTCGGCCAGTACCGGGTCCCCAAAGTTACCGGAGAAATTACCGTTTAACATGGCAGTCTATGGAAGGGGTGGCCGACTTTGAGAAATCGGTGCTTCCCATCGTAGTTGTCAGTGGGAGGAATAATGCCTCATTGTTGGTGTCCGTGGAAGAAATAGTGCCCCATCATTGGTGCCAGTTGGAGGATAGTGCCCTATTGTTGGTATAAGTAGGAGGAATATCCCCATTGTTGGTGTCAGTGGAAGAAGTAGCACCCCATCATTATTAACAGTGCAAAAAATCATGTTTGAACATTTATATCTGTCGGAGGAATCCATAAGGGCCAGGCAAAGGCATGCAAAGGGACCAGCAAGCGGCATTTTGGAGACCATTGATATAGAGAAATTTCCTCTCACTTCCTGCTGACAAAGATGGCGATAAGAAAAGCTGATGGGGGTTTATTCCTTCCCTACTCTATCCAAAATATAAAAATGAGACTTTAGGAAATTGGAAATGGTAAACTCTTGTTACACATTGAACCAAACATTACCGCCAGGTCTTTGAATACATTACAGAAACTGGCAGATCTGTGCCAGGCGGGCGCCAGTACATCCGATAGGCAGATGATATTTGTTCTGCAGGGTTGGCATTTTAACGCACTCAGACGTGACCTTTCCAGTGTTATTTCTCCCATCATCGTGTTTTCATGAAGGTCCGATGGCCCATTTTGTTAATATTTCAGAACTGAAAGCGATATAATGAAGTTCATAATTGAAGTCGATCTTCTGTCGGTGACTCTTCTATCGCTCAAACATTTTGTTTCCCTTGTTGCAGCGTGGCTGGATCTGCCGTGACTTTCCGGATCCGAAAAAATCACCAAAATTTGACCTTGGCGGACGTCGCAAACCGCGCAGGTAGGTGATAGTATTACAAGGCGTAAAGAACAACAAAAACTGTGATTGTGACTACACACACGCCAACAAAGGCCACGCAACTCTTCTGAACATTGAGTCTGACCGAATTGATACGACATCTGTGATTGGCCTCCTTACATTGTATAGATAACCACCTCCATACCGCGCCTATTCTGGCACTTCTCTCCTTCATGTAAAAAATCATATTTTTTTTTGATAGAAAATTACTCAGAACCCCCAAACATTATATATTTTTTTCACCCTAGAGCAGTGATAGCGAACCTTCGCACCCCAGATGTTTTGAAACTACATTTCCCATGATGCTCATGCACTCGGCAGTGTAGTAGAGCATCATGGGAAATGTAGTTTCAAAACATCTGGGGTGCCAAGGATCGGCATCACTGCCCTAGGGAATACAGTGGCGGTCATTGCAAGTTTGATGAATGAAAAAATAACAAAACAGTAAAGTTACCCAATTTTTTTTTATATAAATGTGAAAGATGATGTTACGCCAAGTAAATAGATACTTAACCACTTACCTACTGTGCACCTACACCCCCTTCCTGCCCAGACAAAATATAAGCTTCCGGCACTGCGTCGCTTTAACTGACAATTGCGCGGTCGTGCGACGTGGCTCCCAAACAAAATTGGCGTCCTTTTTTTCCCACAAATAGAGCTTTCTTTTGGTGGTATTTGATCACCTCTGCGGTTTTTATTTTTTGCGCTATAAACAAAAATAGAGCGTCAATTTTTAAAAAAATGCAATATTTTTTCCTTTTTGCTATAATAAATAACCCAAAAAATATATAAAAAAAAATATTTTTTCCCTCAGTTTAGGCCGATACGTATTCTTCTACATATTTTTGGTAAAAAAAAATGCAATAAGCGTTTATCGATTGGTTTGCGCAAAATTTATAGCGTTTACAAAATAGGGGATAGTTTATGGCATTTTTTATTTTTATTTTTTTTACTATTAATGGCGGCGATCTGCGATTTTTTTATTGGGACTGCGACGTTATGGCGGACATTTCGGACACTTTTCTGACATTTTTGGGACCATTTACATTTATACAGTGAAAAATGCTATAAATATGCATTGATTACTGTATAAATGTGACTGGCAGTGAAGGGGTTAACCACTAGGGGGCGGGGAAGGGGTTAAATGTGTGTCCTATGAGTGTTCTAACTGTAGGGGGAGGGGGGGGTGACTGGGGGAGGTGACCGATTGTGTCCCTATGTACAAGGGACACAATCGATCTCCTCTCTCCCTGACAGGGACGTGCAGCTCTGTGTTTACATACAGAGCTCCACGTCCCCGCTCAGTTACTGAGCAATCGCGTGTGCCCGGCGGCGATCGTTGCCGCCGGACACTCGCACGGGATCCCCGCAGAGCGGCGGGTGCGCGCGCGCGCCCGCGGCTTTAAAGGGAGATCACGTCATATGACGTGATGTCAGAACAATGGAGTCGTCTGCCCGCCGTCATTTGACGGTGGGCAGATGACAAGTGGTTAAAGGGTCACTAAAGGAAAATATTTTTTTTTGCTGAAATGACTGTTTACAGCAGGGATCCTCAAACTACGGCCCTCCAGCTGTGTCGGAACTACAAGTCCCATGAGGCATTGTAAAACTCTGACATTCACAGACATGACTAGGGCATGATGGGAATTGTAGTTCCTGAACAGCTGGAGGGCCGTAGTTTGAGGACCCATGGTTTACAGGGTATAGAGACATAAAAGTTAACTGATTCCTTTTCAAAATGATTAAAACTAGATAAAAATCAATCATATAATGTGCCTGCAGGTTAGTTTCACTTTTGAACTGGCTTCATGTTTCTGTGAAGTAGAAATAGACACACAGAACAAAAACAAACAAATCCAGGGCAGTGTTTTGTTTTTAAAATGAATCTGATTGGTTCTGGGAAGTTTTAGACACACAGTAATGACAGCTCAGACCACCGTGAGAAAATTCCCAGCACTGTGGTTATAAGGAAACAGACAAGCAGGAAGTGTGGAGAACAGAGCAGGATTACAGCAACTTCAAAGCAAAAACGAACAGTAAGGACATGAAACCAGTACTGCAGTAAGGTAAAGGAAGCTATATAGCTAAAAAAAAAATTTCCTTTAGTGATCCTTTAACTTGTCACGTTTTAAAATTGTGTATTGTGTCATGGATGGCGCCAAACTTTGGTACTTAAAAATCTCCATAGCCGATGCTTTATTTTATTTTTTTAGAGGTTACCAGTTTAGAGTTACAGAGGAGATCTAGTGCTAGAATTATTGCTCTCGCTCTAACGCACGCGGCAATACCTCACATGTGTGGTTTTAACTGCGTTTACATATGTGTGCGGGACTTGCGTGCGCGTTTGCTTCTGAGTGTGAGCTACTGGGGACAGGGGCGTTTAAAAAAAAAAAAATATTATTGCATTTTTTATTTTACTTAAATATTTTTATTTTTACACTTTTTTTTTATTTTATTTTTTTTACATTTTATTTTTTGATCACTTTTATTCCTATTACAAGGAATGTAAACATCCCCTGTAATAGGAATGGTGTGTGACAGGTACTCTTTATGAAGAGATGCGGGGTCAATAAGATCCCACATCTCTCCTCCAGGCTGGAAAGCATGAGATTGTGAAAAAAAGATTCACCGATCGCCACCACCGGCCCAAAGCTCTGTGGCCGTGCCCGTGGGACTCGCGGACCCGATCGCCGATGGTGTCCCGGGATCGGGTCACAGGAGCTGAAGAACGGGGAGAGGTGAATGTAAACACACCTTCCCTGTTCTTCTCTGTGCCTTGTCACTACGATCACTGACGTCACACGTCCAGCCACGCCCCCCTACAGTAAGAATCACTACCTTAGGGCACACGTAAAGGGGTTGTAAAGGTTTGTTTTTTATTTTCTAAATTGGTTCCTTTAAGCTCGTGCATTGTTGGTTCACTTACCTTTTCCTTCCATTTCCCTTCTAAATGTTTTATTTATTTATTTTCTTTGTCTGAATTTCTCACTTCCTGTTCCTCCTCAGTAAGGTCACTGACCTTGTCACTGATCGTCTGTTCCCTGTCATAGGGAACAACGATCACTGACGTCACACGTCCAGCCACGCCCCCCTACAGTAAGAATCACTACCTTAGGGCACAGTAAGCTTTTCTAAATGACTTTCCACCGCTCGGATAATGGGGGGGAAAGCTTACTGAGGAGGAACAGGAAGTGAGAAATTTAGACAAAGAAAAAAACATTTAGGGCCAGATTCAGGTAGAGTTAGGCTGGAGTATCAGTGATACTCCAGCCTAACTCTCACTTTGAGCCGGCGTTTCTGTTTTCAGTAAGCAGAAACCAAGAAACACCGGGTTGGAGTTCCTATACGAGCGGCGTAATTGTATTTCGCCGTCGTATCGGAACTGCAATTTTAAAAATGGCGCGCGGGGCGTTCCCACTGCTTAACGCCGAGAATATGTTAATCAGCGAGAATCGGCAATTCACGATCGTATTCGGGGCCGACGCAGTGACTTTCCGACGTTTCCGTAAGAGATACGCGGCGTAAAGAAAAACCAGCCCCCTAGTGGAGTATCCTATGTTAAGTATGGCCGTCGTCATCGCGTCGAATTTAAAAAAATTTGCGTCGTTTGCGTAAAACGTCCGTGAATGGGGATTGACGTCATTGACGTTCACTGACAGAATTTAGAGCATGCACACTGACAGTCGACGCATGCGCAGTACGTTCGCCGCGGGATCGCGCCTAATTTAAATAATACACACCCCCTACCCGCCCAATTTGAATTCCGCTGGCTCATTTTCACTACGCCGCCGCAACTTTAGGAGCAAGTGCTTTGCGAATAACAGTACTTGCTCCTAAAGTTTTGGCGGAGTAACGTAAATGAGAAACGTTACTCCAAAATAAAGATTCGCCCATCTACCTGAATCTGGCCCTTAGAAGGGAAATCGAAGGAAAAGGTAAGTTAACCAACAATGTACAAGCTTAAAGGAACCTATTTAGAAAATAAAAGACGAACCTTTACAACCCCTTAGCGCCCCCTAGTGGTTATCCCCTTCACTGCCATTGTCATTTTCACAGTAATCAATGCATTTTTATAGCACTTTTCGCTGTAAAAATGACAATGGTCCCAAAAAAGTGTCCGAAGTGTCCACCATAATGTCGGGGTCACGAAAAAAAACGCTGATCGCCGCCATTAGTAGTAAAAAAAAAATATTAATAAAAATGCCATAAAACTATCCCCTATTTTGTAAACGCTATAACTTTTGCGCAAACCAATTGATAAACGCTTATTGCGATTTTTTTTACCAAGAAGAATGTGTATCTGCCTAAACAGAGGAAAAAATATGTTTTTTATATATTTGTGGGGCTATTTATTACAGCAAAAAGTAAAAAATATTGATTTTTTTTTTCAAAACTGTCGCTCTATTTTTGTTTATAGCGCAAAAAATAAAAACAGCAGAGGTGATCAAATACCACCAAATGAAAGCTCTATTTGCGGGACAAAAAAAATACGTCAATTTTGTTTGGGAGCCACGTCGCACAATCGCGCAATTGGCAGTTAAAGCGACGCAGTGCCGAATCGCAAAAAGGGGCAAGGTCCTTAACCTGCATAATGGTCCGGGTCTTGAGTGGTTAATACAGCTGAGAGCAGTGAAAAATACATTTTAAAATTGACTGCAAATTACATTCTCCCTACTGCTTTAAAAACAGCACACAGACCCTAAAGGTCCCCCAAAATACATAGCAGACCCTAGTGGTCTATTCTGTATTGTGGGGGAACTGTGGAGAGGTTTGTGTGATGTTTACTTTAATGGCTTTTTAAATTCTCATTTTCTTTGTAAATTTCATTTTTACTGTAGCACATCCTACAGAAAGAAAACAAATGCACAGAGTCTCCCACAAAATGCATACCAGACCCTTTGACCCTTTGGGCAAGTAGTTAAGCAAAGCATGCAGCATGGGGGAAGAAAAGCATGTGTGCCACCCCTCCCTCTCTTAAAACCATACCAGGCCTTATGCCCTTATCCCCCCCCCAGCAAAGCACCTTGTTCCCTTGTTGATAACGTCAAGGGCCTCATCCCCACAACCCTACAAGCATATGAAAAGGTACAGAATTGTGCAGTACCCCACATTGGTCACACGGTGGCACTGCTACAGGCTAGCTTTGCATGAGACAATTAGATGTGTAAATTGTACTGACAAAGCCGGGTGGTATACCTGATCTTGTTACCGTAATATAGTTAATAACTCCCGAGTATTGATCCTGAATAAATTCCAATCAGGGTAAACCCATTTGAAACATCTACTTATAGATTGGATGTTGGTAATTTAGTTGTGTTCCTAAGATGTGACACTCAATTAGGCTTATTGGCATTATAAATGTTTAATTGTTGAACTTGTGAATTTGTAATTAGCCTTTAAAGGAATCTTATATACTGGGAGAAACGCGTAAGTTATCATTGTGGCGGGCCTCTCCGAAAAATACTAGTTGACTGGCTCCTATAGGGATCCAATGGCCTCACCACTATACCTTCCAATGTATAGAAAGAAGGACGACTTTTATGTTGGCAAAGGACACACCCCCTACCAGGCCCTGGCTCGCAAAGAATGGTTACGCAGAAAATAATTGGTTAGACCCACATTAACTTTTTTTCACCTTTACATTCCTTTTATACTGGTTTTAAAAAAAAATGCAGTACCGTATATACTGCAGTATAAGCCGAGTTTTTCAGCACAAATGCCCCCCTCGGCTTATATTCGAGTCACCTTTTTGCGCCTGATCTCCCAGACTTTGGGGACCGGGTACCAGCTGGCTGTAGGTCCCCTGGACCCTTAACTTGGCACACACACTTTCTCTACAAGTGTGCAAAGTTTGTTGTCCGGGGGACCTACGGCCGGGGAGCACCGATTTTTTAAAGCCAGGCACCCCTTCCATAGACTCCCATGTTAAACGGTCATTTCTCCAGTGATTTTGGGGACCCGGTACCAGCCGGTCGTAGGTCCCCTGGACTTGGAACTTTTCACACATGTAGCCCCCTTTCTCCTCTACAAGTCTGCAATGTTTGTTGTCCGGGGGACCTATGGCCGGGGAGCACTGTTTTTTTAAACCCGGGCACCCCTTCCATAGACTCCCATGTTAAACGGTCATTTCTCCAGTGATTTTGGGGACCCGGTACCAGCCGGTCGTAGGTCCCCTGGACTTGGAACTTTTCACACATGTAGCCCCCTTTCTCCTCTACAAGTCTGCAATGTTTGTTGTCCGGGGGACCTACGGCTGGGGAGCACCGATTTTTCAAACCGGGCACCCCTTCCATAGACTCCCATGTTAAACGTCAATCTAGTCATGGACACAGTGAGGCATGGACACAGTGAGGCATGGGCACAGTGAGTCATGGAGGCATTGGCACAGTGAGGCATGGACACAGTAAAGCATGGGCATAGTGAGGCATGGGCACAGTGAGGCACAGTGAGGCATGGGCACAGTGAGGCATGGACATAGTGAGGCATAGTGAGGCATGGACACAGTGAGGCACAGTGAGGCATGGGCACAGTGAGGCATGGGCACAGTGAGGCACAGTGAGGCATGGGCACAGTGAGGCATGGACATAGTGAGGCATAGTGAGGCATGGACACAGTGAGGCACAGTGAGGCATGGGCACAGTGAGGCATGGGCACAGTGAGGCACAGTGAGGCATGGGCACAGTGAGGCATGGACATAGTGAGGCATAGTGAGGCATGGACACAGTGAGGCACAGTGAGGCATGGGCACAGTGAGGCATGGGCACAGTGAGGCACAGTGAGGCATGGGCACAGTGAGGCATGGACATAGTGAGGCATAGTAAGGCATGGACACAGTGAGGCACAGTGAGGCATGGGCACAGTGAGGCATGGGCACAGTGAGGCACAGTGAGGCATGGGCACAGTGAGGCATGGACATAGTGAGGCATAGTGAGGCATGGACACAGTGAGGCACAGTGAGGCATGGGCACAGTGAGGCATGGACACAGTGAGGCACAGTGAGGCATGGGCACAGTGAGGCATGGACATAGTGAGGCACAGTGAGGCATGGGCACAGTGAGGCATGGACACAGTGAGGCATGGACACAGTGAGGCACAGTGAGGCATGGGCACAGTGAGGCATGGACATAGTGAGGCACAGTGAGGCATGGGCACAGTGAGGCATGGACACAGTGAGGCATGGGCACAGTGAGGCATGCACATGGGCACAGTGAGGCGTGCACATGGGCACAGCGAGGCAACGTGAGGCATGCAGATGGACACACTAGGCTTATACTCGAGTCAATCATTTTTTCAATTTTTGTGGTAAAATTTGGTTCCTCTGCTTATATTCGGGTCGGCTTATACTCGAGTATATACGGTAATTAGGAGGATAAATGAAAACGTGGGTGCATATAACACTGTTTTTAGTTATCTAAACCCAAAATAAAAAAAATATATTTTTATCTTACTAGTCCTTAGATGTGGTGGCTGCATTAGTTTTCCTTTTCAAAAGCTTTTTTTATTCCTTTTTATTGACTTGGTAACTGCTGGTAACCCACTTCCTATCCTAGGGTGTCAACATTCGCTGCATTGTATTTATGGGGGAGCAGCGTAGTCACCCTAGGACAGGATGTGTTAAGACAACAGAACGTCTTCCTCTCTCCTCATCTCCATTACATAGAGGGGAGTTGATTTTTAGTTTAGTTTTTAGACTTTACCTGAGTGCAGTTCTCCTTCACTTACCTCATCCTTCCATTTTGCTTTTAAATGTCCTTATTTCTTCTGAGAAATCCTCACTTCCTGTTCTTCTGTCTGTAACTCCACACAGTAATGCAAGGCTTTCTCCCTGGTGTGGAGAAAGCCTCTTGAGGGGAGAGGGGGTGAGCAAGAGTGTCAGGACACCCACTAACACACAGCTCCTTTCTCTATCTGCAAAGTAGAGAGTGTCCTGACTTGCCTGCTCGCCCCCTCCCCCTCAAGAGGCTTTCTCCACACCAGGGAGAAAGCCTCACATTACTGTGTGTAGTTACAGACAGAAGAACAGGAAGTGAGGATTTCTCAGAAGAAATAAGGACATTTAAAAGCAAAATGGAAGGATGAGGCAAGTGAAGGAGGACTGCACTAAGGTAAAGGAAGATATTTAGGGGGAAAAAATCCTTTACAACTTCTTTGTGTCAGTTCAGTGCACAGGAAGTTACAAAGATGCTGGATTTCTGGCAGGATCAACAGGTATTTTCTGTACCTGTAGAAATTACATACAATTTGAAATGGGAAAACTAACGCAGCCACCACATCTAAGGACTTGTAAGTGGCATTATAGTACAGTGCCTTGAAAAAGTATTCATACTCCTTTTTTGACATTTTGTCATGTTACAACCAAAATCTTAAATGTATTTTATTGGGATTTTATTTGATAGACCAACACAAAGTGTCACATCATTGTGAAGTGGAAGGAAAATTATAAAATGATTTTATTTATTTTTTACAAATAAATATGTGAAAAGTGTGGGGGGGGACATTTGTATTCAGTCCCCTTTACTCTGATAACTAAAATCTAGTGGAACCAATTACCTTCAGAAGTCACCTAATTAGTAAATAGAGTCCACCTGTGTGTAATTTAATCTCAGTATAAATACAGCTGTTCTGTGAAGCCCTCAGAGGTTTGTTAGAGAGTCTTGGTGAACAAACAGCATCATGAAGGCCAAGGAACACACCAGACAGGTCAGGGATAAAGTTGTGTAGAAGTATAAAGCAAGGTTAGGTTATAAAAAAATCTCCCAAGCTTTGAACATCTCACAGAGCTCTGTTCAATCCATCATCGGAAAATGTAAAGAGTATGGCACAACTGCAAACCTACCAAGACACGGCCGTCCACCTAAACTGACCGGGCCGGGCAAGGAGAGCATTCATCAGAGAAGCAGCCAAGAGGCCCATGGGAACTCTGGAGGGGCTGCAGAGATCCACAGCTCAGGTGGGAGAATCTGTCCACAGGACAACTATTAGTTGTGCTCTCCACAAATCGGCCCTTTATGGAAGAGTGACAAGAAGAAAGACATTGGTGAAAGAAAGACATAAGAAGTCTCGTTTGCAGAAGGAAAAAAGAAAAAGTTACCCCGGGGGGCTTTTATATTGCAGCAAAGAATAATTAAATAAATATTATTTAGTTAACTGCTTGCTGACCTGCCACCGTCATTTTACTGCGGCAGGTCGGCTCTCCCGTAGCTATACGTCGGCTCCTTTTGCAGCCACTAGGGGGCGCGCTAGTGAGTCCACCCCCCATACAGTTAGAACACACCCAGGAACATACTTAACCCCTTCCCTGCCCCGTAGTGTTAACCCCTTCACTGCCAATGGCATTTTTACAGTAATCAATGCATTTTTATAGCACTGATCGCTATAAAAATGCCAATGGTCCCAAAAATTTGTCCGAAGTGTCTGCCATATTGTCGCAGTACTGAATAAAAACGCTGTTCGCCACCATTACTAGTAAAAAAAAAAGGTTAATAAAAATGCCATAAAACTATCCCCTATTTTGTAAACGCTATAACTTTTGCGCAAACCAATCAATAAACGCTTATTGCGATTTTTTTTTACGAAAAATATGTAGAAGAATACGTAAACTGAGGAAAAAAAATGTTTTTTTTTATATATTTTTGGGGGATATTTATTATAGCAAAATGTAAAAAATATTGCATTTTTTTCAAAATTGTCGCTCTTCTTTTGTTTATAGCGCAAAAATAAAAACCGCAGAGGTGATCAAATACCACCAAAAGAAAGCTCTATTTGTGGGGAAAAAAAGGACGCCAATTTTGTTTGGGAGCCACGTTGCACGACCGCGCAATTGTCAGTTAAAGCGACGCAGTGCCGAATCGCAAAAAGTGCTCTGGTCATTAGGCAGCAATATGGTCCGGGGGTTAAGTGGTTAATACAAAAGTTTTAATGTAGTTTTATATGTCTCACAAGGAAACGTATCTGATATATTTTAACCAAAACACAGTCAAGTGATGGCAATAAAAACATACAGGATTAACAACATATTGATTGGGCGGTAAGGGCAAACCTGCAAAAGCATGGCATAATGATATAACAATGGTACACATGATGAGTATGATAAACCCCGACGCGTTTCGACCTTGTAGAGGGCGGTCATCTTCAGGGGGTAGGAGGAGATGCTCTAGAATGAAATACATTGTATAGGTGAGATTGTTAAAAAAACAAACAAAACACTCTCAACAGAGAAACATCTACCATATTGACAATATTGTGAATGATGAATATATTTACCCTTTAACGGCTAAAAGAAAGGGCAAGAGCGCTTTCCCATGTGCTGCAACTGTGGACTGACTGGGAACCATGCAAATGCCACCAGTACACTCAAGGGGAGCTAAGATGGAAAGGGCTCGGCTGAGTGGGCAGACCAAAAAAGGGCTCCGAGCCTGCGGGGGGGCGCACTGTTACCCCACGCGTGGGGGAGGCGAGGGGGGGATCCGGAGGGAGAGACCCAAAAGACCAAAATGGTGGCCATTTTGTCCTATTTGCAGTTTGTGAGAAGCCATGTGGGGGAGGGGACACAGCAAACATGTGGAAGAAGGTGCTCTGGTCAGATGAGACCAAAATTTAAAATTTTGGTCTAAAAGCAAAACTCTGTTTGTGGCGGAAAACTAACACTGCACATCACCCTCAACACACCATCCCCACTGTGAAACGTGGTGGTGGCAGCATCATCTTGTGGGGATTCTTTTCTTCAGCAAGGACAGGGAAGCTGGTCACAAATGATGGGAAGATGGATGGGGCCAAATACAGGACAATTTTGTTCAAAGACAAGTATTCCGATGAGCGGAAGTTCCACTTTTGGGTGGAGCTCCGCTTTAAGGGCTCTTTCACACATGCGGACCGTGTTTTACATCCGTTTTTCATCCTTTTTTTTATCCGTTTTTTTTTTTTGTGTTAGAACTTTATTTAATCAGCTTTTTGATGAAAAACGGATGTTAGCGGATCGGATGTTAACGGATCGTCCGCTAACATCCATTTTTCGTCCGTTCCGTTTTTTGACGAAAGAAAAATAGAGTTTTCTTCCGTTCAAAAAAACGGAGCTTAACGGAGACGGATGGTAACGGATGTTAGCGGATGAGCTATCCGCTAACGTCCACTATCCCATTAGAAAGCATTACAGTCCGTAAACGGACGTATGAAATAACGGACGAACGGTCTGCATGTGTAAAAAGGACCCTAAGGGCTCTTTCACACGGGGCGGATCAGTAATGATCTGCCCCGTGCACCTCCGTTTGCTTAGCGGGGATCACTCCTTTGATCTCTGCTGAGCTGCCGGATGACACGGCGGTCCCCGCCCGTTCAGGTCCGCAAAAGAAAACTGGCAGGCGGATCTGAACGGACGCTCCGTGTGAAAGAGACCTAAGTGTCACTGAATGGCTTCAGGGAAAAATATCTGGTCAGTTGCCCTGCCAAATGGGGCTGGGCTGTGCCAGAGCTGTGTAAATCTTAGGACAGGATGGACAGAAATACAAATCCTTTGACAGGTAGGACAGCTTCTGTATATGTATTTAGCTTTTTTACCTGGAGATCAGTTGTACTGAAGCATTGCAGTATCAAACATCAACGAGTGTCACATAAAGCTGACAATCTAATTGTTATGGGGGTCTGTGTTTTATCCCACATCCCTAAATCTCATTATTTTTTCTTTCAGTGGCCCTGAAGTCAGACCTACAAACCGAGACGGGTGTTAAGATCGTGCAGACAGGAACCGGACAGGTGAGGGTGATCGAAGTTTGTATTATCTCTGCCTAACATCCTTTATCTTTTCACGGCAAACACTTTTCTATTTGGGATGTAAAGATAATATACACCATGCTGCCTGCTTCATAATATATATATACTGTGGGCCAGATTCTCAGAGGCGCTACGACAGGGTATCTCAGATACCCCGTCGTATCGCCGTTTTTTTCCCGGGTATCTATGCGAGTGATTCCTAGAATCACTTTGGCATAGATACGGGTGAAGATCCGACAAATGTAATTGTATTACACTTGCGGATCGTAGATGTAATGACAACTCCAGCCACTAGGTGGCCTTGACGTTGTTTTCTCATTCGCCTATGCAAATGAGGCTACTACGCCGATTCCCGAACGCTTTTACGCCGCCCCGTCGTCGCTTACGTCGTTTTCGTCCGCGTAAGGTTACCCCTGCTAATATGAGGGGTAACCTTACGCAGTACCGTCGGGTGCCGTCGGATGCCATGTTAAGTATGGCGTCGGGTCAGCATCGGCTTTTTCCGTCGGTTACGTCGTTTTACTAAGTCGTTCGCGAATAGGGCATTGCGTAAGTGAAAATCACGTCGTTTTGACGTCGGTTTCAACGACGGTTTCCGACGTGAGCTGGAGCATGCGCACTGGGCTTTTTGCCCGGCCGGCGCATGCTCAGTTCGCGGTTTCCGACTTGAGCTGGAGCATGCGCACTGGGCTTTTTGCCCGGCCGACGCATGCGCAGTTCGATCGACGCGGGGGCGCGCTTAATTTAAATTCAAGCCGCCCCCTTTGAATTACACGGCCTTTAGGCTGGGCCATTTACACTACGCCTCCGCAAACTACGGAGCAAGTGCATGGAGAATACGGCACTTGCTCTGTTAAGTTGCGGCGGCGTAGTGTAAATGGCTTACGCTACGCCAGCGAAAATGTATGAGAATCTGGCCCTGTGTGTGTATATGTATGTATATATATATATATATATATATATATATATATATATATATACACACACACACACAGTATCTCACAAAAGTAAGTACACCCCTCAAATTTTTGTAAATATTTTATTCCATCTTTTCATGTGACAACACTGAAGAAATGACACTTTGCTACAATGTTGTGTAGTGAGTGTACAGCTTGTGTAACAGTGTACATTTGCTGTCCCCTCTAAATAACTCAACACACAGCCATTAATGTCTAAAGGTGAGTGCTCCTCTAAGTGAAAATGTCCAAATTGGGCCCAATTAGCAATTTTCCCTCCCCGGTGTCATGTGACTCGTTAGTGTTATGAGGTCTCAGGTGTGAATGGGGAGCAGATGTGTTAAACATGGCACCTCATGGCAAAGAACTCTCTGAGGATCTGAAATAAAGAATTGTTGCTCTACATAAAGATGGCCTAGGCTATAAGAAATTTGCCAAGACCCTGAAACTGAGCTGCAGCCCGGTGGCCAAGACCATACTGCGGTTTAACAGGACGGGTTTCACTCAGAACAGGCCTCGCCATGGTCGACTAAAGAAGTTGAGTGCACATGCTCAGTGTCATATGCAGAGGTTGTCTTTGGGAAATAGATGTATGAGTGCTGCCAGCATTGCTGCAGAGGTTGAAGGGGTGGTGGGGTTAGCCTGTCAGTGCTCAGACCATACACTGCACACTGCATCAAATTGGTCTGCATAGCTGTCATCATTTCTAAAAATGATGCACAAGAAAGCCTGCAAACAGTTTGCTGAAGACAAGCAGACTAAGGACATGGATTACTGGAACCATATCCTGTGGTCTGATGAGACCAAGATAAACTTATTTGGTGTCAGATGGTGGGAAGTGTGTGAGGAGAACAAAGACAAGTGTGTCTTCCCTACAGTCAGGCATGGTGGTGGGAGTGTCATGGTCTGGGGCTGCATGAGTGCTGCCGACACTGAGGAGCTACAGATCATTGAGGGAACCATGAATACCAACATGTACTGTGACATATAGAAGCAGAGCATGATCCCCTCCTTTCAGAGACTGGGCCGCAGGGCAGTATTCCAATATGATAAAGACCCCAAACACACCTCCAAGATGGCCACTGCCTTGCTAAAGACGCTGAGGGTAAAGGTGATGGGCTGGCCAAGTGTGTCTCCAGACCTAAACCCTATTGAGCATCTGTGGGACATCCTGAAATGTAAGGTGGATGAGGAGCGCAAGGTCTCTAACATCCACCATCTCTGTGATGTCATGGAGGAGGGGAAGAGGACTCCAGGGGCAACTTGTGAAGCTCTGGTGACCTCCATGCCCAAGAGGGTTAAGGCAGTGCTGGAAAATAATGGCGGCCACACAAAATATTGACACTTTGGGCCCAATTTGGACATTTTCACTGAGGGGTGTACTCACTTTTGTTGCCAGCGGTTTAGACATTAATGGATGTGTGTTGAGTTATTTGGAGGGGACAGCAAATTTACACTGTTATACAAGCTGTGCACTCACTACACAACATTGTAGCAAAGTGTCATTTCTTCAGTGTTGTCACATGAAAAGATATGATAAAATATTTCACTTTGTGAGATACTGTACATACACACCGATCGGCCATAACTTCATGCCCACCCACCTAACATTGAGTAGGTCACACTTTTGCCGCCAAATCAGCTCATCGAGGCATGCACACTTGAGGATGATTTATTAAAGGGGAGCTCCACCAAGATTTTTTTTTTTAAATGCTGCAAGGTAAGTGTCCTTATTATAAGTCAGCAGCTACAGTGTTAGTAGCTGCTGACTTTAATTTTTCTTACCGGACCTCTGCTTTAAAGACAAATACACTGTGCACTTTGCAAAGAGCAGTTGCTCCAGAGCTTAGTAAATGAGCAGAAGATTTGCCGACTTCCATCATCCAATCATGTGAAAGCAAAAGTGAAGTTGTTTTTTTTTTGCTTTGCTTGTGATTGGGTATTCTTTGCAAATTGAAGCTTTGCCTCAGTTACTAAGCTGGTGCAACTGCACTTTACAAAGTGCACAGTCTATTTGACTTTAGTAAATCAACCCCATAAAATCCCACAATGGTTTCATAACAAGGTAAAGTGGTCACAATATTAATCACATCTCTGAGAGATGAGCAGACAGACAGAAACAATAGGTGACTCAATTAACAACGGGGATGCAAACCTAGAAGGTACACAATGGGAGAGTTACAAACTTGTGTCAGCAGACAATGTTCCAGCAGTCTGATACAGTGGAAATAATTTATCTTCATAGATTTATTGAGGGATATTGTTGAGAAATATTACTGTTCCAAGTGGTGTACTTCTCCAACTCAGTCTGCAGGAGGGTTTTCATATTTCCTCTGACTCTTAACCAGTACGAGATTCATATTACACCTTTCCATCCACTCCAGAAGGGAAACTTTATTGTCCTTATTCAGAGAATTAATCCAAGCCTCGCTCTCAGTGTTCAAGACGTGGTTGGCCATCATTGGAGAATGATCTGCTCTCTCCATGGGCCGGTGGGTAGGAGGCTTGCCCCTAGTCCCCGCCAAAAGATCCTGTCCTGGTGGGGTCTGTCACACATTCTTCTTGGAAGACACTTCAGAAGATTTAGAAGATGTCTGTAGAAAATTGTACTGATTAAAGTGATTTGTAAAGTCTCGTTTTTTTTTTCTAGAAAAATAACAAACATGTCATACTTACCTCCTCTGTAATGGTTTTGCACAGAACAGCCCAGATCCTCCTCTTCTCAGGTCCCTCTTCGGCTTTCCTGGCCCCTCCCTCCTGTCGAGTGCCCCCACAGCAACCAGCTTGCTATAGGGGCACAAAAGCCGAGCTTTAGCTCTGTGTGTCCATTTAGAAATGGAGCCCTAGTTCGGCCCCCTCTCCTCTCTCCTGATTGGCTCAATGACTTTGAATGACAGCAGCAGGAGCCAATGGTGCCACTGCTGTTTCTCAGGCAATCAGGAGGGAGAGTCCTGAATGACCGAGACACTTGTGCAACATCGCTGGATAGAGGGGGGGCTCAGGTAAGTATAAGGGGGTGCTGGAGTGGCTGCTGCACACAGAAGGCTTAAAACCTTCTGCCTTTACAACCACTTTAAGCCAAAAAAGAGCTCAGGTACTGATGTTGGATGAGAAGACCTGGCTCACAATTGGCACCCAACCAATAGTGTTGAGGTCAGGGCTCTGTACAGGCCACGCGGGTTGCTCCCCACCAAACTCATCAAACCATATCCTTGTGGAGCTGTCTTTGTACACAGGGGCACAGCCATACTGGAACAGAAAAGTGCCCTCCCCAAACTACTGCTATGAAGCTGGAAGTGTCCAATGAGTGTCTGTATATATGCCGTAGCATTTACCGTACCGCATTTACCGTACCCTTCACTGGAAACACCTGAACTCAATCATATGGAGGGGAGACCACATACATTTTAGCTGTATAGTAGATGTGAAGTTCCGGTCTCCACAGGTTTTGGACATCTCATCGACATCTGATTCCAACACTGTTATTTCTGTTAAACATGAAGTGCCCTTTGCTGCCAGTTTCATATATAGCTTTTTACAATGTTGGTGTATATTGGGGGTGTTCCTACATACAGTATAATGAAAAATGTTCATCGCAAAGCCAACCCAGGGCCACTGATAAGGTAGTGCAGCCAGCCCCCCTGTACTGGGCCCGGCCCCCATCATTTTAAGAGGGCTGGCGGTACTGTCTTATTGCAGACACCAATCCTCTTCTGCCTTCCCCTGCAATGCTGCCATCTTCTCCCTCTGGCTGCACTACAGGGGAGTGGTTCTAGCACATGGACCCCTTCCATTTGTTGTCCAGGCCCCCCTGTGTGCCCTTTTCCCCCCGCAGCCTTGCTGGCTTCCCTCCTCTCCTGCCGCCAGCTGCTGCGGGCACCCAGGAGGATTTTTTAGGATGGAGAGAGGGCGAAGGGGGCCAGTAAATATATAACTTATTGTTCCCTTCCTTTCTGGAATGAACACATGGCTAACAGAGGATAGAATTAGAAATAGACGTAAAAAAATTAACATTAATAAGTCCCCGGGACCAGATTGTTTGCCCTCGAGGGTCCTTAAAGTGAAGGTTCCATTAAAAAAAAAAAATTAAATTAAGTTAATAAGGACACTTACCTGTCCTAGCCGCAGCGATGTCGGCCCCGGCCGATCCTCGATCCTGGCAGCTCCAGGCGCCGCCGTTCACAGTAAGGGAAACAGGCAGTGAACACGCCCGTTTCCTACTGCGAGCGGCGCGGCGCTTTGAGAATGGGCAGGCTGCTTTCTGGGACACACACAGTTCCCAGAATGCAGCGCACCTCATTCACAACAAGACACCGAGTGTAGGAGGAGGAAGAGAATCCACCGCGGAGGATGAAGAGGCAGATTCGGCACTTCCGCATAGCAACAGCTATTTAAAGTGAGTAAAACATTTTTTTTAGAGGTGGGAACTCCACTTTAAGGAACTCAGTCACGTAATTGCCAGACCAATGTTCCTAATTTTTACAAAAAGTCTACTGACTGAAATGGTACCAGCTTATTGGAGAAAAGCCTATGTAGCTCCAATATTTAAAAAAGGGCCAAGATACATCTCTGGTAATTACAGACCAGTTAGCCTAACAGCAATAGTTTGCAAGCTCTTGGAGGGAATGATAAGGGACTATATACAAGATTTTAGTAGTGAAAATTATCAGTAATCAGCATGGATTCATGAAGAATCGTTCTTGCCAAACCAATCTATTAACCTTTTATGAGGAGGTGAGCTGCCATCTAGATAAAGGAAGGCCCGTAGATGTGGTGTATCTGGACTATTTGACACAGTTTACCATAAACGTTTACTGTACAAAGTAAGGTCAGTTGGCATGGCCCAGTATAAGGTGGGTATATATATATATATATATTTTTTTTTTTTTTATTTTTTTTTTTCTACTCCCTTATTTAGCCTTATGCCGTGTACACACGATCACTTTTTGTGATGAAAAAAAAACGACGTTTTATCTCATTTTAAAAAACGACGTTGCGTACACACCATCGTTTTCTGAAAATGCTCTAGCAAAGCGCGGTGACGTACACCACGTTCGACGGCACTCTGTTCCATTGAAGCTCCGTCTCATAACTTGCTTCTGAGCATGCGCGGGTTTAAAAACGTTGTTTTAAACGTCGTTTTGCCCACACACGATCATTTTTTATGACACAAAAAAAAAACGACATTCAGAAAAACGACATAAAAAATTCAAGCATGTTCGAATTTTTTTTTTTTGTCGTTTTTTTGAAGACATAAAACAACGTTTTGCCCACACACAATCATTTTAAATGACGTTTTTTAAAACGTCGTTTTTTTTTTTCATCACAAAAAACGACCGTGTGTACGCGGCATTACTCACTATGTCTCTGTATGAATCTTGGCGATAAGAGTAAGTGGTGGTGAGAGGCCTCGAGAGGTATAACATCTGCTGCCTTGTCAATTGCTTCAACTCCTGCAGATAGCACACATAGGGGTTGATTTACTAAAGGCAAAAAGACTGTCAGTTGCTCCAAAGCCTAATGCCGCGTACACACGGTCGTTTTTTGCGATGAAAAAAAAACGTCCTTTGTTAAAACGTCATTTAAATTGAACGTGTGTGGGCAAAACGTTGTTTTTTGTCATCAAAAAAACGACCAAAAAAAAATTCCAACATGCTTGAATTTTTTGTGTCGTTTTTCAAAACGTCGTTTTTTGTTTCACAAAAAGTCACCGTGTGTAGCAAAAACATTGTTTAAAACGACGTTTTTCAACCCGCGCATGCCCAGAAGCTAGTTATGAAGCGAGCTTCAATGGAAAAGAGTGGTGAACGTAACCTCGCTTTTTGTGAAAAAAACGATGGTGTGTATGCAAAATTGTCTTTGAAAAGTGACGTTTCAAAAACGTCGTTTTTTACTTCACAGAAAACGTCGTTTTTTTTCATCACAAAAAATGATCGTGTGTTCGCGGCATAATGCCCCGTACACACGATCATTTTTAGGCATGTAAAAAACATGTCATTTAAAACGATCGTGTGTGGGCTTCACAACATCGGGTTCTGAAAAACGACAAAAAAAATTAATTTGAACATGCTGCATTTTTTAACAACGTTTTAAACTATCGTATTTTTCGCTCTATAAGACGCACCTGACCATAAGACGCACATAGGTTTTAGAGGAGGAAAACAGGAAAAAAAATATTCTGAACCAAATGGTCCACTAAACTATTTACCAGTGCCAATGAAATGCAGCCTGACCTGTGCCAAAGAAATCCCTCCCAGCATAAATCCTCACTCTCAGAAAAAAATCCTCCCCCATCTCAAACTTGTGCCGTCTTCTCTCCCTTCCCAGTACAAACTGCCCTACTCCAGCTGCTTCTCCTGTTCTGTAAAAGCAGCCCGCTCTGCTGGGACTTGTAGTGCCTCTGTGGGGGGCTGAGATATGGCAACCTGCTATGCTGGGACTTGTAGTGCCTCTGTGGGGGGCTGAGATATGGCAAACTGCTCTGCTGGGACTTGTAGTGTCCTATACTGTGGGGAAACTGAGGAATCCTCAGTCCCCCCCACAGAGGCACTACAAGTCCCAGCAGAGCACGTTGCCATATCTCAGCCCCCCACAGAGGCACTACAAGTCCCAGCATAGCAGGTTGCCATATCTCAGCCCCCCACAGAGGCACTACAAGTCCCAGCAGAGCAGGTTGCCATATCTCAGCCCCCCACAGAGGCACTACAAGTCCCAGCAGAGCAGGTTGCCATATCTCACCCCTCCACAGAGGCACTACAAGTCCCAGCAGAGCAGGCTGTCACCTGTCCTCCAAACACAGCACAGCCTTCCATTCACTCACTCCTTGGCTGCCATAAATTCCTCCCCACTCTCCTCTCACAATAGTGTCCTACCTGAGCCTTGCATGACGAGCTGCATAGTGGGGTTCTGTATTACGAGGCTTCACAAGTTCACAAGGCTTTGTCACCAGGCACCTCCGTGGCTGCAGCCGAGCAAAAAGCTGGGCATCGGCGGAAGCGACAACTGTGCGGGAGGAGGCCGCGGGAACCAGGACTTTGAATTTCAGGTCGGAGGATTATCGTGCGGGGGGGCGGGGCATTGACGGCGGCGGCGGGGGGCAGTGCCAGATGTTCATTCGGACTATAAGACGCACAGACATTTTCCTCTATATTTTTGAGGGAAAAAAGTGCGTCTAATGGTCCGAAAAATACGGTATGTCTTTTTTTCCGGTTGTTAAAAATGGTCGTGTGTTGGCTTAAATGATGTGAAAAACCCGTGCATGCTCGGAAGTTCTGAGATGGGAGCGCTCGTTCTGGTAAAACTACCGTTTATAATGGAGTAAGCACATTCATCACGCTGTAACAGACAGAAAAGCGCAAATCGTCTTTTACTAACACCAAATCAGCTAAAGGGTGACGTCATCCGAACGGAACTTCCCCTTTAAAGTGCCGTCGTACGCATTGTACGTCACCGCGTTCTGCTAGAGCATTTTTTTTTTTAACGACCGCGTGTAGGCAACGTAGTTTTAATGATAAAGTTGGAAAAAAAATCATTTTTTCTAGAGGCTGAAACATGTTTTTTACAAGCCGAAAAATGATCGTGTGTACACGGCAAAGGTAAAGCTTCACTTTGCAAAGTATAACCAATCACGTGAAAATAAAATAAAAACAAAAATTGCATTTTTGTTTACACATGATTGGATCATGGACGTCAGCAGAGCTTCTGTTCATTTACTAAGCTCTGGAGCAACTGCACTTTGCAAAGTATTATGCCGCGTACACACAATCGTTTTTCAGCATGTAGAAAAAATGACGTTTTTTTCAACTTCATCATTAAAAACGATGTTGCCCACACACCATCGTTTTTCAAAAAATGATGAGCAAAGACCGTTGACGTACAGCATGTACAACGGCACTCTAAAGGGGAAGTTCATTCAAGCTCCTGTCTCCTAACTTGCTTCTGAGCATGCGCGGGTTTAAAACTTTGTTTTTAACGTCCTTTTAGCCCACACACGATCATTTTTTACAACCCGGAAAACGACATTTTTAAAAACGACGTTAAAAAATGCAGCATGCTCAAATTTTTTTTTTGGTCGTTTTTCAGAAGATGAAAAACGATGCGAAGCCCACACACGATCATTTTAAATGACGTTTTTAAAAACGTCGTTTTTTTTCATGCCGAAAAATGATCGTGTACGGGGCATTAAGCAGAGGCACAACTAAGAGGCCCATGGTAACTCTGGAGGAGCTGCAGAGATCCACAGCCCAGGGGGGAGAATCTGTCCACAGGACAACTATTAGTTGTGCTCTCCACAAATCTGCCCTTTATGGAAGAGTGACAAGAAGAAAGACATTGGTGAAAGAAAGACATAAGAAGTCCTGTTTGCAGTTTGTGATACGTCATGTGGGGGATGGGACACAGCAAACATGTGGAAGATGGTGATCTGGTCAGATGAGACCTAAATTGAACTTTTTGGCCTAAAAGCAAAACGCTATGTGTGGCGGGAAAACCAACCCTGAACACACCATCACCACTGTGAAACATGGTGGTGGCAGCATCATGTGGTGAGGATGCTTTTCTTCAGCAGGGACAGGGAAGCTGGTCAGAGTTGATGGGAAGATGGATGGAGACAAATACAGGACAAACTTAGAAGAAAACCTGTTAGAGTCTGCAAAAGACTTGAGACTGGGGGGAGGTTCACCTTCCAGCAGAACAAGGACCCTAAACATACAACCAGAGCTACAATGGAATGGTTTAGATCAGTGGTTCTCAACCTGGGGGTCAAATGATGATTTGCCAGGGGTCACCAAATCCTAGGCTGTTACTTGCTCTCCCAGCATTTTTGCGGCCACCCAGCATGGCTGTCCCTGGAGCCTGCGGTCGCCCACTCAGTCTCTTTGCAGCCCCCCATTCAGTTAACGACATGGCTGGGGGGTGGAGGCTAGAGGTCAGCTGACTGGTGAAGAATGTGAAGTGGAAGGGGCTGGAGGAGACCCTATCTCCTGATTTCCACATAGATAGGTGTCACTGCTACGAGACACCACAAAGTCAGAGATACAGTGAGTAACACGACCTGTGATTATAGTCCCCACTACAGTTCTCAGATCAGCAGATAACCTAAATTGGCTGATCAGAACTCCCCCTTAGCATTTCCACTGATCCCTAATCCCCACCAACAGTGCCACTCAACCCACTCCCCCCACAAACAGTGCCACTCATCCAACTCCCCCCACAAACAGTGCCACTCATCCCACTCCCCCCACCAACAGTGCCACTTATCCTATTCCCCCCACCAACAGTGCCACTCATCCCACTCCCCCCACAAACAGTGCCACTCATCCCACTCCCCCCACAAACAGTGCCACTCCCCCCACAAACAGTGCCACTCATCCCACTCCCCCCACCAACAGTGCCACTTATCCTATTCCCCCCCCCACCAACAGTGCCACTCATCCCATTCCCCCACCAACAGTGCCACTCATCCCACTCCCCCCACCAACAGTGCCACTCATCGCACTCCCCCCACCAACAGTGCCACTCATCCCATTCCCCCACCAACAGTGCCACTCATTTTCCCACTCCCCCCCCCACCAACAGTGCCACTCATCCCACTCCCCCCACCAACAGTGCCACTCATCCCACTCCCCCCACCAACAGTGCCACTCATCCCACTCCCCCCACAAACAGTGCCACTCATCCCACTCCCCCCACAAACAGTGCCACTCATCCCTCCCCCCACAAACAGTGCCACTCCCCCCACAAACAGTGCCACTCATCCCATCTCCCCCCCAACAGTGCCACTCATCCAACTCATTCCCCCCACCAACAGTGCCACTCATCCCACTCCCCCCACCAACAGTGCCACTCATCCCACTCCCCCCACCAACAGTGCCACTCATCCCACTCCCCCCACCAACAGTGCCACTCATCCCACTCCCCCCACCAACAGTGCCACTCATCCCATTCCCCCCACCAACAGTGCCACTCATCCCACCCCTCCACCAACAGTGCCACTTATCCCATTCCCCCCACCAACAGTGCCACTCATCCCACTCCCCCCACAGTGCACTTATCCCATTCCCCCCCACCAACAGTGCCACTCCCCCCACCCCCCCAACAGTGCCACTCCCCCCACCAACAGTCCACTCCCCACTCCCCCCCCCACCAACAGTGCCACTCATCCCATTCCCCCCACCAACAGTGCCACTCATCCCATCCCCCCCCCAACAAGGAGTAAGCGAAGGAATAAAATAAGAGAATACATGGAAGGGAGAGGAAAAAGGGGGAGAAACAAAGAAAAAGGGGGAGAAATAATAAGAGAGACGGATGAGGGAAAAAAAAAACCTAGGTTAGAGAGAGATGAAGGGGAAAGAAAGGAGAACAAAGAGAGAGAGTGGTACATTCTAAAATGTACCACAAGGGGGTTCAATACTGTATGAGTGGAAGGGACTCAGGGAGCCAAACTACTTGTCTTGCCTTGGGTGCTGACAACCTACGCTACAAAAATAATTTTACTGTTAGGGGTCCCCACACCTTGGGAAATTGTATCAAGGGGTCACAGCACTAGAAAGTTTGAGAACCACTGGTTTAGATCAAAGCATATTCATGTGTTAGAATGGCCCAGTCACAGTCCAGACCTAAATCCCATTGAGAATCTGTGTCAAGACCTGAAAATTGCTGATCACAGACGCTCTCCATCCAATCTGACAGAGCTTGAGATATTTTACAAAGAAGAATGGGCAGAAATGTCCCTCTCTAGATGTGCAAAGCTGGTAGAGACACCCCCAAAAAGACTTGCAGCTGTAATTGCAGAGAAAGGAGGTTCTACAAAGTATTGACTCCGGGGGGCGCCATACAAATGCCCCCCCCCCCCCACACTTATCACAGATTTATTTGTAAAAAAAAATTGAAAAGCATTTATCATTTTCCTTCCACTTCACAATTATGTGACACTTTGTGTTGGTCCATCACATAAAATACATTTAAGTTTTTTTTGGTTGTAACATGACAAAATGTGGGAAATTTATAGGGGTATGAATACTTTTTCAAGGCACTGTACATGTTTAGGTAAAAGCTGAATGTGGTATGTTGCCATGTTCTTTGGAATTTTCATAGTTTCTCCTGTAAGTGACGTGTTTGGGACGGTTGGCCGTGTGTGAAATCTCACCACTGCTTCGTCCTGCAGGGTCTGCTCACTCCCCACTACATCCCTATGAAGAACCTCTGCCTCTGGTTTTAGGACTTTCTGTCATTGTTGATTGTTTGGGTGATCGGTTAGCTTTTAATTAAATAGTATTTAGGTAAATATCTGGTGATTTTGGTGGACAATGTTTACAGCTAAGCTCTTCCTATCCCTGAATGTTCAAACATACACTGACAATATGTCTACCATTATAGTGAAGGGCTCGGCTTATGCAAATCCTCCTATTATTTGCCTTTCTAATCTTGTGGACCATGCAGTGCAATGGATGTGACAGTTGGGATGTTGTGTGTTTGGATGTGACAGTCGGGATGTTGTGTGTCTGGATGTGACAGTTGGGGATGTTGTGTGTCTGGATGTGACAGTCGGGATGTTGTGTGTCTGGATGTGACAGTCGGGATGTTGTGTGTCTGGATGTGGCAGTCAGGGTTGTGTGTCTGCATGTGTCAGTCGGGATTTTGTGTGTCTGGATGTGACAGTTGGGGATGTTATGTGTCTGGATGTGACCAGTGAATGTTACGTGTCTGAATGTGACGATCAGGCATGTTGTGTATCTGGATATGACAGTTAGGAATGTTATGTGTCTGCATGTGAGAGTTGGATGCTGTGTGTCTAAATGTGACAGTAAGGAATGCTGTATGTGACAGGCGGAATGTTACATGTCTGGATGTGACAGTCAGGGATGCTGTGTGTCTGGATGTGACAGTTGGGGATGTGTGTCTGGATGTGGCAGTCAGGGTTGTGTGTCTGGATGTGACAGTCAGGGTTGTGTGTCTGGGTGTGACAGTCGGGATGTTGTGTGTCTGGATGTGACAGTCTGGATGTTGTGTGTCTGGATGTGACAGTCGGGATGTTGTGTGTCTGGATGTGACAGTCGGGATGTTGTGTGTCTGGGTGTGACAGTCGAGATGTTGTGTGTCTGGATGTGACAGTCGAGATGTGTGTCTGGATGTGACAGTCGGGATGTTGTATGTCTGGATGTGACAGTCGGGGATGTGTGTCTGGATGTGACAGTCAGGATGTTGTGTGTCTGGATGTGACAGTCTGGATGTTGTGTGTCTGGATGTGACAGTCGGGATGTTGTGTGTCTGGGTGTGACAGTCGAGATGTTGTGTGTCTGGATGTGACAGTCGAGATGTGTGTCTGGATGTGACAGTCGGGATGTTGTATGTCTGGATGTGACAGTCGGGGATGTGTGTCTGGATGTGACAGTCAGGATGTTATGGGTCTGGATTGTGACAGTCGGAAATAATGTATGTCTGGATGTGACAATTGGGGATGTTACTTTTAGGGATGTAAAAAGTCTGGATGTGACAGTTGTGGATGTTGTGTGTCTGGATGTGACAATCAGGAATGTTATGTGACTGAACGTGACATTCGGGGATGTTCTATGTCTGGATGCGACAGCCAAGGATGTTGTCTCTCTGGATGTTGTCTCTCAGGGATGCTGTGTGTCTGGATGTGACAATTGGGGATGTGTGTCTGGATGTGACAGTCAGGGTTGTGTATCTGGGTGTGACAGTCAGGGTTGTGTGTCTGGGTGTGACAGTCGGGATGTTGTGTGTCTGGATGTGACAGTCGGGGTGTTGTGTGTCTGGATGTGACAGTCGAGATGTTGTGTGTCTGGATGTGACAGTCGGGGATGTGTGTCTGGATGTGACAGTCGGGATGTTGTATGTCTGGATGTGACAGTCGGGGATGTGTGTCTGGATGTGGCAGTCAGGGTTTGTGTGTCTGGACATGACAGTTGAGATGTTGTGTGTCTGGATGTGACAGTCGGGGTTGTGTATCTGGGTGTGACAGTCAGGGTTGTGGGTCTGGATTGTGACAGTCGGAAATAATGTATGTCTGGATGTGACAATTGGGGATGTTAGGCATCTGGATGTTACTTTTAGGGATGTAAAGAGTCTGGATGTGACAGTTGTGGATGTTGTGTGTCTGGATGTGACAATCAGGAATGTTATGTGTCTGAACGTGACATTCGGGGATGTTCTATGTCTGGATGCGACAGCCAAGGATGTTGTCTCTCTGGATGTTGTCTCTCAGGGATGAGACAGTCGGAGATATTGTGTGTCTGGATGTGACAGATGAGGATGTTTTGTGTCTGGACGTGACAGTTGGGGATGTTGTCTATCTTTAGGTCAAAGATGATGTGTGTCTGGATGTGACAGTTGGGGATGTTATGTGTCTGGATGTGACCAGTGAATGTTACATGTCTGAATGTGACAATCAGGCATGTTGTGTATCTGGATGTGACAGTTAGGAATGTTATGTGTCTGCATGTGAGAGTTGGATGTTGTGTGTCTAAATGTGACAGTAAGGAATGCTGTATGTCTGTATGTGTCAGGCAGGATGTTACATGTCTGGATGTGACAGTCAGGGATTCTGTGTGTCTGGATGTGACCGTTGGAGATGTTGTGTGTCTGGATGTGACAGGCAGGATGTTCTATGTTCGGATACAACAGTCAGGGAAGTTGTCTCTCTGGAAATGACAGTTGGAGACATTCTGTTGTTTGTCTGGATGTGACAGTCAGGACATTCTGTGTCTGGATGTGACGGTAGGGATGTTGTGTGTCTAAATGTGACAGTCAGGGACATTCTGTGTCCGCATGTGACAGTCGAGGTTGTTTGTCGGGGACATTCTATGTATGATGTGACAGTCGGGGACATTCTATGTACGGATGTGACAGTCGGGGACATTCTATGTACGGATGCAGGGTCGCCATCAGGGGGGTACAGGCATTACACCTGTAAGGGGCCCGGGGGTCCCCAGGGGCCCGGATGGGAACCACCCTAAAAAAAAAAAAAAAAATGTATATATTTTTTTAATATATTTTTATTTTTTATTAAATGGCCAATTTTTTTTCTTTTATTTTTTTTTTAGAGGTCCGGAGATCCCCAGGGGCCCGGAGGCCACCAGGGCCCCAGATGGAAAGCCCTTTTTTTTATAAAAAAATATGTTTGTTTATAAAAAAAATATATTTTTTAATATATTTTTATTTTATTTTTTTATTAAAGGGCCATTTTTTTAGGGGTCTAGGGGCCCGTAGGCCACCAGGGCCCCAGATGGCAACCCCCTCTTTTTTATTTATTTTTTTATAAAAAAAATATATTTTTTTAATATATTTTTCTTTTATTTTTTATTAAAGGGACAATTTTTTTTCTTTTATTTTTTTAGAGGTCCGGAGGTCCACAGGGACCTGGAGATCTCCAGGGCCCCAGATGACAACCCCCCTTTTTTTATAAAAAAAAAATATATTTTTTTATAGATTTTTTTATTTCTTTTATATTATATATATAATATTATTATTATTAAAGGGCCCAGAGGTCCTCAGGGCCCCCCAAATGACAATCCTCCTTTTTTATAATTTTTTTTACTTTTTTATATTATTTTATTTCTTTTTTTTTAATATATAGATGTATTTTTTATTAATAGTGTTGAGCGGAATACGCCATATTCGATTTCGCGATATTGCGCAAATATATAGAAGAATATTCGCGAATATTCGCTAATATCGAATATTCGTGATATTTTACCCAAAAATTTTTTGCGAAATTTCGCTAATGCGAAAATGATTGCGAAATTCTCATAAACGGAGATCATTTCCTGTATTACTAAACTAATATGCACTAAACACTAACTCTACTTAAAAGAAAGGAGAATAAGGGGGCAAAAGAAGGGCGGAGAAGATAATCGCGCAATATTCCGTTTGTTGAATATTCAAGTTATTCTGATTGGCTCTGATGCAAAAGAAGGGCCGAGTAGCTGATGCGATTCTTTTAACATAAAAGAATCGCATCAGCTACTCGGCCCAGGGTCTCTAATCATACCAGCAATGCTTTTAGATGTCGATGGAGATCACTAGGATGTGATCTGTTTTAAAAATAAATTTGAAAAAATACGAATATTCGCTATAGCGAATATTCGCCGCGATATTCGAGTTATTCGCGAATACTCGAATATGCAATATTTGTAGCGAATATTCGCAACGCGAATATTCGCAACGCGAATATTCGTGAGCAACACTATTTATTAAAGGGCTCAGAGGTCCCCAGGGCCCCATGTGTCAAAACCCCCTTTTTTTATAATTGTATTTTTAATTGTATTTTTGTTTATATATTTTTTTTATATTTTTATTTTTTATTAAAGGGCCCAGAGGTCCCCATGGCCCTGGAAGGCAACCCCCTTGTTTTTTTTTTATATAAATGTTTATTTATTTTTTATATATATATTTTTTTCTTTCTTTCTTTTTTTTTAAAGGGCCCAGAGGTTTCTTTTTATTAAAGGGCCCAGAGGTTTCTTTTTATTAAAGGGCCCAGAGGTCCCGAATGGAAAGCCCCCTTTTTTTGTAATTTTCTTTTATAAAAAAAAAAATAAGTTGGCAACCACCCTTTTAAAAAATATATATATATATATATATATTTTCTCTCTTTTTTTCTTTTTATTAAAGAGCACAGAGGTCCCCAGGGCCCCGGATGGCTACCCCCCTTTTTATATATATTTTTCTTTATTTCTTCTTTTTGTAAAGGGCCCCTCCGCTTCTCAATTTAATGCATCAGCACCCCCCCCCCCGGTTCTCTGCTCCAGGGGGGCCATGCCTGAAGCTGTGTAAGGGGCCCCAAAATTCCTTATGGCGACCCTGTACGGATGTGACAGTCGTCGGGGACATTCTATGTTCGGATGTGACAGTCAGGGACATTCTGTGTCTGGATGTTACAGTCGGGGATATTCTGTGTCTGGATGTGACAGTCGGGGACATTCTGTGTATGGATGTGACAGTTGGGGATATTCTGTGTATGGATGTGACATTCAGGGACATTCTATGTATGATGTGACAGTTGAGGACATTCTATGTACGGATGTGACAGTCGAGGACATTCTATGTATGGATGTGACAGTCGGGGACATTCTATGTACGGATGTGACAATCGGGAACATTCTATGTATGGATGTAACAGTTGAGGACATTCTATGTATAGATGTGACAGTCGGGGGGGCATTCTGTGTGTGGATGTGACCAGAGCTTTTTTTCTCAGAAAATAGGTACAGGAACTCAACCACGACCCGTTCAGATTTCACAAACAGTAGAAGGGTCTTAAAGGGGCATTAAATACCAGAATTGCATTATATACAGTGTGCAGAGTTCAGGGGGTTACAAAGCTGTCACTTGCAAACACAGAAACCAGACTTCTGTGTTTACAAGTGATTGTGGTGAGCGGGCACCAAAGGGTCTGAGCCAAAGGTGGTGGAACTGAGTTCCCCCAAGTTCCCCCAGAAAAAAAGCCCTGGATGTGACAGTCGGGGACATTCTATAGATGTGACAGGGGACATTCTGTGTACGGATGTGACAGTCCATTCTATTTATGATTGTGACAGTCGTGGACATTCTGTGTCTGGATGTGACAGTCGGGAACGTTCTATGTATGGATGTGACAGTCGGGGACATTCTATGTATGGATGTGACAGTCGGGGACATTCTATGTACGGATGTGACAGTCGGGAACATTCTATGTATGGATGTGACAGTCGAGGACATTCTATGTATGGATGTGACAGTCAGGAACATTCTATGTACGGATGTGACAGTCGGGAACATTCTTTGTACGGATGTGACAGTCGAGGACATTCTATGTATGGATGTGACAGTCGGGAACATTCTATGTATGGATGTGACAGTCGGGAACATTCTATGTATGATGTGACAGTCAGGAACATTCTATGTATGGATGTGACAGTCGGGAACATTCTATGTATGATGTGACAGTCAGGAACATTCTATGTACGGATGTGACAGTCGGGAACATTCTTTGTACGGATGTGACAGTCAGGAACATTCTATGTACGGATGTGACAGTCAGGAACATTCTTTGTACGGATGTGACAGTCGGGAACATTCTATGTACGGATGTGACAGTCAGGAACATTCTATGTACGGATGTGACAGTCGGGAACATTCTATGTACGGATGTGACAGTCGGGAACATTCTTTGTACGGATGTGACAGTCAGGAACATTCTATGTACGGATGTGACAGTCGGGAACATTCTTTGTACGGATGTGACAGTCAGGAACATTCTATGTACGGATGTGACAGTCGGGAACATTCTATGTACGGATGTGACAGTCGGGAACATTCTATGTATGATGTGACAGTCAGGAACATTCTATGTACGGATGTGACAGTCGGGAACATTCTATGTAAGGATGTGACAGTCAGGAACATTCTATGTACGGATGTGACAGTCGGGATGTAGTAGACCTGCTCTCTGTCGTTGCTGTTTTAGGTCCCTGTCTTAACGTATTGATTACAGGTTATGTGGGGGATGGGCTCTCGGTGGGGTGGTGGTGGGGGAGGTGTCATCCAGCTGCAGGGATGGAGAAGAGGGGGGGGGGGGGGTGAAGATGGGAGTTGTTGCTCGGTCTATGGATGGGGGCAGGGAAGGAGGACGCTTTTTTTTTGTGCGGTCACGCCTTCCCTCTGTAACATGGAACTGTTGTCATGGTAACCTCTTTTGATGTGACAAGTGCTGTGATTGTGACGGAGAAGGGCGATATTCTAGGGAGCGTACGGTGGCGGGGAGAGGGTACCAGACCCCCATCCTTCACACACTCTTCCCTGCCGCTCCCATCTCCGTCCTCCATCACTGCCTCTCCGCCCCGGGGACTCATCATCCCGTCTCCTCCGGGAGCCCCTGACCCGTCTTTTGTGTGCCGCCTCGGTCGTACTGCCCGTCCGTAACCTCCTTCTACCCGCTCATTCCACTAACTGTCTTCTCTGCCCTGCTGAAAGCCTCCATTCTCCTCCATCCTCACTTTTCTCCTCTCGTTCCTCCGTTCTCCTCCATCCTCACTTTTCTCCTCTCCTTCCTCCATTCTCCTTCATCCTCCCTTCTCACTTTTCTCCTCTCGTTCCTCCGTTCTCCTCCATCCTCCATCCTCACTTTTCTCCTCTCCTTCCTCCATTCTCCTCCATCCTCACTTTTCTCCTCTCGTTCCTCCGTTCTCCTCCATCCTCCCTTCTCACTTTTCTCCTCTCCTTCCTCCATTCCCCTCCATCCTCACTTTTCTCCTCTCCTTCCTCCGTTCTCCTCCATCCTCACTTTTCTCCTCTCCTTCCTCCATTCTCCTCCATCCTCCCTTCTCACTTTTCTCCTCTCGTTCCTCCTCGCCTCTCTCTTCATTCCTCGTCCTCTCTATTCCGCCCTGTCTCATTCGGCAATGTGTGTTTTTTTGTATCTCTGTGCCGTGTGTCTCCCATTCCCTCTCTGTTAGATGTTCTCCAGGCCAGAACATTGTGTGTGTGTGTGACATGAATAAGGTGCGGGGCCCGAGATCTCAGTATTGTCCCCGTGTTCCCCCCCTCCCCCTCCTCCCCCTTGGAGGACTCTTTAAGGAGACCGCTCTAGCCGAGCAGCTGCAAAATTCACAGCGCCTATTAGGTAAGTTCTATGGAAGAACACTTGTTCTCTTTTCTTTTTTTTTCTCAGCTCCCCTCCACCGCTGTCTGTGGAATTGGGGGGGGGGGCTTAAAACGTAGAAAAGCGTCTTATTAATTATGACTATTGTTCCCATCAGTTGCATCATCTTTTTTTGCAACGTTTTTTATATAACGCCACTATTTTTAAAGTTGTTCATTCTGATATTTTTTCCTTCTGTTGAAGATGTTTTGCTGGTGTTGTCATTATGACCTTGAGAAAGATCCAGTGACCATCCAGTGATGGATTGCAAGCTCTGCAGTCTATGGGGTGCTCGTAGATGTCAGGGCAAGATGTTTGAGGAGCCACATGTCCTAGGGGGTACCAACAAAATGTGGGACCCAATGTCCTACCAGATCCAACATTTGGGAACCAAATGACCTACAGGATCCAACATATGGGAACCAAATTTCCTACTGGATCCAACATATGGGAACCAAATGTCCTACTGGATCTAACATATGGGAACCAAATGTCCTACAGGATCCAACATATGGGAACCAAATTTCCTACTGGATCCAACATATGGGAACCAAATGTCCTACTGGATCTAACATATGGGAACCAAATGTCCTACTGGATCCAACATATGGGAACCAAATGTCCTACTGGATCTAACATATGGGAACCAAATGTCCTACTGGATGCAACATATGGGAACCAAATGTCCTACTGGATCTAACATATTGGAACCAAATGTCCTACTGGATCCAACATATGGGAACCAAATGTCCTACCAGGTCCAACATTTGGGAACCAAATGTCCTACTGCAGTGGTCTCCAAACTGCGGCCCGGAGGCCAGAAGCGGCCCTTTGCTTGGTTTTATAAGGCCCTTGGGGCATTTCATCCACTAATACCAACATTAATTCCCCCCCCACACACACACACATTGAGGGGGCACAATTCCCTTACAATTACACCAACAATGGGGCACAATTCCTCTCAATGACACCAACAATTGGGCAAAAGTACACCAATGATGGGGTACAATTCCTACCACTGACACCAAGGCTGGGGCACAACTCCTCCCACTGATGTTGGGCCTTTTTCTACTCCCAATGGCCACAGTCCGGCTCCCCTAATGTCTTAGAGACAGTAAACTGGCCCCCTGTTTGGAAAGTTTGGAGACCCCTGTCCTACTGGATCCAACATATGGGAACCAAAAGTCCTACTGGATCTAACATATGGGAACCAAATGTCCTACTGGATCCAACATATGGGAACCAAATGTCCTACTGGATCTAACACACGGGAACCAGCTAGGGTATCTAATATATTAATCATAGAGGTAGGGTCAAAATTAGGTGGTAAGGAGGAGGTATACAAGGTGGTGTAGTACCTAGTAGATTCAGCCAGAATGTCTTCCTGAGAAAACACTATATTTCCCTCTGTCGTGAGAATTTCAGAAACTACCATGAGAGGTCTGTCATGTTGGTTCGGTGCCCTCAGCCCATCCGGGGAGCCCCACCACCTGCAAATTGTTGCGTCGGAACCTTTTCTCCATATCCACTATTTTTTCTTGTAAGGCCTGCACTTGCTTTTGGAGGATCCACAGCTCCCTGGAGTCAGTGTGGACTGTGTCCGCCACCTAAAATATGCGTATCTCTGCTTCTAACAGCCGGGAGAGGAATTTTTCCATAGCGTCCCTGATGAGGTATACTTCCATCGAGATCAATTTTGGAAGTCAGAGCTTCCCTGCAGGAGAGGAGGTATTAGCGACCATCAGATCTGCGGAGGAGGGCTTCATGTCTCCCATGTTTGCAGGTGTCTTCTGAGTGCCTGCAGAGGCTCTGGAAGAGGAGGAGGTAGACCGCGTCGTCAAGATGGCTGTCATGGGGGAAGTGCGAACAGGGTCCGACATGTTCCGGCAAATTTTGGCTTACCAGAAGCAATCTGGGAATAGGGGAGAGAGGCCAGCTGAAGGAGCATCCACAGAGCAAGAGATTTGGGTGGTGGAAAGTCCAGTCTGCAAAGACAGGGGAGCTGAAAGGATCAATGAGTAGCAGAGCTCAGCTACAGCACATCTTCCTCGATTCACATCTGGCCATGCCCCTTCCTGGTATTCCTTTAGATGTGCTGCAGATTTTTGCTGTGCAGTCCATGATCAGTTGCTTGATTACACTAAAATCATCAGCAGATTGCACAGGTAAAGTCTACAGCACCCAGTGGCCAGCAGGGAGGAGCATGCATGTCTAAAGGGATGTCGGGATGTGTTCTTTCCTGTAATACTCTAGATAGGGTTCTGTGATGTTTACAGGATTCTGCTGGTCCCTCCCACCAAACCTGTGCAAAGATCTGCAGATAGTCCCAGTGATGATGTGTAGCTACGGTACTTCATGAAAACTTTTAATTGCATGTTGAATGGGGAAAGGGGGTAAAAAGGGATGTATTATATGTGTACATTACACTTCAGCTTTAAGCTTACCCCAGTAAGATCAGTAATGAGGTGATTTGTGATTGGTTACACTTTGAATATCAGTAATGCTCTTCGTACTGCTTTATTGAGTATATATTTAAGTCTTCCATTTGTACAAGGTGTTAGGCGGCGTACACACGACCGAGGTTCTCGCCAGAAACCGGCGAGAACCTCGCTGGGAGCTGCATTCCAGCGAGAACCTCGGCCGTGTGTACGCTCCTGGCTCGCCCCGCCCGTCGGGAATCCCATCGAGCGAATAGAGAGCAGGCTCTCTATTTGCTCGACGGCCCGTCGGGATGAATGGCTGGTTGCCATTCCCGACGGGCAGGTCGCCGATTTCGACGGCCGGCCGAGAACCTCGATGGGGGGAACGATGTGTTCTGCCCGTCGAGGTTCTCGTACGTGTGTTCGCCGCCTTAATGTTACATTAACCAGTCAAATATTTCTGGAAGATTCCATGTTAAATCAGATCTTTTCTCCACCCACAGCGCAGTAACGGCACCACCTACCCGCACGCCACTCACTTTGGGGATACCTTCCGGTTTGTCCTCCTAATCTTTATTGCCTTGGCTTGTATTGCTGGGATAGTCATCGCCTCAGCTGTCATCTTCTGCCTCCGCCAACATGCCAAGCAGCGGGAGAAGGAACGATTGGCCGGACTTGGCCCTGAGGGTGGTGGAGACTCCACGTATGAGTACCAGGTAAACAATTGAATGGAGCATGTGTATAAAATAATCTGTTATAACTATTAAAGTAAACCTGTAGCCATTTTTTTTCTCTGGCAAGATCTCCCTTCATTTCCTGTCTAAGGCACAGAGGAAATAAGAGGAAATCTCCCCAGATGTGCCCAATTGGATGATCACCCTAAGATATCACAGCACATCTTGTTCAGATAAACAGGACAATTTAATCTCACCAACAAAAGAAGTGATGTTTTAAGGCTGCTGGGGGCCTCTTCCACAGGCAGCCACTCCGCCCAAAGTGTCCTCAAAGCATTGATTCATTCTGTTGGTGACTTTAAAGTGTCCTGTCTGGCTCTATAAACATGGTGTGCTGGTGATATCTTGGATTGGATTTATGCTTTGGTGGCACCATCTGGCATTCAATCACATTACCTTCCAATGAGTGGGTCCCATTGCTGTATGGAGTGTGCTGGACTCTTTATAGATATGGCCCAATTGGTAGATTTCTCGTTAACTTCTGTTCCGATGACAGCTGTAAAATTTTGTATTTCCCAAGACAAATAGAAAGGGAAATTTCCCCAGTAGGGCCATTGACAGCGGCACATGCTGCCAGAATCTATGAACCTCCAGTTTTCTGGAAAAGCTTTCCATAAAGATTTTGGAGTGTGGGAATTTTTTCACATTCACCAAAAAGAACAAAATTTGAGGTCAGGTAGTGATTTGGCTCTGTAAAGGCCATTTGAGTTCCTCCACACCAAACTCATCAAACCATGGCTTTATGGAGATGTTGGTTGTGAAGACCTGACTCTTTCCAATTCAGCCCTAAAATGTTGGGTAAGAGTGTGAGTAACTTGTATAGCGCTACAAATGCGAACTAAATTGCCTCAAGGTGCTGTATCCAATGTGGTCGTCCAGCCATGCTTCAGAATAGATGGGTCTTACGTTTTTTTCTGAAGGCCCAATGGTTTTCCTCCATCCGAATGTCTGAAGGTAGAGCGTTCCATAACCGTGGTCCATGGACAGCGAATCTTTTTTGACATTAAAGGGACACTAAAGTCAGGACTTTAAAAAAAAAAAAGCAACAAACATGTTATACTTACCTCCACTGTGCAGTTCGTTTTGCACAGAGTGGCCCGGAAAGCTGTCTTCTGAGGTCCCTCGGCGGCTGTCTAGGCTCCTCCTCGCAAAAGCTTTCCAGCTTCATGCGAGGGCGCTCGCACGTTGGAAAGCTTTTGCGAGCGCTCTCCCGTGATACAGCGGCGGCCATAGCCGCCGACTGTATCACTCGGCTCCGCCCCCCGGCGTGTCGCGTCATCCGCTGTGATTGACAGCAGCGCCAGCCAATGGCTGCGCTGCTATCAATCCGCCCAGCCTAGCCAATCAACGGCCAGGCTGGGAACCGAAGAAGACAACGTGGACACGCCCGGGAGTTTCGAACGATAAGGTAAGTAAAACGGGGACTGGGGGGGGGGGGGGTGCGGTGCTGTGAGATGTTTTTTTTACCTTAATGCATAGGATGCATTAAGGTAAAAAAAACTTTTACTTTTACAACCCCTTTAAACATGACTAGTGTTGACATTAGAACTCTGTACAAGCCACTTAAGTTTCTCTGCACAAAACTCATCAAATCATGTCATTATGGAGTTGTTGGTTGAGAAGACCTTGCTCAGGGGCGGACTGACCATTGAGAAACTCGGGCACTGCCCGAGGGCCCCATGCCACTAAGGGGCCCCATCAGGGTTGCCAGGCTCATTAAAACCAGGGACAGTATGTAAAAATCTGTGTTTTTTTTACATCTGTCCCTGATATGTCCAAAACCTACATGCTTTTGATGTGAAAATCCCGAGATTTTAGCTGCCCCGCCTATGTACTGCCATCTGGCTTGGTGGCCATCTGTAAGCCTGGGGGCCCCATAATCTTCTATTGCCCAGGGGCCCCATGAGTTGTCAGTCCACCCCTGACCTTGCTTGTTCCAATTTATCCCAAAGGTATTCAGTAGTGTTGAGGTCAGGGCTCTCTGCAGGACACTTAAGTTCCTCCACACCAAACTCATCAAATCATGTGTTTATGCAGATGTTGGTTGGGAAGACCATGCCCACTCCAAATCAACCCAAAGGTATTCAGTAGGGTTGAGGTCAGAGCTTTCTGCAGGACACTCAAGTTCCTCCAGGCCAAACTCATCAAATCATGTCTTTATGGAGGATTTGGTTTAGAAGACCTTGCTAATTCCAACTCATCCCAAAGGTTCTCAGTAGGGTTGAAGTTGGGGCTCGGTACAGGCCACTCAAATTCCTCCACACCAAACTCATCAAACCATGTCCTTATGGAGCTGGCATTGTACACAGGGACACAATCATGCTGACGCAGAAAGGGGCCTCCACCAAACTGTTACTACAAGGTTGGAAGAGCACAATTGCCTAAAATGTCTTTCCTGTAATATATATAAAGGGCTGTCCACGTACCATTGGCCATATAGGGCCAGATTCAGGTAGATGGGAGCATCTTTGCTCTGGAGTAACGCTTCTCATTTGCGTTGCGCTGCAGAAATTTTAGGAGCAAGTGCTGTCATTCACGAAGCACTTGCTCCTAAAGTTGCGGCAGCGCATCGCAAATGAGCCGGCGGAATTCAAATTGGGCGGGTACGGGGCGTGTAGTATGCTAACTAAGCGCGATCCCGCCGCCAACGTACTGCGCATGCGTCGAGTGTCAAAACATCCCCGTGCGCATGCTCCAAAATCTGTGAATGAACGTCAATGACGTCACATTCCCATTCATGACCGTTTTACGCAAGCGACGTTTTTTTTTTTTTTCCCGACGCGATGACGACGCCTATACCTAACATAGGATACTCCAACCCCATGTAGGTATATCTATGCGCCGCGTATCCCGTCCGGAAACGTTGTATCGTCATTGCGTCGCGCCGGAATTCGATCGTGAATTGCCGATTTCCGCTCATTAACATATTTTTTGAGCGTAAATCGGCGGGAACGCCCCCGGCGCCATTTTTAAGTTGAAGTAACGATGCGATGGCGAAACTCAGTTACGCTGCTCGCATCGGAACTTCAACCCGGCGTTTCTTGTTTTCTGGTTACAGAAAACAGAAACGCCGGCTCAAAGTCACAGTTAGGCTGGCGGATCACTCGATCCGCCAGCCTAACTGTTCGTGAATCTGGCCCATAGTGTTATTAAACCCATGTGGCAGCTAGTGTCTTATTTCCGGAATAGTCCTTGGTCTGAGCCTGTCAATATGCATACCAGTGTGTTCCCAAGTTCAGGACACCGGCCTCTCAAGTTCTCGGAATGCCGATGTGAAAGTTCCAGTACCAGCTAGAAGGCTTTCTACTGATTCTGGCTGCAATAATTTCTAGAAACTTGCCTCATAGGTATATTTAGCTGACTTATTTAGTTAGTGGATTTGCAATGTTTTCATCATAGGGTGGTCATTTCAGTGGTTGATTTTATGTGTTGCCTGCAGTTGCTTTTGAAGACAAATAGAATCCCTCTAGCGAGTCCTTTTTCTCCTTCTCTCCCCCGGTCCAGGATCTATGCAGACAGCACATGGCAGGAAAGTCTCTATTCGGTCGCACAGAAGGTAGCGGGGCAGCGGCAGAGAACTCCCGTGTCAGCAGTGTGTCTTCCCAGTTCAGCGACGTGCCGCAGCCCAGCCCCAGTTCACACAGCAGCACTCCGTCTTGGTGCGAGGAACCCGTGCAGTCCAACATGGACATCTCCACCGGTCACATGATCCTGGTAAGAGCTCCCAGAAGGAAAGAGTCACAACCAATAAGGTGTTTATTTTTTACTCTTGTACCAGAAGAATGACAGTGGGAATGTGATTCAGAGATTTCATTACTTGAGATGCTGGGAAAATGAGCTCAGCTCCACAAAAAATTGTTAAAAATGAAAATAGGCCCATAGCAGGTTCTAAAGATAAAAAAGTTTAAGCTATAATACCCAATCTGAAGGTTATTCTTTCATTTTGGCTGGGGTTGTCCCGATACCACTTTTTTAGGACCGAGTACAAGTGCCGATACCGAATACCGATACTTTTTTTAAATGTGTCCCCAAATGCAGCCATGTCCCCCACAGATGCAGCCATGTCCCCCACATATTGCAGCCATGTCCTGTCCCCCACATATTGCAGCCATGTCCTGTCCCCCACATATTGCAGCCATGTCCTGTCCCCCACATATTGCAGCCATGTCCTGTCCCCCCCATATTGCAGCCATGTCCTGTCCCCCACATATGCAGCCATGTCCTGTCCCCCACATATTGCAGCCATGTCCTGTCCCCCCCCCCATATTGCAGCCATGTCCTGTCCCCCACATATTGCAGCCATGTCCTGTCCCCCACATATTGCAGCCATGTCCTGTCCCCCACATATTGCAGCCATGTCCTGTCCCCCACATATTGCAGCCATGTCCTGTCCCCCACATATTGCAGCCATGTCCTGTCCCCCACATATTGCAGCCATGTCCTGTCCCCCACATATTGCAGCCATGTCCTGTCCCCCCCCATATTGCAGCCATGTCCTGTCCCCCCACATATTGCAGCCATGTCCTGTCCCCCACATATTGCAGCCATGTCCTGTCCCCCACATATGCAGCCATGTCCTGTCCCCCACATATGCAGCCATGTCCTGTCCCCCACATATTGCAGCCATGTCCTGTCCCCCACATATTGCAGCCATGTCCTTTCCCCCCCATATTGCAGCCATGTCCTGTCCCCCCCATATTTCAGCCCTGTAATGTCCCCCCACATATTGCAGCCATGTCCTGTCCCCAACATATTGCAGCCATGTCCTGTCCCCCACATATTGCAGCCATGTCCTGTCCCCCCCATATTGCAGCCATGTCCTGTCCCCCCCCATATTGCAGCCATGTCACCCATACCTGTAGTAGATACTGCCGCCGCCGCATACCGCTGCGTTAATCCACGTGCAATACAGCGCGCATTACAAGCTTTCTTTTGTATACTTGTAATGCCCGCCTCGCCATGTATAGACACTCCCCTTCTTGGGATTGGACGGATCCGTCAAATCCCGAGCTAGGGGGAGTGTCTATACACGGATCCGTGCATAGACACTCCCCCTTGCTCAGGATTGGACAGATCTGTCCAATCCCGAGAGGGGAGTGTCTATACATGGCGAGGCGGGCATTACAAGTATACAAACGAAAGCTTGTAATGCGCGCTGTATTGAACGGGGATTAACGCAGCGGTATGCGGCGGCGGCGGGGGGGGGGGAAGTATTCTCTTTAGGTATCGGGGGTATTTGTGGGAGTACAAGTACTCCCGCAAATACTCGGTATCGGTATCAGGACAACCCTAATTTTGGCCTTAAAGTGGATGTAAACCCCCAAAAAAAAATTTTGTTTTTTTGATGTCACAATGTACAGTATAAGATTTCCTATCATCTGTGCCCAGTCTTGCCACACAGAGTTAATCCAGCTCTGAGCAATCCTCTTGTGAAAATAAAAAGACTTGCAGAGAAAAACCAGTCTAAATAAAAAGTAGCTTGGACACATTGTGTAAAAAGTTCACAATTCACATCCCCCTCCCCTCACCTCCTCTCCCCTCACCTCCAGCTCTCCCAGGATTGGCTGCCTGTCCTGGATGTTGATCATAATATGGGGTGTGATCCACAGTTCAGTGTGATGAGGAAATGTATGGTGCAGTGAACAGCCAGCAGAATCTACATAGACAAGTAATTAGGGGAGATATATTTAGTCAGAGCTGGGCAGAGTAGAAGCTTGAGTGATTTTCTTCTTATTGTTATTGTTTGATTGCAATGTGGTGTGTCTGATCACAGATGCAACATTCCTATATTACCAGGATGTGTTATGTGGGGGAGGGGTGGATTTCTCACTTTTTATACTTACACCCAGTAAGGCTGAATGAACTTAGGGCTGGTTCACATTAGTGCGCTGTGCGAGATCGCAAGTGATTGGCACCGCACTGCTGTTCAGATCACATGCAATGTCTGTGCAATGCGATTTCAGCCATACAAACTGTATGGCTAAAATTGCATCTCATTTGGACCAAACACGCACATGGCCCTTTTTTTTGGTCCAAACCAGAATCGCATGGGTGTTCACACCTATGCGATCTAATTTCTGTCCAAACTGTCAGTTCGCAGTGCGATATGCGAGCTGAAATGGGGGTGACATTACCATTGTATGACACTCCCCAGCAGTTCGCATATGGCAGTGTGAACTGCCGTGCGAGTCGGGTGTGATGTGGGAACCCGCAGTGGATTCGCAGGGTTCCCGAATTCCACCAGTGTGAACCAAGCCTGAAAGCATACAGCCTACAAATGTCACCTGACTGCTCCCACCAAGGCTCGGTTCACACTGGTGCGATTCGGGAACCCTGCGAATCCATGTGAATTGTGAACTTTTTACAGAGGCTGTGCATGGGTCCAAGCTGGTGCATAAAATATGTAAGTAACCTGTCGCTCACAGTATGAGGGCGGAAAGGACTTTTTATTTAGACAGGTTTTTCTCTGCAAGTCTTTTTATTTTCACTGAGGATTGCTCAGAGCTGGATTAACTCTGTGTGGCAAGACTGAGCACAGATGATAGGAAATCTTATACTCTACATTGTGACAGCAAAAAAAAAATTTAAGATGTCCATGATCTTTCGGCTCATCGACAAAAAAATAAAACAAAAGCATAACCCACCGCTGGGAGTGGGGGGATTCCAGGAGGGGAGGTCATTTGTTTATGGAGGCTGAGCCTGGAGTTGAGCTTTAAATGTTGGGTTTGCAGGTAAGTGTTAAAGACTCATTATAAGATCCATAAGGCACAGACCTTTTTTTTTTTCTTTTCATTTTCATACACATATCTTTGAAAAAAAAAAAAAAGGATGATCTGACGGGGACACATCCCCTGCTGCCCTCCTCCAATAAGAAAAGTTATTTCACTGATTACATTAACATGATCTATGAATGGTGGAGTGTGATCAGTCACAGGATTCTCTCCTCCATTCACAAATCTGGGTTACCCGAAAGTGTGGTCCTGTAGGGGAGGAGGTTTCTGGAGGGAGTAAGTGGAGATTGTGGGGGATGTGTATCTAAAGGGGGCTGAGGGGGTCTCTCTGAGAGGCTAAGGATTTTGCAGGGGCACTGTGGGACAATAGATGGCACTTCCGGGGGCTAGGGTGCACTGTGGTTGGGGCCACCAAGGGGGATAGATGCTCTGCAGAAAGCCAGGGGGCATTGCAGGGGGTTAGGGGCACTGTGGGAGGTTGGGCAGCACGGTAGGGGACTAAGGGATCTTAGGGTGCCTGAGGGACATGCAGGGCGGTTAAGGGGGAATGTGCCCCAATATAGGAGTCTGGGTGGCACTATGGGAACTATGAGGCACTGTGGCAGAATAGGGGAGGTGGTTTGTGGAGGGAGCTGGAGGGAAACTGTGGGTGATGTTTCTCTAGAGGGGGCTGAGGGGGTCCCTCCAATAGGCTGAGGAATTTGCAGAGTCACTGTGGAACAATGGAGGGCACTGCGGGGCTAGGGTGTACTGTAGTTAGGGGCACTGTGGGGGGGGGATTGTAGAAAGCCAGGGGGCTAGGCGGAACTGTGGGAAGTTGGGCAGCACTTTATTGGGCTGAGGGCCCTAGGGGGGCCTGGGGGCATGCAGGGAGGTTAAGGGGCACTGTGGAACACTGGAGGGCACTGCGGGGGCTAGGGAGAACTGTGTTTTGGGGCACTATAGGGGATAGAGACTCTACAGAAAGCCAGGGGGCATTTCAGGGATCTTGGGGCACTGTGGGAGGTTGGGCAGCACTGTAGGGGGCAGAGAGCACCACTTCCTGTTGCAGGCTGACAACCCTAAGCTACTGTCTTGCAATTAGAAGCAGTGTTGTCAGGTAACATCGGTTGGTTGTTGCACTGCTGTCTGATAGATCATGTGAAATGCATTACTGAGTTTTAATCATTATATTTCCACCTATTTCTTTACATTTTTTCAGGCATACATGGAAGATCATTTGAGAAACCGAGACCGGCTAGCAAAGGAGTGGCAGGCGCTTTGTGCATATCAGGCGGAGCCCAATGCCTGCTCTGTCGCCAAGTCCGACACCAACCTGAAGAAGAACAGGAATACTGAATTTGTTCCATGTGAGTGTTATACTGTATCTAGTCATGTCTACTTCTTCACCCTTTCTACACTCACAGGGCAGAATTCTCAATTCTTCAACCCCTCTTCCTTTCTTTGCTAATTGCGTCATTACAATGGAAGCCTGTCCTGGTATGTGATGGTGTTTCTGCAATAGAGAAGGTCCCTCGTTTTCTGCATGAAAGCAGTGGTCTCTCTGCAGAGGTCAGAAACCCTTTCCTTGCTGATTAAGGCCCCTTTCACACGGCGCAGATCCGCTGGACAGACTCCGCTAGCTTAGCGGGGATCGCTTCATTGATCCCCGCTGGGTAGGCGGATGATAGGTCGGTCTCCGCTCACTGTGCAGAGATAGACCTGTCAGAGCCTCTATAGGGAGATCAGATGAAAACGGACAGCCTGACCGTTTTCATCCAATGCGATCTGCTGAACGGATGATGAAGTATTGCCATCCGTCTGTTTTGATTGGATCTTGTCGGATCGGATGGCAGGCGGGTGTCAGCGGACACATCTCCACTCACATCCGCCTGCCCATAGAAGTCAATGGGTAGCCCACTACAATCCGCCTGTCAGTTTTTCAGGCGGATCCGAGCGGACCACCCATTGACTTCTATGGGCAGGCAGATGTGAGTGGAGATGTGTCCGCCTGCCATCCGATCCGACAAGATCCGCTCAAAACAGATCGTGTGAAAGGGGCCTAAAGCTTTCCAATCAGCAAGTAACATGAGTTTCACTGATTGCAGAGCTTTAGGTCCAACTCAGCAGGGGGCATGATCAGCATGGGCTACTAATATGGGGGGTACAGCCAATGCTTCCGTACTGGGCCTGGGCCCTATTGGATCAGCAGGGGGGGTGGGGGGCTGGATTTAGCTTTGAAGCATAAAAGTTATCTCTCATATGCATCTGCTTGCCTCACAATGATTGGTTCTCCACCCCCTGTTTGGCTGACCTGGGATTAATGTGTATTTGGGGGGACCTCCTGCTATCCAAGTAGATGTCAGTACTTTGACATTCAGGACTCGTGGCATTGCGGCAACTCATGTTACATGTTGGTGTGATGCAGTGCCATTCATTCTGCATTTTACTCCAAGGCACCTTGCAATTGATGGGCAGTGCCTTTGGTAACACTGGGATAGCCTTAATGGTAAGGCTGCAGACGGGCAGTCATAAGGCTGCATTGATGGGCAATGGTGAGGCTGCAGCTGGGCTAGAATCAGGCTGCACTGATGGGCAATGGTGAGGCTGCAGATGTGCACTGATTAGGCTGCATCGGTGGCAATGGTGAGGTTGCAGATGGGCACTGATCAGGCTGCATTTATGGGCAATGGTGAGGCTGCAGATGGGCACTGATCAGGCTGCAGTGATGGGCAATGGTGAGGCTGCAGATGTGCACTGATTAGGCTGCATCGGTGGCAATGGTGAGGTTGCAGATGGGCACTGATCAGGCTGCATTGATGGGCAATGGTGAGGCTGCAGATGGGCACTGATCAGGCTGCATTGATGGGCAATGGTGAGGCTGCAGATGTGCACTGATTAGGCTGCATCGGTGGCAATGGTGAGGTTGCAGATGGGCACTGATCAGGCTGCATTGATGAGCAATGGTGAGGCTGCAGATGTGCACTGATCAGGCTGCATTGATGGACAATGCTGAGGTTGCAGATGGGCACTGATCAGGCTGCATTGATGGACAATGCTGAGGTTGCAGATGGGCACTGATCAGGGTGCATTGATGGGCAATGGTGAGGCTGCAGATGGGCACTGATCAGGCTGCATTGATGGTAATGGTGAGGCTGCAGATGTGCACTGATCAGGCTGCATTAATGGACAATGCTGAGGTTGCAGATGGGCACTGATCAGGCTGCATTGATGGGCAATGGTGAGGCTGCAGATGGGCACTGATCAGGCTGCATTAATGGGCCCTGATCAGGCTGTATTGATGGGCACTGATCAGGCTGCATTGATGGGCAGCGGTGAGGCTGCAAATGGGCAGACAGCGAGATCCTTGAATTATGTATCCATTGGGCAGTGGGTTCCTTTGGCTTATTCTACCCCTGATTCTTTACTTTTAGAAAATGTTTTTTTTATATATATATATAGAAAATTGCCAAAATCATGGTCTGTCATAAAGGATCACACCAGACTTGAAAGCTCGAAAATATCTATGAAAAGTCACAAAAATATTCAAAAGATAAGGCTGCATTAATGGGCACTGATCAGGCTGCATTAGACCACTAACCAGGCTGCATTGATGGGCACTGATCAGGCTGCATTAGACCACTGATCAGGCTGCATTAGGCCACTAACCAGGCTGCATTGATGGGCACTGATCAGGCTGCATTAGGGCAGAAAAAGATGTGCAGAGAAAATGAAAAAAATAAAACAGCATATTTGCTTGCACACAATTAGCTGGTGGAAGTCAGCAGAGCTTCCCCTCATTCACTAAGCTCTGGGGAGAATTCCCCTTCAAAGTGAACAGTCTATTTGCCTTTAGTAAACCAACCCCCACGTGTCTTTCTTATAAATGTCCGGGCTGCAATGCACAGTAACTATTATTATTTCTGTCCTTTGCAGACGACCACGCTCGTATTAAACTAAGGAGTGACAACAACCCGTCCCGGAGCGACTACATCAACGCCAGCCCTATTGTGAGTAATATCCAATCACGTCTCTCATGACTAATTAGCACTGTGCCCGGGCCCACCCAGTTGTGTGACAATAGCGAATTAGTATTCCCTATTGTCTTTCTGATTCTCCTCCCGGGCCAATCAGGAAGCAGGTCCTGAGACCCGTCACCAGATTGGCCGAGAGGAGAAACGATCCTATTGGCCACCTAGGAAGAGGAGGGAGGAAATGCACGGTGGAAGCCGCCGTAATGCCGAGGAGGAGAAGACGCAGGGGAAGACGCCGCCCGGAGAAAGCGCTAGCTGCGACCTAGATGGGGTAAGTGCGGGGCTGGTGATCAGGGCCGATTCCGCCCTATAGGCTCATTATGCAAGCCGCTTAGGACCCCTCAAAGCTGCGGAGGGTCCCCCAAATTACTAGAGGCCCCTCCTGGTGAGAAGTAATTTTCAGACCCTCACCCCGCACCCCGCTTCTCAATTCACTGGCTGCATGGGAGAAGAGGTAAGAAGTCAGCACCCCCCCCCCTCCTCAACTTTAATGTGACATGTCATTTTCGTGAGCCCCCCCCCCCCCCCCCCCCCCCCCCCCCCACTTCTCAACTTTAATGTGACATGTAATTTTGCTTAGGGCCCCAGGGAGGTCAGGATCGGCACTGCTGGTGACTGACCGTCCGGCCACAAAAACATACCACCAGCCGCCACTGTAGAAGATATTACCCCAACATTTCATATTCCTGATTTGAGCCTGCTGTACCTTGTATGAGAAGGTCTCCTGTTCTCTTTGTATTGCTTCTGTGAAATCCCCGGTGTTCCTGCCAGTCCCTCAGCTCGCCTATTAAAAACTGATCACACTAAGCAGGAGAGAACAGTGTGGTCAGTCTTCTAGCTTATCTGGGAACTCAGCCTGCTCTTCTCCAATGATCAGACTTGTCCTGACATGCTACCAACAGCCCTCCCCCGCTCGGCAGCGCCCCTTACACAACCATTCACTGGGAAGGTCAGTGTGCTGCTGTTTCTCCTCCCCCAGCTCCTATGCAACCGAGAACAGAGGGTATGTGATCACTTATTAAAAAAAATGGGAAAAATATATTTATAAAGTTTTTGTTTTTATATCTATACAGAAATATTTAGTGTTTAATTTCTAGTTTAAACTGAATGGGTTGTTTTACAAGGTGAGGGTTCACACACATATATTTAATCACACAGGCCCGGATTCACATAGATTGGCATATCTTTATGCCAGGGTAGCGCATCGTCTTTACGCTACGCCGGCGCAACGTTGAGAGGCGAGCATGCTATTCACAAAGAATATGCGCTCAACGTTGCGCCGGCGTAGCGTATAGTTGTCGGCGTAAGCCGACGTAAGTCAAAGTAGGTGGAAGTGGGCGTGATATATTATAATGAAGCGTGACCCCATGCAAATGATGGGCTGAGCTTCAAAAAACGAACTGCGCATGCGTCGTCTCTTGGACGCATCCCAGTGCGCATGCTCATAGTCACGTTGAAATAGCTGCCTAAGATACGTCAAGACACTGCCTACAACGTGAACGTAACCTACGCACAGCCCTATTCACGTAGTACTACGTAAACGGCGTAACATACGACGGCTGTTCCCTGGTCCATACCTTTGAATGGGTTGCGTCTTCTATGGCTGCATTTACACCTTCGCGTAGGCGTTTTGCGGCGATTTACAGCGACAAAAAATAGGCGTTTTGTCCCGCAATTTGCAGCGACAAAACGCATTGTTTTTAACCGCGTTTTTTTTTTACATTGTATTGTCGGCTATGCCGAATGCCGAAGCCGCCCGATACACGCGTCGAATAAGGGTCCGGGACTTGTTTGAATTTCGGCGTTCTTTCGGCGTTCGGCGATGTGAACGATCTCCATAGAGAATAATGTAAATCCGACAGTCCGGCGTATTGTAGCGTCGGGCGTAGGGCGACAAAACGCCTAGGTGTGAATGCAGCCTATATGGTGAAATACCTTTACGCCGGACGTAACCCTTACGCAAATCGCTTAAAACATTCGCCGGGCGCAAGTACGTTTGTGAATCGGCGTATCTCCCTCATTTGCATATTTTAAATGGGAACGCCAGATGCGTCCAGCGTAACTATGCGCCCACGATACGCCGGCGTAGGCAAGTTACGTCGGGCGGCTGAAGCCATGTTTTTCGACGTATCTCGCTTTGGGAATCGGCGCACAGATACGACGGCGCACATTTGGACTTACGACTGCGTATCTCGAGAAACGTCGGCGTAAGGCTTTGTGAATCCAGGCCAGTGGGTTGTTTTACAAGGTGAGGGTTCACACACATATATTTAATCACATATACTATAACACTTTTTTCCGCCCTCAGATTGAGCATGATCCTCGTATGCCGGCTTATATCGCCACGCATGGTCCGCTGTCACACACCATCGCAGACTTCTGGCAGGTGAGTTTACGGATGTAAGTACAGAGGGCCAATGTAATGCATATGCACGGCAGCACAGAGGGTGGGCTTTGTCGCCCACGTGACCCACATATGCCTGTACATTTAAAGGTTGGGGGCGGTCAATGTCTCTGTGCTGAGAGTGTGCTCATTGTGCGTTCACTTAAAGGGACACCGGGACTGGGCGGAAAGGGGTTAACATGTATAAAGACCACGACACTACCGGAGTGCCTGGAGTTTGCATGTTCTCCCTGTCTCTGCGTGGGTTTCCTCCGGGTACTCCGGTTTCCTCCCACACTCCAAAGACATGCTGGTAGGTTAATTGGCTTCTTCCTAAATTGGCCCTAGTATAATAATGTGAGTTAGGGACCTTAGACTATAAGCTCCTAGAGGGTAGGGACCAATGTGAATGTACAATGTATATGTAAAGTGCTGCGAAAATTGACACCGCTATATAAGTACCTTAATAATAAAGGAAAACTCTCCACTTTTTTTTGTGCTACGGCACTGTGCTAATTCAACGGACAATTGTGCAGTCGTGCGACGCTGTCAGGGCTGCCATCAGGGGGTACAGGCGAGGGCCATCTTGATAGCATCATGGGCCCCTGGGCAAAGTAATGCTCTGGGGCCCCTACAATGATGACAGTGCAGGTAAACAGACATCAAGTAGGTAAGAGGCAGACTGACTGCCTCCCCTGTGTATCTATCACTCAGTGCCATCATGGGGCCCCCAATTTCAGGGCAGCGTGTGTTCAAGGATCAGCTTCTTTGGGGACAGTGCAGGGGCCCCACATGCATATGGGGCCCCAGGGCAGTGCCCAGGTTTGCCCTCTCATTAAGACAGCCCTGGTACAGGCAGTACACCTGTAATGGGCCCGGATGGCAACCCCTTTTCATAATTTTTTCTTTTTTTGTTCGTCAGCACCCAAAGCCCCCCCCCCTGGCCTCTAAGGGGCCTGGTGGTCCCCAGGGGCCCAGGTGGTATCCCTTTTTTTTTTTTCGTCAGCACCCAAAGCCCCCTCCCAACCTCTTAGGGGCCCGGTGGTCCCCAGGGGCCCGGATGGTATCCTTTTTTTTTCGTCAGCACCCAAAGCCCCCTCCCAACCTCTAAGGGGCCCGTGGTCCCCAGGGCCCTGGAGGGCATCCCCCATTTTTGTTTTAATTTTTTTTCGTCAGCTTCTGAATTTTCCGCGGCTCCCCCCCCCCCCACTTCTGAACTTGCGATACTCCCCCCCTGCTCCTCGATTTGCGACACTACCCCCCGCCTCTCAATTTGCGGCGGCAGCAGCCCCCCCCCCCCCCCCCCTGGTTCTCTGCTCCAGGGGGCCCATGCCTGAAGCTGTGTAAGGGGCAGGGCCGGTGCTAGGCAATTTGGCGCCCTAGGCAAGACCAGCTGTGTGCGCCCCCCCAAAAAAAGAAGAATGTCCCTCCTTGGTGTCACTGAAATAAAAAAGTCCCTTCATTTGTGGTTTCATTGGAAGGACAAACGTCCTTCTGTCTGTGTTAATAAGAGAAAAATTGTCCCTGCGTTCAACATATGTTTTGTGCACCAGAAAATTTAATGGGGTGGGGTGGTAGTAAGCTGGCAGGGGGAATGAAGATTACAGGGGTGGGTGGTAGGAAGCTGACATGAGTGGGTTGTAGGGAGGTGACAGGGAGGATGGAGATGACAGAAAGGATGGAGATGACAGGGGTGGGTGGTAGGGAGGTGACAGAAAGGATGGAGATGACAGGGGTGGGTGGTAGGGAGATGACAGGAAGGATGGAGATGACAGGGAGGATAGAGATGACAGGGGTGGGTGGTAGGGAGATGACAGGAAGGATGGAGATGACAGGGGTGGGTTGTAGGGAGATGACAGGAAGGATGGAGATGACAGGGAGGATGGAGATGACAGGAAGGATGGAGATGACAGGGGTGGGTTGTAGGGAGATGACAGGAAGGATGGAGATGACAGGGAGGATAGAGATGACAGGGGTGGGTGGTAGGGAGATGACAGGAAGGATGGAGATGACAGGGGTGGGTTGTAGGGAGATGACAGGGAGGATGGAGATGACAGGAAGGATGGAGATGACAGGGGTGGGTTGTAGGGAGATGACAGGAAGGATGGAGATGACAGGGAGGATGGAGATGACAGGGAGGATAGAGATGACAGGGGTGTGATAAAATGTATGACAGGCTTTAGAGGTACTGGTAGGGTGGTGGGATGCCAGGAACAGGGGGGTGACGAGGAGCATGATGATGACAGGGGACAGGAGGTCTGTGTGTGAGGTCACAGCAGGGATGTTCGGGGCACCCTCGATCAGGCAGTGACGTCACATGATGCTATCAGTGTCGGGCAGCGAACTGTCATTCACAGTACCTCTCCGATGATCGCTGGCAGGTCTTCCAGACTTCCACACTACGGGCGGCCGTCCATCCGAGAGAGGGGGGTCAAGGAGCTGCTCAGCGGCGGCGGCGGCAGTCATTATCCGCGCTCTGCACATGGTAGGAGATCCGCAGAGCGCGGGAAGAGGCGAGGGAGGGGGAGCACATGGATCCACCCACTGACTGGATCGAGGATTTGTTCAAGCTCCCAGCGCCTCCTTTCCCTCCACAGGGCTGCGCAGCGGTAAGGACTACTACTGTCAGTGTCACCAGTGGCTGTGGCTGCGCCTTAGGCAGCAGTGCGCTCTAAGCGGCTGCCTAATTCGCCTAGTGGTAGCGCCGGCCCTGGTAAGGGGCCCCAAAAAAATCCTGAAGGGGCCCTTGGTGTAATTATTTCCCCACAAATAGAGCTTTCTTTTGGTGGTATTTCATCACCTCTGCGGTTTTTATTTTTGTGTTATAAACAAAAAATAGCAACAATTTAAAAAAATAATAATAATATTTCTTACTGCTATAAAACATACCCAATATTTTTTATTTTTTTAAATCTAACTTCTTAATCAATTTAGGCCAATATGTATTCTGCTACATATTTCTTGGTTAAAAAAAAATAAAAAATCCCAATAAGCGTATATTGATCGGTTTGCGCAAAAGTAAAATAACGCAGTGCCATATAGCAAAAAATTGCCTGGTCATTAGAGTTTAAAACCTTCCAGGGCATAAGTGGTTAAAGTAGGGTTTGGCAATATTTAAAAGTGTGATGGGCTTAGTAAACAAAGTCATGTGATCGCCATTACAATGCTGACATGGTAATCACATGGCTTTGTTGATAATCCCATATACAGTATATAGTGAAGTATGACGCTCTCTCTGTTCTCCTAGATGGTTTGGGAAAACGGCTGCACGGTCATAGTGATGTTATCGCCATTGGTGGAGGACGGAGTAAAACAGTGCGATCGCTATTGGCCCGACGAAGGCTCCTCCCTCTATCACATCTATGAGGTTAGTAATACGCAAGTGTTCCCATACCTCTGCTGCCCCCTGGTGGTGGAAGTGGGGGATTTCAGATTCAGTGAGCATAGAGAACCTTTTTACAGAGCTTGGAGTTCTTCTTCTCACAGGTGAACCTTGTATCAGAACATATCTGGTGTGAAGACTTTCTGGTTCGCAGTTTTTATCTGAAAAACGTTCAGACCCAGGAGACGAGGACCCTGACGCAGTTCCATTTCCTGAGCTGGCCAGCAGAGGGCACTCCCAGCAGCACTCGCCCCCTGCTTGACTTCCGCAGGTAAGCTTCTCCAATAGGGCTCAATGTTATGTACAACGCTGCTAGATATAAAGCTGGCCATATACAGTGCCTTGAAAAAGTATTCATACCCCCTAACATTTTCCACACTTTTTCATGCTACAACAAAAAACGTAATAAATCGATGTTTTGCATTGCTTTTCTGCCTACACTGTGCCTTTTGTGTGTTTCTTTCTTCCTTTTATTTTTCCTAGCCAAGCTGGAGTAAGATCTGCTCAGGTGTTGCCCTATACACTCTCTGCTTGTTGACTTCCAATCTCAATGTATGGCCTCCACGTTCCTCCTCCGTCCTCTCTCAGCCCGCGGCTGCCCCTGTCATTTTTGTGATTTGCAGCTTGTAATTTTGGTCTCAGTTGCATAGTCACAAAAGTGATCATGAGCAGGTGGGACACGCCTCCTTCTCCGGGAACCGCCATGCGCTCCTGCACCTGGCGCCATCAAGTCTGGGACAGTAACTCCATTCACACTTGTGCGACTTGTCATGCAACTTTGGACATCAAAGTCACATGACAAGTTGCACCCCATGTTTTCCAAAGATCATCATTCATATCTATGCAAATTAAAGTCACAGTGACGCCAAAGTAGTTTGTTTTGTCTGACTTTTATGAGACTTAAGAGCTATACACTTCAATGTAAAAAAAGGTTGTAAACCCTTGCTTTTTTAAAAAAAAAAACATGACTATACAGTGGAGCCTTGGATTACGAGCATAATTCGTTCCTGAAGAATGCTTGTAATCCAAAGTACCCGTATATCAAAGCGAGTTTCCCCATAGAGATAATTAGTTCAACAGTGACTTTTGTATGCAGTACCACATGTTTCTAGAGGTGGGGGGGCGCCGAAGCCACTTAACCACTTAAGACCCGGACCTTTAGTCAGCTAAAGGACCCGGCCAGGTTTCGTGATTCAGCACTGCGTCGCTTTAACAGACAATTGCGCGGTCGTGCGACGTGGCTCCCAAACAAAATTGGCGTCCTTTTTTCCCCACAAATAGAGATTTCTTTTGGTGGTATTTGATCACCTCTGCGGTTTTTATTTTTTGTGCTATAAACAAAAATAGAGCGACAATTTTGAAAATATTGCAATATTTATAACCTTTTGCTATAATAAATATCCTCCAAAAATATATAAAAAAAAAACGCAATAAGCATTTATCGGTTGGTTTGCGCAAAAATTTATCGTGTTTACAAAATAGGGGATAGTTTTATTGCATTTTTATTATTTTTTTTTTTTTTTTACTACTAATGGCAGCGATCAGCGATTTTTTTCGTGACTGCGACATTATGACGGATACTTCGGACAATTTTGACACATTTTTGGGACAATTTTCATTTTTACAGCAAAAAATGCATTTAAATTGCATTGTTTATTGTGAAAATGACAATTGCAGTTTTGGAGTTAACCACAGGGGGTCGCTGAAGGGGTTATGTGTTCCCTTATGTGTGTTTACAACTGTAGGGGGGTGTGGCTGTAGATGTAACGTCATCGATTGTGTCTCCCTATAAAAGGGATCACACGATCGATGACGCCGCCACAGTGAAGTACGGGGAAGCCGTGTTTACACACGGCTCTCCCTGTTCTTCAGCTCCGGGGACCGATCGCCAGACTCCAGCGGCGATCGGGTCCGCGAGTCCCGCGGTCCCGGAGCTTCGGACCGGTTCGTGGGAGCACGCCACGGCCACGCGCCCGCGACCCACGGCTGGGTACTAGTACAGGACGTACCTGTACGTGCATGTGCCCAGCCGTGCCATTCTGCCGACGTATATGTGCAGGTGGCAGTCCTTAAGTGGTTAAACACTTAGAGCCATTCGAAAGCAAGTGTTTCCGAGTGGCTCTGAATGCATGCAAGCGGCTCTGATTGTCACCGGAGCCCCCACACCTCTGGCCAAAACGCGGTACTGCACACCGCACAGGCTTGAATCCTGCTCATTTTGCAAGACAGCACTCGCAAATCAAATCAGGATTTAAAAAAAATAATAGCTCATATTGTGAAACACTCATTAACTGCGTTACTCGCAATCCGAGGTATTACTGTACTTACCTGCTCTGTACAATCGTTTTGCACAGAGCAGCCCCAATCCTGAGTTGCCCCATCGGCATTCCAAGCCTTTTCTCTTCATACATGCCCCCACGGAAAGCTGATTTCCCTGGGGGGAACCTATGCGGGCGCGCTACCAAGTCCTGCTGCTGCGTTCATTGACAGACAGTGGGACTCGGCCCCACCCACCGCTCTCATGTCACTGGATTTGATTGACAGCAGCGGGAGCCAATGGCTCTTGCTGCTATCAATCTGTCCAATGAGGAGAGAGACAGCAGCTGGAGCCACTGTGCTCGTGCACATCGCTGGATTGAAACGGGCTCAGGTAAGAAAAACGGGGGGGGGAGCTGCAGCACAGAAGTACAGAAGGTTTTTCACTTTGAGACTTCACAACCACTTTAACCCAAAAAAGTTGCATTAAAGCTCCTGAATGTTTTACATGCAAAAGTTGTTCATCATAGGCGTGCGGCAAGGGGTGTGCCATGTGTGCCTGGGCACACCCTAATCCTGGGGTTGGCAACCTGTCAATGGTAGGCAATGGTGCCAGCCCTCAGAATCTGGACAGGGAAAGCAGCGGGGGTGGAATTTAATGGAACCAATCTATATTTTCCTCCTGCAGCAGCTGAAAGTAGGCTTCTTCTCCTCTCCCTCTCATCGACATTCAACTGCCACAGGAGGAAAATACAGGGAATCGGTACCAATATATGCCACCCCCGCCACCCCTCTTGTTCCCTTTTCCCTTCTTTCTGTTGCCTTGGTCCCCCTGTGTGTTCCTTGGCTCCCCCTTCCTCCCATTGTTTCAGGATAGAGAGTGGGAAAGAGGCCTGTAAATATGTCAAATGCCTATGTGTTGGAGCTTTGGGGTGCACACCCTAATGCAATTGGCTGTGCACACCTATGATGTTCATTATCATTGGTCAAAGTCACATCTAAGTCACATCTAAGTCACATATAAGTCTCACCCATCCAAAGTTGCACAACTTTCGAGTCACACAAGTGTGAATATGATTCATCAATAATGCGTCATTATCCCCCAATAACAGTACATATACATTGTTCTGTTCAAAGGAGGTGAGAAAAAAAACAAAACAATATAAATTGGCTACATCCAATGTAAATCTTTGATTTAAAACAGAAAGTGTTGCATTTGGCCACTAGATGGGGCTATTTTAGGCTGTTTATTGCTGTCTATGTTTTCCACTGGGAAAAATCGCCCTCTTTATGTGTCCTGTTGATCATCATACCCAAGTGATTAAAAATCCAAACTTCCAGCTGAAAGGGAATTTCTCTTCCCCCTGGAGAGACTGATTATGGCTGGTCATGTACACAAATCTCAAGGTGTGACAGGTCCACTTTAGAAGCAATTAGAGATCTATGTAGCAAATTGGAGGAAACAATGTCATCTGTTTTCTTGTTTTACAGGAAGGTGAACAAGTCTTTCCGCGGACGCTCCTGCCCAATCATCGTGCACTGCAGGTATTGTGACCTCTTGCAGCCATTCATAATAAAATCCCCTATCAGCCAATCAGGTTTTTCCAGTTGTCTGCTTTTTTTTTTTTAAACACAGTTAAATCTGAAATCTCATTGGTTGCTATATTGAACGCAGACACATTCCTTTCCTGTTGTCCTATCTCAGAAAGCCAAACAACCATATGTAGTACCGCTTATAGCCACTAGGTGGTGCACAGTCATCACAAACTGAACTCTAATGCCGCGTACACACGATCGGAATTTGCGACAACAAAACCGTGGATTGCGCTCAAACTTGTCTTGCATACACACGGTCACACAAATGTTGCTCGAGAATTCCGGTCGCCAAGAACGCGGTGACGTACAACACTACAATGAAGTTCAATGATTCCGAGCATGCACAGAATTTTTGTGCGTCGGAATTGGATACAGACGGTCGGAATTTCCGACAAGAACTTTTGTTGTCGGAAAAATTGAGAACCAGCTCTCAATCATTTGTTGCCGGAAATTCCAATAGCAAATGTCCGATGGAGCCTACACACGGTCGGAATATCCGACCAAAAGCTCACATGGAACATTTGCTGTCTGAAATTCCGATCGTGTGTATGCGGCATAATTGTATATATTTAATCACAAGAGTCCTCCCTCACATCAGAGTCCACAGAGTTCCGCTTTACATGTGAATACGCAGAGTTTCCCTTTTACATCTGAACTTTCAGGGTTCCCTTACACTGTAAAGGGGGGACTCTGCAGACCCTGATATAATGGAGAACTCTGGGGACTTTGATTTAAGGAAGAACAGTGAGAACTCTGATGTAAGGGGGAACACTGCAGACTCTGATATAAGGGGGTCCCTGATAACTGGAGCCCCACTTACATCATTCCTCTGTAATCAGGGTTCTCAGAGCCCCTGTTACTCCAGAGTCTGCAGAATTTCCACTTGCACTGTAAGGGCTCTTTTACAGGTGCGAATCGATCGGACCACCCATTGTTCTTTATGGGGAGGCGGATGTAAACTGACGTGTGTCCATCCACACCTGCCTGCATTCAATCCAATGAAAGCAGACAGATGGGGATCTGTTCCCCAATCCGTCTAGCAGATTGGATGACAGTCAGACCGGCCCATAGAAAACAGTGGGCTGTGTCCGTGTCCGCTCTGCACGAGTGGAGCAGATACGGACCTGTCATCCGCCTGCTCAGTGGGGATCAGCGGAGAGGTCCCCTGCTGAGCAGACAGATCTGCTTGGAAGAGTCCACCCATGTGAAAGTGCCCTAAGGGGGAGCTCTGTGGATTGTAATGTAAAGGGAAACTCTGATGTAAGGGGTGCTCTGGGAATCCTGATGTAAGGGGTGCTCTGGAAAACCTAATGTAAGGGGGTCTCTGCTCACCAAAGCCCTCACTTACATCAAAGTCCCCCTTTACATTACAGTCCCTTACATTAGTGTGCTCAGAGGCTAGTGAGATAAGAGAGGAAGGGAGGGACGCTTCATTTACTATAAATGTAGGCTTGGGCCCTGGAGTTCCGCCACTGTTGTCAGCAAACACTAGCCTGTGCTTTAAACACACATAGGCTGTCAGAGCATGCTGGGTCTTGTAGTGCACCACACCGGGGAAACCCTAGCAGGCTGCTGTGTTGGAAGAGGGGCTCTGGAGGTGACGAGACATTCTCTCTTCAGTCCCCTCAATGATTGACCCACCTGTGTGCTGCTTTGTTTTCAATCACTGAGAGAAGGAAGGCTGTCCTGGAGAGCTGTGGAGGGTTGCAGCACCCATGGGACAAGCTGGCCTTTCCTCCACTATCTACCTGCAGACTGTTGTACTTTGCGAGGCACGGAGTTGCCGGTGATCAGAATGTGGGCGGGGCCGCGGAGGACACACAGGAGGAGGGGACGGGAGGAGAAGATCCTGCTAATGCTATCACTTTTCTCTCCAGTCCATGCGAGGAAGTGGGGAGGGGGGCTGTCAGTGTGGTGCTGGACAGTGTGACAGAGCAGGGCCCATCCGCCCTATAGGCTCACTATGCAAGCTGCTTAGGGCCCAGCAAAGCTGCGGAGGGCCCCCCAATTTACTAGAGGGCCTGCCTGGTGAGAAGTAATTTTCGAACTTTAATGTGACATGTCACTTTGCTTAGGGCCCCAGGGAGGTCAGGATCGGCACTGTGACAGAGTAATAGAAACTCTCTGCCCATAGCTGCAGCCAGCATCCCTGGAGCCACATCCAGGGCTTTTGGGCACAGTGGTGGAACCCCAGGGCCCAGTCGTAAGTGAGACTGCTGAGACCCTGGTAGTTCCGCCAGTGCTGCCCTGTATACATACTGAAGCCACTAGATCAGCATGGCAGACAGATGGCTAGCACTTTAGCCAAAGTCAAGCCTTAAATTTAACTGCATGGGTTTCCCTAAAGTATATTTTTAAACCCCTGCCTGAAATCTGAGAGTGGGTGCTTGTAGTCCAGTCACATTCCATTGTATTGTGCAATGCTGCCAGTCTAACATCTTTCAGGCTCTAGAGGCTAAAGAGGGAACTGTACAGGTACAGAAAATGGCTCTTCAGGGTTTGAGATTGCGCTAGACCAGTGATGGAGAACCTTGGCACCCCAGAATGTTTTGGAAGTACATATCCCATGATGCTCAACTACACTGCAGAGTGCATGAGAATCATGGGAAATGTAGTTCCAAAACATCTGGAGTGCCAAGGTTCACCATCACTGACCTAGACTGACTCAGCCAGTTGTAGGTCAATAGGTGGATGATTTTGGGGGTGGGTTGGAAGAGTTTTCTTATCATTTCTGCCAAATTTAACAGGAAGGTGTCTGTGAGCCCTTTTTTGGGGGGCTCGGGGTGCTACCTCAAGGCCTCAAGGTCGTTTCTGCTTGTACTAGTAAAGGTAAGTAAATAGGAGCTCCCGATATCCAATAAAATGCAAGTCGGAAGGTGAATTTGTAGTTGTTTATTGAAAGTAGCAACAAGTTATCAAGCCAACGCGTTTCGGGGGAACAAGGGCTGCAAACACAGCGGACACATATCTTTCCGATCTTGTTGTTATAGACACACCCATTTGCGATTCTTCCCCATTCACCATCAGTATACAGCAGCAGCCCTGAGGAAAGGGGAGTCTTTGTTCCCCCAAAACACGTTGGCTTGATAACTTGCTATTTTCAATAAACGACTACAAATTCACCTTCTGACTTGCATTTAATTGGATATTGTGCGCTCCTTTCTACCTACCTTTATAGGTACAGAAAATGGGAACACACAGAGAGTGTGGGATGATGCTGATTTATTGTCTAGCAAGCAGGCAGGTGACACAGGAAGCTGCAAAGCTGGAATTGGAAATGTTGTCACCGAAGTGGGTAGTTAGTGGTCGATGGTCCAAATGAGAATACGGCAACTCATCCCTTTATTAAGTAGAAAGAGGGAATGGAGGAGTATGGGATTATTGCGGTGCCAGAATTCTCCCACTATGGGCCAGATTCAGGTAGAGTTAGGCTGGAGTATCTGCGATACTCCAGCCTAACTGTCACTTTAAGCCGGCGTTTCTGAAGTTGGAGTTCCGATGCGATCGGCGCAATTGAATTTCGCCATCGCAACTTTAATTTAAAAATGGCGCCGGGGCGTTCCTGCTGATTTACGCCGAAAAAATATGTTAATCAGCGGGAATCGGCAATTCACGATCGTATTCGGGTGCGACGCAGTGACTTTCCGACGTTTCCGTAAGCGATACGCGGCGTGAAGATAAAGCAGCCCCCTAGTGGAGTATCCTATGTTAAGTATAGCCGTCGTCATCGCGTCGAAAAAAATAATAATCGCGTCGCTTGCGTAAAACGTCCATGAATGGGGATTTGACGTCATTGACGTTCACTGACAGAATTTGGAGCATGCGCACTGGGATGCATTGACAGTCGACGCATGCGCAGTACGTTCACCGCGGGATCGCGCTTAGTTTAAATAATACACGCCCCGTACCCGCCCAATTTGAATTCCGCCGGCTCATTTGCGATGCGCTGCCGCAACTTTAGGAGCAAGTGCTTCATGAATAACAGCACTTGCTCCTAAAATTTCGCCAGAGTAACGTAAATGAGAAGCGTTACTCCAGAGCAAAGATGCTCCAATCTACCTGAATCTGGCCCAATATCTGTATATTGCTCATATGGTTGAACTACATTTTTCTATTCTTGTGTAACCAATAAAACTTTTTTATTTTTATATATCTGTCTTGTTTGGTTTCTATTGTCACCTGCTTGGCCACTTGGTCCAAATAATTTGGTGGAGGGGGGATTAAGGTGTGGGGGTTGTTTTTCAGGGGTTGGGCCCCTTAGTTCCAGTGAAGGGAACTCTTAGGCGGCGTACACACGATCGGACATATCCGATGAAAACGGTCCGCGGACCATTTCCATCGGATATGTCCGATCGGGAGTTTGATCCGATGGCGTGTACACACCATCGGATCAAATTCCCCGCCGCCGGACGGCGCGGTGACGTAGTGGTGACGCGGCGGTGACGTTGACGCCGCCGCGTCACCGCCACGTCACCGCACCAGGAAGTAAAACACTTCCGCGCATGCGCCGAATCCATTCGGCAGCAGCGCGGCGGTGGGGGCCGACATGTCTGCTGGTAAGTGTACTAACCAGCAGACATGTCGGGCGGACAGATTCCCACCGGATAGATTTCAAAGCTTGCTTTGAAATCTGTCGGGTGGAGAAATCTGTCCGCTAGCCCATACACACGAGCGGAGATGTCTGCTGAAACGGTCCATCGGACCGTTTTCAGTGGACATATCCCCTCGTGTGTACGCGGCCTTAGACCTCTTTCACATTGAGGCGTGGAGCCGCGGTGACGGTATAGCCGCGCTATTTGTAGCGCCGCTATACCGTCGTATTTACCGCGATATTCGGGCGCTAGCGGTGAGGTTTAAACCCCCGCTAGCGGCCGAAAAAGGGTTAATACCGCCCGCGTTGCGGGCAGTATTACCGCGCTATTACCGCGGTTTTCTATTGATCTCAATGGGAAGGCGCGGTATAGAAGCGGTGAACACACCGCTCCTATACCGCGGTAAAGATGCGGCTAGCAGGACTTTTGGAGCGTTCCTGCTAGCGCACCGCTTCAGTGTGAAAGCCTTCGGGCTTTCACATTGAACACTACAGGGCATGATTTTTCATGCGGTATAGCAGCGCTATTTTTAGCGCTGTACCGTATGAAAAACGCCTCAATGTGAAAGGGGCCTTAAAGTGTCAGCATACCAAGACATTTTGGACAATTTCATGCTCCCAACTTTGTGAGAACAGTTTGGGGACGGCCCCTTCCTGTTCCAACATGACTGCACACCAGCGCACAAAGCAAGGTGCATAAAGACACGGATGAGCGAGTTTGGGGTGGAGGAACTAGACTGGCCTGCACAGAGTCCTGACTACAACTCGTTAGAACACCTTTGGGATAAATTAAAGTGGAGAATGCGAGCCAGGCTTTCTCGTCCAACGTCAGTGCCTGACCTCACAAATATGCTTCTGGAAGAATGGTCAAACATTCCCATAGACACCCTCCTAAACCTTGTGGACGGCCTTCCCAGAAGAGTTGAAGCTGTTATAGCTGCAAAGGGCGGGGCCAACTCAACATTGAACCCTACGGGCTAAGACTGGGATGCCAATAAAGTTCATGTGTGTGTAAAGGCATGTGTCCCAATACTTTTGACAATTTCGTTTATAGATATACATACTGGAGTCTATAAAGTGCTGTGCCCTTTTATCTACTTGCTTGTAATGTATCCTTATTTTTGAATATTTTTTCCAGTGATGGAGCTGGAAGAACAGGAACCTACATCCTCATAGACATGGTTCTCAATCGTATGGCTAAAGGTGAGAAAGAATTCACAGGACAATACAAGAACATGAAAGACAGAAACATATTAAAGGGGTTTCAAGGGAAACTTGTATTACTGGTAATGAATGAATGTGTAAGCCTTATTTGTCAGAACTGAAACCATTTTGTGTGTATTATGCCGTAATCTCAGGTTTTTGCAGGGTGACCCTTGCACGCCTCTCTTGGTCTAAAATGTACTTTCTCAACCTTCTAACCCCAAAAGTAACCCATGCTCTTTATGATCCTGTGTGTAGGTGTGAAGGAGATCGATATTGCGGCCTCACTGGAGCATGTCCGGGACCAGCGACTTGGGATGGTGCGGACAAAGGTACAGAGCATTCCTACTCCCTACATATCCATAGTCTGTGAATTACATGCGATATTTCTGTTGCATTCTCCCATTTTCAAGAAGCTGCTATTATTTTGCAAGGTGTCTCCGACTGTTAGTTCTTCCTATATCAACCAATCAGATTGTCCCTTTCATTGCTCCAAAATGTACTGGGTGAGTCAAATGGAGAACTGTGGTTATAGTGAGGGCTACTTTAAAGCAAAGCTGTGACATTTTTATAAAACTTGTCCTTTCTTGGGTAGCGGGCCAGCTTTCATGTCCAGGGCCGATCCTAGGGTCACAGGCGCCTGGGTGCAGAAATATTTCTGGTGCCCCCACATGGGCGTGGTCATTTTACTAACTCCTCCCCTTTACAAATGTTTCTATGGCAATGACTCAACCACAGAGATGCTCCCCCACAAAGTCTTCATTAACCTGGGATCTTTACATGATCATTAACAATAAACAAAATACAGGAAGAGAAGCAGAGTTTTTTATTGGGACCTGGAGGGGGGCCTCTGTGATGGACACAGAGAGGGCTTCTGTTAGAGAGTCTGTTAGATGTTCGGCGCCCCCACCTCTGCAGGCGCCTGGGTGCAATGCACCCTGTGCATCCTGCCTAGGATCGGCCCTGTTCATGTCTCTCTTGCTTGTGGTCAAAAACAGAAAAAAACAATAGCTATAGAAAGGTATTGATGGTCGGACTTTGAGGCCAAGGAAGTAGGTTAAAAATACAAATTTTAATATCACCAATTAAATACAGAGAGAAAAGCACATAATAAAATACAAAAATAAAAATACATATACATGGGTGGACCACTGTATACAAAATCCTTAAAGTCGCCGACGCACGTTTCGCCGTGGTGCTTCTTTAGGACGGTTAATAAGGATTTTGTGAGAAGATGTATAATCAAAAAACAAGTAGTTATCTGCAATGATACAGGGTTATAAATTATTCGCATTACTATAATAATATATGAAAATAAATTGAAATAAAAATGAAATGAAAAAAAGTTGCAGCATATAATTACATGGCCGACGATCCTATAATGAATGCATTCGAGGGCACACACTTCAGGTGGATAATCAATAGCCTGGTAGGAACTTGCTTCAAAAAAAGTCCTTAGACCTCTTTAAAGATCTAATTAATAGAAAGGTATGTGTTATCGCTCAGGCCCCGTACACACGGCAGAGAACCTCGATGGGCAGAACACATCATTCCGCCCGTCGAGGTTCTCTGCCGGCCGTCAGAATCGGCGACCCGCCCGTCGGGAAAGGCAACCAGCCATTCATCCCGACGGGCCGTCGAGCAAATAGAGAACCTGTTCTCTATTTGCTCGATGGGTTTCCCGACGGGCGGGGCTCGCCGAGAGCGTACACACGGCCGAGGTTCTCGCTGGTTTCTGCCGAGAACCTCGGGGCTTCAGTGTTTAAATGCTCCAGAATTTTAGAAGAAAGAAGACTGAGAGGGAGGGAAAAAAGAAAGGGTGACAGTGATACTGACAGAAAAGAGAGGGGGTGGAGAAGACAAAGTGAGATCTAGTGTGTAGAAAGGTGTGTACTCCTATCCTCTAAAGTCTAAACCCTTTTATTAGCAACCAAAATAGATAGCCAGCTACAATGGCCAACAGAGACAGGAGGCAGTGGTGCCAGAGGGTGGAACAAGCCTGGCTAGGATTTGAAGAAGTACAGCCAAAGCTTGTTTGGCTGTACTTCTATAGATCACAGGAGTGCAGTACGTTCTGCTCTCCTGTGACTAATTTCCAGCAGACAGCGAGCTCAAGCCCGCTGTCTGCTGTCGGCTGATGTCACAGAAGCCAGTCCAGGCTGGGGCAAGATTGCAACAATCAAGTCGGGATCCGTCCACAACCCTGGACAGGAAGCCGCTGAGAGCCTAAACCAGCATATTTTTGGAAGTATTCCTGAACCCATGCAGTGAGGTCCATCACAGAATCATGCCTGTGTTTAACCACTTCAGCCCCAGACCATTATGCAGGTAAAGGACCTTGCTCCTTTTTGCTATTCGCCACTAAGTTGCTTTAACTGACAATTGCGCGGTTGTGCGACGTGGCTCCCATACAAAATTGGCGTCTTTTTTTCCCCACAAATAGAGATTTCTTTTGGTGGTATTTTTTTTTTTTTTTAAGTGTATTTTTTGTGCGTGAACTCGAGAGAGAGGAGCCAGACTGCAGGAGTTGGGAGTAGGCAGACCCTCCCCCCAGAGGCAATCGCCACCCTTCTCCATGCCCCTGGTGGCAATGGCGGGTGTGAGGGGGGCCTCCCACTCACCCCGCCCTACCTGCTCCTCTTGGGAGCCCAACAGGACCCCAATGGGGCAGAGGGACTCCCCCTATGAGGGAGTGAGGGGGCCTAGCCCACCCAGCCAGCCCCGTAGGTCCTTCGCCTCTCTTTAATTTAGGAGACCGCATGGCCAAAGTGCGTGTGTGTGTTAAACCAATTTTGTGTGCGTGCAAGTGTGGTGGTTTTTGTGGGGGGGGGTGGGCGTACTAAGCACAGGCGGGAGCCGGGCTGAGACCACCAAACTCAATTCACATGTAGCCGAGGCCGGGATCCGAACCCTTGGCTGCAGAGGTGAACGGCTTATCAGCGCAGTGCCAATCACGTTGAGCCACCACAGCTCCTTTTGGTGGTATTTGATCACCTCTGCGTGTATAGCGTTTACAAAATAGGGGATAGTTTTATGACATTTTTATTAATATTTTTTTTTTTACTACTAATGGCGGCGATCGGCGATTTTTTCACGATTGCGACATTATGGCGGACACATCGGACAATTTTGACACATTTTTGGGACCATCGTCATTTTCACAGCAAAAAGTGCTGCATTGTTTACTGTGAAAATTACAATGCAGTGAAGGAGTTGACCACTAGGGGGCGCTGTAGGGGTTAAGTGTGACCTTATATGTGTTTCTAACTGTAGGGGGGCGGGGCTGGACATGTGACATCAGTGATTGTCTTTCCCTATATCAGGGAACAGACGATCGCTGACAGTGCCACAATGAAGAATGGGGATGTGTTTACACTCACCCCTCCCCGTTCTTCAGCTCCGGTGACCGATCGTGGGACACCGGTGGCGATTGGGTCCCGCGGGCGCGGTCACAGAGCTTCGGACCCCACGGCTGGGCTCTTAAAGAGGACATACAGGTACGCGCCTGTGCCCAGCCGTGCCATTCTGCCAACGTATGGGTCCTTAAGTGGTTAATGCATTGCCGTCTGAGGGCCAGATGATTACGGCCATCCAATATTTGCATTTCGGCAAAGAGATTTCTCCAGATTTTTTGAGTATTTTGATGATACAGTGGAACCTCGGATTAAGAGCATAATTCGTTCCAGGAGAATCCAAAGTACTGGCATATCAAAGCGAGTTTCCCCATAGAAGTCAATAGAAACGGAAATAATTTGTTCCGCACTGACTTCAATGGCATGCAATACCGCATGCGGCCAGAGGTGGGGGCTCTGGAGAGCCTCGGAAACGGCCTGAAAGGCCTGAGGACACCTCGACAAACCTTCGGAAAGGCTCTGGAACTGAGTATTTCCGAGCATTACCGATTGGCTGTGTTCGGCGCCATTCAGCTCCGCTCGGCTCCAGCGCCCCCCCACCTCAGGACACGGTACTGCACACTGCTTTGGCCTGAATGATGCTTGTTTTGCGGGACAACACTTGGAAACTGAGTTAGGATTTTTTTAAATACAGTGCCTCGCATTGCGAAACGCTCGGTAACCTCGTTACTCGCAATCTGAGGTTCCACTGTAATATGTAGTGTAGACATAGGTGTGCGCAGCCTATTGCATTAGGGTGTGCACCCCGAAGCTCAAACACATGGTACTGATCATTTAACTGTGTTCATTCAGAAAGGGAAGGGGCCGGTAAATTAAATATTTACCGCCTCCTTCCCCCACTCATTCTAAAACATCCCCCTGTGTGTGCCCACAGCAGAAGACAGGAAGGAGGAAAGGAAGGAACCTGGAAGTGATGTAGGGGGGAGCCAGGGCAGTAGGGGACATCTGTGCTGCACTGGGAGATTAGGGTGTGCCCAGGCACATCTGGCACACCCTGTGCGCACACCTATGAGTGTAGATGATGATATATTTAAAGTCTTTGCAGTTTATGTTCAGGAACATTACTCTGAAATTCTATGACAATTTTTAGATGCAGCTCTTCACAGATTGGTGAACCCTCCGCCCATCTTTACTTCTGAGACACTTTTTATACCCAATCGTGTAACTGACCTTTTGCCAATTAGCCTAATTAGTTGGAAAATGTTCTTCCTGCTCTTCCTTGTTAGAACCACTTACTTCGACTTACTTTTTGTTGCCTTGTCCCAACTTTTTTTTTTTTTTTTTTTTTTATCAGTTTAACCATTTGATGTTTTCTATTGTGAATAAATGCTGGGTTTTTGAGACTTGCACATCATCGCTTTCTGTTTTTATGTAGATTTTACACAGGGTCACACCTTTTTTGGAATTGGAGTTGTACAGTCTGAGGTCTTTGAAACATCACAGACATGTGATAAATTGATGGTGGAACCTCGGATTGCGATTAACGCAGTTAACGAGTATTTCGCAATACGAGCGCTGTATTTGAAAAAATACTAAATCGGTTTGCAACACGAGCAGGATTCGGGCCAAAGCGGTGTGCAGTACCGTGTTTGGCCTGAGGTGGGGGGGTGCCGGAGCCTTGCAGAGCCGAACAGCGCCAGTTGCCGCCGCTCGGAAATGCTCGGTAAGACACGGAAATGCTCAATTTCCGAGCCTTTCCAAGGTTTGCCGAGGTCAGCCTAAGGTGTCCTCGGGCTTTTCTGGTCGGTTCCGAAGTGTCTCTGGCACCCACCCACCTCTGGCCACATGCGGTATTGCATAACATTGAAGTCAATGCGGAACAAATTATTTTTGTTTCCATTGACTTCAATGGGGAAACCCGCTTTGATATGCGAGTGCTTTGGATTACAAGCATTTTCCTGGAACGGATTATGCGCGTAATACGAGGTTCCGCCGTATAAGTATAGACACTGAGCCCATTGAGAGGCACATTTCTATGTAAACCTATTTGGCTTAATTTACTAATTTAATGGGACAGTCTACCCAAAGCTGATATGTTGGTTATGGATAGATGTTGATGTGTTCAATAAATCACTGGCATCTTATATCTTCTAAGACTCCAGTGGTCAGATTTTCGGATTATATGGTTAGAATCTGACCAGAAAATCACCAGACCAGACAATCTTGAATCATCATTCTAGACACTGCCATTGGCAGGTAGGTAGACCTGGTCTTCATACTGGAGATCCTGAGATATAAGCCATTGGAAGATGGTGGTTGAATGAATAATCACAATAAAATATTTTTTTAAAGCTCATTCCTTGATCATACAAAAGAAGAGAGCAGGCAGACACTCTTACGCCAACCACGTCAACTGTCTATCCTCCCAAAGCCAGTTTCTTCTGCTAAGACCCTACTTCTTAAACTGGCCAGAACCAATGGCAATTGTCTTAGATGTCCCGCCATTCACCCCAGCCGCATCCCCATTGTTGAAATTTTTGGGTAGACTGAACTAGGGTTGTCCCGATATCGATACTAGTATCGGTATCGGGACTGATATTGAGCATTTGCGCAAGTACTTGTACTCGCGCAAATGCTCCCGGTGCTTCACCGATACTTTTTTTATTTTTTACAAAGCGGGTGGAGAGGGGGCGGAGAGCTGCTGCCGCTCTCACCATCTAGTCCCCAAAGAGAAAGCCAAGGCCGCCTCCGGCTTTCTCTTTGGGGACATGTCTGCATTTGTGGACATGCCTGCATTTGGGGACATGCCTGCATTTGGGGACATGCCTGCATTTGGGGATATGCCTGCATTTGGGGATATGCCTGCATTTGTGGACATGCCTGCATTTAGGTACATGTCTGCATTTGTGGACAAGGCTGCATTTAGGGACATGCCTGCATTTGGGGACATGCCTGCCTTTGGGGACATGCCTGCATTTGTGGACAAGGCTGCATTTGTGGACAAGGCTGCATTTGTGGACAAGGCTGCATTTGTGGACATGTCTGCATTTGGGGACATGCCTGCATTTGGGGACATGCCTGCATTTGGGGACATGCCTGCATTTGGGGATGTGCCTGCATTTGTGGACATGCCTGCATTTAGGTACATGTCTGCATTTGTGGACAAGGCTGCATTTAGGGACATGCCTGCATTTGGGGACATGCCTGCATTTGTGGACAAGGCTGCATTTGTGGACAAGGCTGCATTTGGGGACATGGCTGCATTTGTGGACAAGGCTGCATTTGTGGACATGCCTGCATTTGTGGACAAGGCTGCATTTGTGGACAAGGCTGCATTTGTGGACAAGGCTGCATTTGGGGACATGGCTGCATTTGTGGACATGCCTGCATTTGTGGACAAGGCTGCATTTGGGGACATGCCTGCATTTGTGGACAAGGCTGCATTTGTGGACAAGGCTGCATTTGGGGACATGCCTGCATTTGGGGACATGCCTGCATTTGGGGACATGTCTGCATTTGGGGACATGCCTGCATTTGTGGACATGCCTGCATTTGTGGACAAGGCTGCATTTGTGGACATGCCTGCATTTGTGGACAAGGCTGCATTTGTGGACAAGGCTGCATTTGGGGATATGCCTGCCTTTGTGGACATGCCTGCATTTGGGGACATGCCTGCATTTGTGGACAAGGCTGCATTTGTGGACATGGCTGCATTTGTGGACAAGGCTGCATTTGTGGACATGCCTGCATTTGGGGACATGCCTGCATTTGGGGACATGCCTGCATTTGGGGATATGCCTGCATTTGGGGATATGCCTGCATTTGTGGACATGCCTGCATTTAGGTACATGTCTGCATTTGTGGACAAGGCTGCATTTAGGGACATGCCTGCATTTGGGGACATGCCTGCCTTTGGGGACATGCCTGCATTTGTGGACAAGGCTGCATTTGTGGACAAGGCTGCATTTGTGGACAAGGCTGCATTTGTGGACATGTCTGCATTTGGGGACATGCCTGCATTTGGGGACATGCCTGCATTTGGGGACATGCCTGCATTTGGGGATGTGCCTGCATTTGTGGACATGCCTGCATTTAGGTACATGTCTGCATTTGTGGACAAGGCTGCATTTAGGGACATGCCTGCATTTGGGGACATGCCTGCATTTGTGGACAAGGCTGCATTTGTGGACAAGGCTGCATTTGGGGACATGGCTGCATTTGTGGACAAGGCTGCATTTGTGGACATGCCTGCATTTGTGGACAAGGCTGCATTTGTGGACAAGGCTGCATTTGTGGACAAGGCTGCATTTGGGGACATGGCTGCATTTGTGGACATGCCTGCATTTGTGGACAAGGCTGCATTTGGGGACATGCCTGCATTTGTGGACAAGGCTGCATTTGTGGACAAGGCTGCATTTGGGGACATGCCTGCATTTGGGGACATGCCTGCATTTGGGGACATGTCTGCATTTGGGGACATGCCTGCATTTGTGGACATGCCTGCATTTGTGGACAAGGCTGCATTTGTGGACATGCCTGCATTTGTGGACAAGGCTGCATTTGTGGACAAGGCTGCATTTGGGGATATGCCTGCCTTTGTGGACATGCCTGCATTTGGGGACATGCCTGCATTTGTGGACAAGGCTGCATTTGTGGACATGGCTGCATTTGTGGACAAGGCTGCATTTGTGGACATGCCTGCATTTGTGGACATGCCTGCATTTGTGGACAAGGCTGCATTTGTGGACAAGGCTGCATTTGTGGACAAGGCTGCATTTGTGGACAAGGCTGCATTTGGGGACATGGCTGCATTTGTGGACATGCCTGCATTTGTGGACAAGGCTGCATTTGGGGACATGCCTGCATTTGTGGACAAGGCTGCATTTGTGGACAAGGCTGCATTTGGGGACATGCCTGCATTTGGGGACATGCCTGCATTTGGGGACATGTCTGCATTTGGGGACATGCCTGCATTTGTGGACATGCCTGCATTTGTGGACATGCCTGCATTTGTGGACAAGGCTGCATTTGTGGACATGCCTGCATTTGTGGACAAGGCTGCATTTGTGGACAAGGCTGCATTTGGGGATATGCCTGCCTTTGTGGACATGCCTGCATTTGTGGACATGCCTGCATTTGTGGACATGCCTGCATTTGTGGACAAGGCTGCATTTGTGGACATGCCTGCATTTGTGGACATGCCTGCATTTGTGGACAAGGCTGCATTTGGGGATATGCCTGCCTTTGTGGACATGTCTGCCTTTGTGGACATGGCTGCCTTTGGGGACATGGCTGCCTTTGGGGACATGGCTGCATTTGGGGACATGGCTGCATTTGGGGACATGGCTGCATTTGGGGACACATGGCTGCATTTGGGGACAAGGCTGCATTTGGGGACACATTTAAAAAAAGTATCGGTAATCGGTATCTGCGAGTACATGAAAAAAAGTATCGGTACTTGTACTCGGTCCTAAAAAAAAGTGGTATCGGGACAACCCTAGACTGAACATTTAAAATGGACTCCAGTGATGAACAATTTTGCTGGTACTGTATTTCTATGGTGACACATTTGGTGTTCTTTTCCATTTTTTGCAGGATCAGTTTGAGTTTGCCCTCACAGCGGTGGCAGAGGAAGTAAATGCAATCTTGAAGGCTCTGCCACAGTGAGATTGACCCAGCTGCCCCACTCGGTGTTGTGACATTGCGCCTGCCTTACGAAGATGGCAGCTCCACCTCAAGTATCCATTTATGTGCTCTCTACTCTTCATGCCAGAGAATTATGGCTGCCCTTCTACATCCCTAACGCCTATTTGCCTTTCCAAGCATCTACCCCTCTACTGCCTGACTTTTCTTATCCCCAAAATTTGCTACCTCGTCCCCCATGCTTCACCCCTAAGCTGCTATTACCTCATTGTCATCCAGTCATGTCTATTCATCGTTCTCCAATAGCAGAGAGGCTCCGAGTCTCCCGAGATCCCCAGGGTGAAATCCCAGAATAACAATTTCAGCAAACTACCTGGAACTACATCAAATACATTATATGGCACAACAGATTATATTTTTTATAAATGTAATATTTTATTGCACTTAAGGTAAATTTAGCTACTCAGAAAGTAACAATGGTACCAAGATATAGGCACCTTTAAGATGTCCCATGTAAGTGTCCAGATCAATCCTGTCCTTGTGGAGGCCTAGACTGCACACTCTTGCCCAAGTTGAGAATAAACCCTACTTCCTTCAGTCTCTTTCCTGTCATTCAACTGTCAAATGTCTCTGCTTCTTATTGAAGTTCTGGCACTTGACAGTTGAAAGGTGGGGACTTGGGCTTAGCACTGGAAAGAGGAGGGTCTTATTCTTGACCTGGACAAAAGTTAATGCCCGATGTACAGCTGGGGCCTAGGATCCAAGGGGACTTCTCAGGGACACAGGGATCGACGAGAAGACCTATACCGATGCTTGCTCTCTATCTAAGTCCGTCGGAAATTCTGCCAGAAAAAGTCAGATGGGGCATACACACGGTCAGAATATCCGACGAAAACCTCCCATCTGACTTTTTCTATTGGAAATTCTAACCATGTGTACACGGCATTAGAGTCTGCAAATCATCTCTATGTTAGGTCAGGTTTACTTAAATTGTAAAGGGCTCTTTTTCTCAGAGAATAGGTGCAGGAACTCCCTCCTTCTGAGTCACCTCTTGTGTCCACCCCCTACCCACCTCCGAGCACTATTCCTTGGTTCCACCCCTTACCCACCTCCAAGCACCATTCTTTGGTTCCACCCCCTACCCACCTCCAAGCACCATTGTTTGGTTCCACCCCCTACCCACCTCCGAGCACCATTCCTTGGTTTCCACTCCTTACCCACCTCTGAGCACCATTCTTTGGTTCCACCCCCTTCCCACCTCCGAGCACCATTCCTTGGTTCCACCCCTTACCCACCTCCGAGCACTATTCCTTGGTTCCACCCCTTACCCACCTCCGAGCACTATTCCTTGGTTCCACCCCCTTCCCACCTCCAAGCACCATTCCTTGGTTCCACCCCTTACCCACCTCCGAGCACTATTCCTTGGTTCCACCCCTTGCCAACCTCCGAGCACTATTCCTTGGTTCCACCCCCTACCCACCTTCAAGCACCGTTGATTGGTTTCACCCCCTACCCACCTCTGAACACCATTGCTTGGTTCCATCCCTTACCCACCTCCGAGTACTATTCCTTGGTTCCACCCCCTACCCACCTCCAAGCACCTTCGATTGGTTTCACCCCCTACCCACCTCTGAGCACCATTCCTTGGTTTCCACTCCTTACCCACCTCCAAGCACTGTTCCTTGGTTCCACCCCCTGCCTACCTCCGAGCACCATTACATACATTCAGAGCTGGAGGTGCCGGAACTGCGTTCCTGCTGAAAAAAAGCCCTGAGTAAATGTATATTTAAGAAAATTACATTATTTAGTAGGCCGTTGAGTCTGTGAAATGTATGCAGTGGACACTGTAAGAGCTGGAGAAAATGGCTGCAATGACGTCTTCCACTGGACTGTATGGTGGATAAAGAAGTCCCCCTAACTGCACTTTGGATGAGGCCACTTGGTATAATCCCATGTAACTCAGCTTAACACCTTTCAAAAACTTTAAAAAAAAATGTACAACAATCAAAGAGCTTTATTGTTGTTCTGGGCCCCCGGGGTATTAGAACCTAAAACTTGCAAACATCCTTCAAAACTGCTGACCCTTTGATTAGTTATGTTGTGGACCCTCTGGCCTACAAATATTCAAATAGTTACGGATATGCCCGCCGTAGATTTTGTTCCGTCCTCTCTACCACTGGCTTCTGATTTCGGCAGAAAAGAACGGTCAGTATTTTTATTTGCCTTTGAAATCCAAAGTGAGGAATTCAAGGGACTGCGATTTGCTATTTGGATCTGCTTGCTTCATAATGCGGTTCTAATGGAGGCAGGTGGAGGACAGCGCGGGACCTAAAGACTTCAAACCTTGCTGAAGTCTACAAGTCAACAAGACATCTGTACTAATGAAGCTTTAAACATTGAAGCAAATGTATGAAAATATCAGTTCTTTAGGGCGGCATATTCACTACACAGAACCCACTCTGACGTGCAGACCGGTCGTAGGACATCTCAGAGGTCCCAGGCCAAGGGTTGACTCAACCTTGCCTAAGCAAGTTCAAAACATCAGAGGGCACCATGTAGAGTCAAGGTAATTCCAGAGCCTTTTGTAAGACGAGGAAACTGAGCTGTTATTGGATGAGGGCACTTGGCACGCACTTTCGATGCCCGGCGCCCAACCTCACCGTACTCAAAGTCATTCTGTCCTGTCGTATCTTCTCTGTATCTAAATATGCTGCATTTTCTGCTGATATGGGGGGAAGGCATATCTGAGACGAGGTAGCCCATCCACTCCCCGGTCTTACACCTCTTTTCCTTTTCATACCGCATTGTATAGACATTCGCCACCATCAACAAGAAAATGAAAATCATTTCTAGAGAAATATAATAGACTTTAATTTTGTATCTTGATGTGAATAAAGTATTCGTGTTGGATTTGTGCAACTGCAAACAAGTTGCGTGGTGTCATCTTTCTTTTCAATGTATTTGGCTGAACATCTCAACGCAAGAGACGTACTTCTCACCTAACTTATTAAAGGCCGAAATATCCATTGGTATTAATGTTGCAGCCCTTACGTAGACTTATGCCGCATACACACGATCGTTTTTCGGCATGAAAAAAATGTAGTTTTTAGCATGTAGGAAAAAACAAAGTTTTTCCAACTTCATCATTAAAAACGACGTTGCCCACACACCGTTTAAAAAAAAATGATGAGCAAAACGCGGTGACGTACAACGCGTACGACGGCACTCTAAAGGGGAAGTTCCATTTAAGCTCCCGTCTCATAACTTGCTTCTGAGCATGCGCAGGTTTAAAACTTAATTTTAGCCCACACACGATCATTTTTTAATAACCCAAAAAACAACATTTTTTAGAAAAGCGTTAAAAAATGCAGTGTGCTCGAATTTTTTTTCTGTCGTTTTTCAAAAGATGAAAAACGATGTGAAGCCCACACACGATCATTTTAAATGACATTTTTAAAAACGTCGTTTTTTTTCATGCCGAAAAACGATCGTGTGTACGCAGCTTTAGGCTCCATGCACACAGAAGCTGATAAACTGGAGTTTATTGGCGTTTTGGCGCTTTTTTAACTGCTTGCTGACCGCCCGCCGTCATATTACTGCGGGAAGTCGGCTCTGCTGGGCGAGAGACCGTAGCTATACGTCCGGTCTAAACCGGCCACTAGGGGGCGCCTGCGCGTCGCCAACGGCCGGCGCGTGCGCCCCCCGCTCGCCCCCGAGTCCCGCGCGCACGATCGTCGCCGGGCACACGCGAACGCTCGTTACAGAGAGAGGACCGGGAGCTATGTGTGTAAAGACAAAGCTCCCAGTCCTGTCAGCGGGGGAAACGCTGATCTTCTGTTCATACAATGTATGAACAGTAGATCAGTGAGTCCATTCCCCCAATACAGTTAGAACACACCCAGGAACACACTTAACCCCTTCCCCGCCCCCTAGTGTTAACCCCTTCACTGCCAATGGCATTTTTATAGTAATACAATGCATATTTATAGCATTGATCGCTAAAAAAATGCCAATGGTCCCAAAAATGTGTCAAAAGTGTCCGAAGTGCCCGCCATAATATCGCAGTACTGAAAAAAAATGCTGATCGCGGCCATTACTAGTAAAAAAAAAATATTAATAAAAATGCCATAAAACTAACCCCTATTTTGTAAACGCTATAATTTTTGCGCAAACCAATCAATAAACGCTTATTATGAATTTTTTTACGAAAAATATGTATCGGCCTAAACTGAGGAAAAAAATGTTTTTTTATATCTTTTTGGGGGATATTTATTATAGCAAAAAGTTAAAAATATTGAATTTTTTTCAAAATTGTCGCTCTATTTTTGTTTAATAGCGCAAAAAATAAAAACCGCAGAGATGATCAAATACCACCAAAAGAAAGCTCTATTTGTGGGGAAAAAAGGACGCCAATTTTGTTTGGGAGCCACGTCGCACGACCGCGCAATTGTCAGTTAAAGTGACGCAGTGCCAAATCACAAAAAGTGCTCTGGTCATTGGGCAGCAATATGATCCGGGGGTTAAGTGGTTAAAAAGCCCATAAACTGAACTCTGTTCTGGAGTTTATTGGCTTTTTTCTGAACCCCCGAAATTTGCATTCAAAGTGCCGTTTTTCGGCGGGGGAAAACGTTAAAGAACGCAGAAAAAACGCTGGCACCAGCATTTTTTTGCGTTTTTTTATCCATTGAAGATAAAAAGCTAAAAACCGCTACACTGAAAATCGCTAATAAAAGCTATTGCAAAAACACTAAAAAAAAACATTACAAGTCTCCCTGCAAAGCTACTGGCATTTTTTTAGAGCTTTTCTTTAGCTTCTGTGTCAGTCAGGGCCCCGACTAACACACAGCTCCTTTCTCTATCTGCAACGTAGAGAGCGTCCTGACTCTCCTGTAGTCCAAAGGAGAGGGCGAGCACGACACTCCACACCAGGGAGAAAGCCTCACATTACTGTGTGGAGTTACAGACAGAAGAACAGGAAGTGAGGATTTCTCAGAAGAAATAAGGACATTTAAAAGCAAAATGGAAGGATGAGGTAAGTGAAGGAGGACTGCACTGAGGTAAAGGAAGCTATTTAGGGGAAAAAAATTTGTACCTTTACAACCCTTTTAAGCCTCATACACTAAATCTGTCTTCCATCGGACAAATCCGTGGATTTTTGTCCGAAGGGCGTTGTCCGTGAACTTGGTATTAACAAACAAACACAAACGTAGTGACGTACTACGTGTTTTTTCAGCTCTTTAGCGCCACCCTTTGGGCAACTTCTGCTAATGTTGTCTTATGGTTAGCATTGGTTCTGATCATGTGTGTTTATACTTTAGATTTTCGTCCGACGGACTTGTGTGCACATGGTCGAAGGATCCGACGGAACACCTTTGTTGTCGGACAATTTGAAAGCATGAACACTCAACATTTGTCGTCGGAAATTTCGACAACAATTGTCCAATGGAGCGTACAGACGGTCGAATATTCTAAATTTGCATGTCATCCACAAAGTCATTGTTTTCAATGACAGTCGTTCACATACATGCCTTGTGATTCCTCTACAAATGCGATTAAAAAAAAGGGTCTTGTGCGAGCTTACAGCGTTGCGAATTTAGTCTCCATAGACATTAATGTAAATCGTTCTGGAATCGCATTGATGGTCCACATATATGCGAACAGGGCTGGACTGGAACAAAAATTTGGCCCTGGACTTTATCCAGACTGGCCCACTTTGACAGGTCTCTCCCATGGAGGCCAGACAAACCCACCCGGCCAGCCAACCCCGATGGCCACCCAAGCCCCTCCCCCTTCACTAGCCATTAGCCGTTCTACTTTATTAGAGTAGAACGGCTGGTACTGGTACTCTTATAGGCAGTACCAGTAGGGATATATATACAAAGGACAAAGGCGCGCAACAATGTAACATATGTATAAAAAATATGTGTATGTGTTTCCACTGCAACCTGCAAATGGTAAAAAAAATGTATACAAATAAGGAATGTGCAACGTCCCAATTGTTAGGTGTTCAAAAAACTTATTTCATAAAGCCTTAAAAACCACAGTTCATAGGAAATTTCCAATGTAGTGTTGTAGAGAATTCCAATGGTGTCCCTTATCTGTTCTATGTAGGGGAGTAATAGATGGCCGCTTACCGCAATGTTGGACCCTTTCAGGGGTCAATAAAGCATTCAATACACTTCTCCGCGGTTGGGTCCTAGAGATCACTCCACTGCTGACAGCTCAAGACTATTCCGAACGACTGAAGAGATTTTCCACTCCAAAATGTGGCTCAGATATTCAGCTTATTTAGGATATCGTGGAAGATAGAGAAAAAAGGAACTCCATAGTGTAACAGGTTTAAAAAGAAGCTGACAGTTTATTCAGTTTACACTGATACAATTAAAAACAAACAGTCCTTCACCCTGCACATATCCGAGTTTCTCGGCAAAGATTCAAAAGCAATTTGATGTGTGCAGATGCTTCCAGCTAGGCGTGCGGACGATCAAATCAGCCAGCTGGCAAGCTCATGAACGTGGTGACGTCTGCGATACTTAGCTCCACCCGACGCGGCGTTTCATCCAAACGGGCTTCTACGGGGAAAGCATTTTTCACTTTTTATCTTTCACGTTTTTCACGGGTTTGTTTACACCTATATATTAATTAGTTTTAGGGGTGTTAGCGCGGATTGTCTTTTGTCTTTAGTACCAGTAGGGAAGCTAGACATTATTTCACACGGAGGGGGCAGCGGTCTGCTGTCACTGAAGCCGGCCCACTGAGCCATCGGCCCACCGGGAAACTCCTGGTAGTCCCGGTGGCCAGTCCATCCCTGTATGTGAATTCCACCACACTACTCTGCACAAAGAACAGGAAATACACAGGAAGATAACACTTCCATCCAACTCCTGAAACTCGCTGTAAAATCGCGGTAAATTCGCACCTCACACAGAACAAAAACAGAACAAATTTGCAGCGCAGCAGTGTGAACCGAGCCTAAAGGATTGTCCGCCAAAACACGTCCGTCGGGCAATTGTTGTCGAAATATCCGATCGTGTGTACGGATATTTCGACAACAATTGCCCGACGGACGTGTTTTGGCGGACAATCTGACCGTCTGTACGCTCCATCGGACAATTGTCGAAATTTACGACAACAAATGTTGGCTGTGCATGCTCTCAAATTGCCCGACAAAACATGTGTTCCGTCAGATCATCCGGTCGTGTGTACACAAGTCCATCGGACTAAAATCCAAAGTACAAACACGCATGCTCCGAACTAATGCTAAACATCAGACAACAAGAGTAGAAGTTGCCCAAACGGTGGCGGTAAAGAACCACGTGATTTGGTGAAAGTTGGCTGAAAATGTTTTGCCGTCTGTAAGCAGAACAAGTTCACGGACAACGCCCTTCGAACAAAAATTCACGGAAAAGTCCAATGGAAGTCCGATCGTGTGTACTTTACTGCCCACATTATGCCCCCTGGCTTTCTTTATGGCCCACATTATCCCCCTCTCAGTTTCTTTACTGCCCACATTATGCCCCCTGGCTTTCTTTATGGCCCACATTATCCCCCTCTCAGTTTCTTTACTGCGAACATTAGGCCCCCTCCCCCGGCATTCTTTACTGCCCACATTATGCCCCCTCGGCTTTCTTTACTGCCCACATTATGCCCCCCCTGACTTTCTTTACTGCCCTCATTATCCCCCTCTGACTTTCTTTACTGCCCACATTATGCCCCCCCTGACTTTCTTTACTGCCCACATTATGCCCCCCCCTGACTTTCTTTACTGCCCACATGATCCCTCTGACTTTCTTTACTGCCCACATTATGCCCCCCTGGCTTTGTCTACTGCCTACATTATGCACCCCCTGACTTTTTTTACTGCCCACGGCTTTCCTTACTGCCCACATTATGCATCCCTGGCTTTCTTTACTGCCCACATTATTCCCCCCCTGACATTCTTTACTGCCCACATTATGCCCCCTGACTTTTACTGCCCATATTATGCCCCCGGCTTTCTTTACTGCCCACATTATGCCCCCCTGACTTTCTTTACTGCCCTCATTATGCCCCCCTGACTTTCTTTATGGCCCACATTACCCCCCTCTGACTTTCTTAACTGCTAACATTAGGCAGCCCCTGACTTTCTTAACTGCCCACATTATGCCCCCCTGACTTTTACTGCCCACATTATGCCCCCCCTGACTTTCTTTACTGCCCACATTGTGCCCCTTGGCTTTCTTTACTGCCCACATTATGCCCCCCTGACTTTCTTTACTGCCCACATTATGCCCCCCTGGCTTTCCTTACTGCCCACATTATGCACCCCCTGACTTGCTTTACTGCCCACATTATGCCCCCTGACTTTCTTTACTGCCCACATTATGCCCCCCTGGCTTTCCTTACTGCCCACATTATGCCCCCCTGACTTTCTTTACTGCCCTCATTATCCCCCCTGACTTTCTTTACTGCCCCCCCCGACTTTCTTTACTGCCCACATTGTGCCCCCTTGCTTTCTTTACTGCCCACATTATGCCCCCTGACTTTTTTTACTGCCCACGTTATGCCCCCTGGCTTTCCTTACTGACCACATTATGCCCCCCTGACTTTGTTTACTGCCTACATTATGCACCCCTGGCTTTCCTTACTGCCCTCATTATGCCCCCCCCCCTGACTTTCTTTACTGCCCACATTATGCCCCCCTGACTTTCTTTACTGCCCACATTATCCCCCCTGACTTTCTTTACTGCCCACATTATGCCCCCTTGACTTTCTTTACTGCCCTCATTATACCCCCTGACTTTCCTTACTGCCCACATTATGCCCCCCTGACTTTTTCTTTACTGCCCTTCAGATCAGACAGACTAGATGCAGTCCTGAGAAATGATTTTATAAGACATAACACACAGCGAGACCTTTATTAAAAGTTTTCTGTTTTAATGGGGTAAAGTCCTTGCATGGTACACACACACGTTCCTTTTTTCTGATGAGAGAGTTTAATGTGATTCTATCCATCGAGATCCATCGTTATCACAATCACAGTCCTTTATCATCGTTCATCATAAAGCATTAATAAGTAGGCGATAGGTTTAGAATCCACAAGCTTTTCTTTTATATAAATATGTATGACACTCCCAGCCACGCAGTCCCACATCCATATATACATGTCCCTTGGGTCCAGCCCCTTTATCCCACCCCCGAGCATCCGCATTTAAAGTCTTTTTCCAGTGTAGTGGACAGGGTTCCCCCTGAATCTTTCAAGATGGTACAGCCCACGTGCCAAAACCAGCTCGCAGGGAAGGTGCATTGTGTTGGGGGAGGGGGGGAAAGCTTGCCTGTGCTCCCCCAGCAAACCCATCCCAGCCAGCGAAGGTAACAGAAGTGTATGTGACTCCGATCTCAGAACACACCTAGTGAGAAAAGCAAGACATTCAGTAGGCAAATAATTCACGGGTGTGCGTGTAAACAACAATCAGCATACAGTTAAAGGATATGTCCGATAAAGCAACTCCTGTACAGTTCAGTCAGTCAGTCAATGTTAAAGCTGAACTTTAGCTGATAGTAGGAGAGAGCAGAGTGACAGAGAGATGAGGTGCTTCTCCTTCCACTGTCCAGCTACAGGCTAGTGATAGGTAGCTACCACCTAACTGTGCAATCACTGCACCGTACCATTATAGTGTATATCAATTCAACATGGTGTTCAAGCTCCGCCCAGCGTGATGATGACACCCCTCCCCCTCTTAGTCGTTGTACACAGCTTTCTCCAAGGCCCATCTAACACATTGCGCTGGTCACAGCTTTCTCAAAAGGTGGCTTACATGTTGCATCGGTCACAGCAGTGTCCTACGCGTTTTGTCAGTCAGTTTTCTCAAAGATGGCTTATGTGTTGTGCCTGTCACAGCTTTCTCAATGGCCCTACTTACGCATTGCACTGGTCACAGCTTTCTCAATGGCCCCACTTACGAGGTGCGCCCGATCACAGCTTTCTCAAAAGGTGACTTACACATTGCGCTGGTCACAGTTTTCTCAAAGCCCCAACTTTACACGCTTTCTTAACCACATATACCCCCCCCCCCCCCCCCCCCCCCCCCCCCCCCCCCCTCCTGGCCAGGCGAAATTTCAGCTTTCGGCACTGTCACGCTTTGAACGAAAATTGCGCGGTCGTGTGACGTGGCTTCCAAACAAAATTGGTGTCCTTTTTTCCCCACAAATAGAGCTTTCTTTTGGTGGCATTTGATCACCTCTGCGGTTTTTATTTTTTGCGCTATAAACAAAAATAGAGCGACAATATTTTAAACTTTTTGCTATAATAAATATCCCAATTTAGAAAAAAAAAAAACATTTTTTTTCTCAGTTTAGGCCGATACGTATTCTTCTACATATTTTTGGTTAAAATAAATAAATGAATATTTATATATATATATATATATATATATATATTTATTTATTTTTATTTTTTTTATTTTTTACTACTAATGGCGGTGATCTGCAATTTTTATTGGGATTATGACGGACACATCGGACACTTTTGACATTTTTGGGACCATCCACATTTTTAAAGCGAACAGTGCTATAAAAATGCACTAATTACTGTATAAATGTGACTGGCAGGGAAGGGGTTAACACTAGGGGGCGATCAAGGGGTTAAAATGTGTTCCCTAGGAGTGATTCTTACTGTGGGGGGAGGGGACTGACTGATCAGTGTCCCTATATACAAGGGCCACACTATCGGTCTCTTCTCCCTGACAGGACGTGGATCTCTGTGTAACGGCCAATCGCGGGTACCTGGCGGACATCGCAGCAGCCAGGCACGTGCATTGGCACCACGTGTGCCCCCCAGTGGCCGGAGGGGCACTATGCTGATCACAGTTTTCTTAAAAGGTGATTTATGCGTTGCATCGGTCACTGCTGTTTTAATGACCCAACTTACGCATTGCGTTGGCCTCAGCTTTTCTCAAAGGCATCTTACGCTTGCGCCGGTCACAGCCTTCTCAAATGCTCCTTATGAGGTTGCACCAATCATGGCTTCCTTAAAAGGTGTCTCACGCGCTGCACAGCTCACAGATTTCTCAAAAGCAGCTTACGCGTTGCGCCAGTCACAGCCTTCTCAAAGACCTTTGAGAAAGCTGTAAGTACCACAACACGTAAGGGGAGTGATGTCATCACGCTGGGTGGAACTAGAACGCCAAGTTGGAAAATCCAATCTTATGTCACTTCTGTACGAATTGCCCATTATAATCCTTTTACATGCGAGTTCTACGTGGCGTTTTTTTAAATTGTTCACCATATAAATAAATTAGTGGTCTACACCAGTGGTCATCAACCCTCACCTCAGGGCCCACTAACAGGCCAGATTTTATGTATTACCTCGGGGGAGATGCAGACTGGAACACCACAATCACTGAGCAGCAAATTATATCACCTGTGATGTATTTCAGTCATCTTGCACACCTGGCCTGTTAGTGGGTCCTGAAGACAAGGTTGATGACCACTGAACTACACTATTGGAGTTTCTATGCTTCCCTTTGGCTGCCTCTATTCCTGGGAGGTCAAGACTACAGAGACAGGAGAGCTTGGAGAGGAGCAGTATTGGTATATACACCAAACAAGTGAGACTGACCTCCAATTTTGATAGCGGGGTCTTGAGGTGAGAAGATACCCATGAGGTCAGGTGATGGGCACGGAGGTGGTGCGATAATGGAAAAAACTGGACACTTTTTTATGATAGCACAAAGATTGTATGGTGTATGGGACTTTTAACACTGAATTATTCAAATTGGACAATTTAGAACTGTTTGAGGATCACATGAAATTGACTGGGATGGACTATTTATGATTATATATTATTTTATTTATCTAATTATTCTTTTTTTTTTTTTGCACTTTAAGAACACATTAGAAGTGCTTCACTTGTAGAATGGATAAATATTTATGTGTAGTGATTGCACAGTTAGGTTGAGAAAACAAAAAAAACATTTATATAAAATATTCGCTTTCGCTGTTCTTCATGGCATTATATGGCCATCATTCAACCCAGAAGACTAAGGACCACTTGTGGTGGAAAAGTAGTACAACTACAGATTAAAGGTAAGTTCCTTGAGCCTTGATCATATGCCTTGGCTCAGCTAGACAGTAAGGCTGACAGAAGCTTTTACAATGCTGACGTTCACAGGCCCATGAGAGAGAAGGCAGAGAGAAGATAAGACACTATACTTTTAAGTTTTTACTTTTTTGTGTCTCCCTAGCACCAGAGTTTGTCCTGTCACCTCACCTGCTTTTCACACAGTCTGCGTTATTCCTGTTGCTTTCTTCCTGCTTCAGCAACAGTAAATCTTAAAGCGTTACTAAACCCAGGAGCCTGCATTCACCATATCTGCTCTCCCACCAAACATGGAAATGCAAATAGTTTTTGTAACTGTAAACTGCTAAATACCTTTTCTCCTCAGCGGTATACAGCAGTCTTGTGACTTCTATCAGTGTCTGGTTAAAGCTTGTAGGAGGAGTTTATTCTCCTCTGACTGTCCGATGAGGCTGCAGGACCCCTGACCCTCTGTCTGCTATTACAGGGCCAGTCAGCACTGTCCAAACAAAAACAAAAAAATAACAGCTTGCTCTGAATGTGTGTGGATGCCATAGAATCTTCCAAATGAATAGCACCAAGCCGATGATAAAGGCCAATAATAAAATTGATTTATTGTCCAAAATGAGTAGAAAGTTCACATAAAAGCATTTAAAATCAAAATTAATACAATACCTAGCCGGTATGTCAAACGTAGATAACTAGCTGTTACCCGGTTACTTACACACACACACACACACACACACACACAAATTTAACTTCTTAATTTTCCCAAGAAAAACTAAAAACTTAAAAAAAAAAAAAAAAAAAACTCACCATGCCTCTTCCTAAATACCTTGGAATGTCTACTTTCTAAAAAGGGCAATTTGGGGGATTATTTGTACTTTCCTGACTTGTGCAATTCGTTTAGTTTGGAATTCATTAATTCTGAATTTCTTAATTTCAGAATTCTCGAAAAAAAAGCTAAAAAACAAATGAAACAAAAAACGAACATGAACATGTCTACTGACTTGTTAACACGGTTCGAATTTCGAAAGAATTTTCTTTCGAACATTGTATCAAAGAATTTCCGTATGAATTTGGCACCGTTAGTGGGCTGCAGCAACAGCCGATTTTCGTGCGGCAATCAAATTTAAGGAATCGGACATGTTGGAAATTTTTTGAAAAACAAATGATTTTCTGATCAATAATAGGAGAATCCTGCGAGAAATGTAATAGAAAAAAAAAATGTGCATGTACAAGAAAAGAATATTCCCGGAGAGGAACGAATATTCCCGGCAACATGAAGGTTTGGTCGGCCGAATTTCTAAAATCAATGGTGGCATCATCGGATCACAAAAAACAAAAAACAAAAAACAAAAAAAAAAAAAAAACTTTCTGATTTTAAAAAGAAAATTTGTTCGAAATTCGACTGTGTATGGCCTGCTTTAGTGTCTCAAGAAATGAGCCATCAGTAGTGATACATTTTTAATTACTTAGCTTGTAGAGCAACTTTCACACAGTCTAAAATAATATACACTTAGGGGTAGATTCAGGTAGGAGATAAGCCGTCTTATCTCTGCGTTTTAAGCGCCTAATCTATGCCACCGATTCCAAAATCAGTTAGGCATAGATTTTCCTTAGATCAGACATGCGTAAATCTATTACGCTGTCTAATCTTAATTTCATATTTTAGGCTGGCCGCTAGGTGGCGTTCCTGACTAAAATATGTAAATGAGCCTATACGCCGATTCCCGAACGTACGCGCGGCCGGCACTATTCAATCATGTCATTAGCATAGTACCGTCGTAATGTTATGCCTGCTATATGAGGCGCAGGCAATGTTAAGTATGGACGGCGTGCTGACGCTTTTTTTCCCCGTCGTTTACGTAAAACTTTCGCAAATAGGGTTTGGCGTAAGTGCCGTTCACGCCGCTTACACGTCGAAATGACGTAGAGATTTGGAGCATGCGCACTGGGAACCAATCACGGCCGGCGCATGCGCAGTTCGTTCGGCTCGGGGACACGCTTCATTGATACACGCCCCCTACCCGCCGAATTTGAATTCGGCCGGCTCTTTTACGCTACGCCGCCGCAACTTTACAGGCAAGTGCTTTGAGAATAAAGCACTTGCCTGAAAAAGTTGCGGCGGCCTAGTTTAAAAGCTAGATGCTAGGCATGCCTATAGATAGCCATTTCTACCTGAATCTACCCCTTATTTGTTAGTTTTTTTTTACCAAAGATATGTAGCAAGCCCAAATTGATGAACAAAAATTACTTGCAAATAGAAACTAAAAAATAAAATAAAAAAAAAGTGTTTTAGAAAAAAATAAAATAAAATGTGGGCAATTTTTTCACTTGTATCACAAAAAATAAAAATACCCAGTGGTGATTAAATACTACGAAAAGTAAGGACTTGTGTTTATATTTATATATATATATATATATATATATATATATATATATATATATATATATATATATATATATATATATATATATATATATACACAATTGTTAAAGTGTGAGAGCGCCAAAAGCTGTAAATTTGTCTGGGCAGGAAGTGGGTGAAAGCGCCCGGTATTGAAGTGGTTAACCAGAGACTGCTAGAAGTCCCAAGACTGCTATATACTGCTTTGAGGAAAGGTATTTAGCGGTTTATATTTACTAAAATAATTGTATTTCCATGTTCTGTGTACTGTGGGAGATCAGACATAGTGACTGCAGAGTCCTGGGATTAGTAACACTTTAAGCACTTCTTACATTTCCGATTCAATTTATACATGAGCCCCAAAAAAATTCAGGGAAGAACTTGAGTATATAAGGACTTTTTGGCACAAAACTAGAAGGCCGCTAGGATGTCACAACTCGACATCGCAAATGGTTCCAGCATCCCGGGAAATTATATTTTCAAGGCATTGAAGTGTTTATAATAAAAGTCCAAGTGACTTGGCGGTTTAGCAGGAAACCCGTCCCTGACGAACAGAGGAAAGAAAAAAAAGAGGACAGAGCCCAGCAAAGAAGGAAGACGGACCGCTACATGCAGATCGCTGGAGAGAGGCTTCCAGTGGGTTAGTCCAATCAGCGTTCAGCAGAGATCCGGATAGAAGAGGCAGTGTTAAGCCACTAATCAGAGCAGCCAAAAGGTCAGACGCAAAGCTCGTCTCTTAAGTGGCTTTAGAAAATGCCAGCTCATCAGTTTCATGGGTCAGCGCTGGGCTGCTTTAAACCATTTAGTTGCTGTAGGAGCAGGAGGTGCAGTGATACGCCAAGATGGAAGCAAACATAGGCCGGGGCTCTGGACGCCAACAGATCTCAGAAACCTCTTCAGCAAAAAAAAATATCGAATTTTTATATATCTTTTTTCTTTTACTTTTTCTTCACAAACACAAAGTTGCCATTAAGGTGATGAATGTAAATCTTGGCTGCCACTAACAGATGAAACATTTTTTTTTTCTCTTTTTCTGGTCTCTTTTTGAGCTATTCAGCTCCCCACTAACTTGGTCTTCTTCAATATCTTGATCCGGCCTTGGCTGCTGCTTTACTGCATCCCTGTTTGAGCTTTGAAAGTCCTTAATCTGCTGTGACTGATGATTCAGCTGCTCTACCGTCACCTGCTGGTGCCTTAGTTGGTCTGCTGCCCCCAGCTTGTGTTTTAGCTGATCTATGGTCACCTGATGTCTCAGTTGGTCTGCTGACCCCAGCTGGTGCCTTAGCTGATCTATGGCCACCTGATGAGGTCTCAGTTGCTCTGCAGCCACCTGATGAGGTCTCAGTTGCTCTGCAGCCACCTGATGAGGTCTCAGTTGCTCTGCAGCCACCTGATGAGGTCTCAGTTGCTCTGCAGCCACCTGATGAGGTCTCAGTTGCTCTGCAGCCACCTGATGAGGTCTCAGTTGCTCTGCCACCCTATGCTGCTGCCTTAGCTGACCTATAGTCACCTGATGAAGCCTAAGTTGGTTTGCGATTGCTTGCTGCTGCCTTAGCTGATCTGCAGTCAACTGATGGCGTCTCAGTAGATGTGCTGTCTGGCCCTGCGCCTTCAGCTGCCTCAATAGCTCCTGCGCCTGCCCTTTCCCTGCTTTCTGTGCAATTCTCACACCTGCTCGGTGCTGCCCGGCGGCCTCCATCTCGGAGAGGCTGTAGGCCATGGCCAGTTGTAGATCCTCATCTTCGTCATCGCTGTCCAGTACCGTGTAAGCAGGGGCGGCACTTTGAGATCGCTGGAGGTGGTTTGGTGACCCCCTGACATGGCTGGTGGGGGTTTGCATGTTTGTCTGGTGATCACGTTTGCTCATCTCCAAGGCCAAGGCAAGTTCATCTTCTACCCCTGCAAAACAGTGGAATCAGGATTCATTGCAAAATTAATTGATTCAAACTTTTACAAGCCAAAGACTACCAACAGTTTGATGTTCATTGTCCAATCTGTGACAACAATCAAAATGCAATTAAATGTCCATGAGCACAACCCGCCAACCTTGGGTTTGACTTGAATGCATTATTTTAGGCAACTACCATCAGGGCCAGCCTTAGGTGTTCAGGCGCCCTGTGTGAGCCAATCCTGTGGCGCCCCCCCCCCCCCAGACCGCTACACAATATACTACCCAGAGACCACTACACAATACACAGTGACCGCTACACAATACACTACCCACAGACCGCTACACAATACACACAGACCACTACAGCATTGGTGCATTTTACAATAGAGGCATTGGTGCACTACAAGGCCCAGCATTTTACTATAGGAGGCATTGGTGGACTACAAGGCCCAGCATTTTAGTCCCACCAATGCCTCCTATAGTAAAACACTGGGCCTTGTAGTCCACCAATGCCTCCTATAGTAAAATGCTGGGCCTTGTAGTCCACCAATGCCTCCTATAGTAAAATGCTGGGCCTTGTAGTCCACCAATGCCTCCTATAGTAAAATGCTGGGCCGTGTAGTCCACCAATGCCTCCTATAGTAAAATGCGCCCTCCACACTACGCCACTGCGACTCACATTCTGCGAGCTATAATGGCCACATGGTGCCCCTGTTGCCCATGGCGCCCTGTGCCTCAGGTGTCTGCCAGGACAGTCACCTCCAGGATTTCTCCAAGTGGCTTAGGCATTCTTTTATCCTGAAAATGAAATTCCAATCAAAACTTTATTTGTATGCGAGAGCGTGCAAAATGGATCAGAACCCATCTGTTGGTCCTGTTGAGTAGATTGCCCCTCACTTCCTCTCACCATGACCACAGTAGAAGCAAGAGAAATCTTCTTATCATGGACTAAAGATCTCCAAAAGGTGTTCATTTCAGGTCCGCCTAAAAAATATATATTAAAAGCCAGCAGCTACAAATACTGCAGCTGCAGACTTTTAATAAAATGGACACTTTCCTGTCCAGGGTGCCTGCGATGTTGGCTGCGGAAGCAGGGCAATCACTTGGCCCCCCCCCCCCGCTGCCACCCTCAGTGAGGGAATCAGGAAGTGAAGCACTGCGGCTTCAGTTCCCTACTGCGCATGCACGAGCCGCGCAGAGCGTCCTAACTGGTCCCCCCTATCTTATGGGACCTGTGCGTTTCCCCAGGAGACAGCGGGGGGGGGGGGGTCTTTTGGGCGGAAGGGGCGAGACACCAGAGGGAAGAAGGGTTCTGAAAAGCAGGAGGTTCCATTTTTGTGTGGACCTCCGCTTTAAAAAGGGGTTGTAAAGGAATTTCCCCTCTCCCTCCCCTAAATAGCTTCCTTTACCTTAGTTCAGTCCTCCTTCACTTACCTCATCCTTCCATTTTGCTTTTAAATGTCCTTATTTCTTCTGAGAAATCCTCACTTCCTGTTCTTCTGTCTGTAACTCCACACAGTAATGCAAGGCTTTCTCCCTGGTGTGGAGAAAGCCTCTTGAGGGGGAGGGGGCGAGCAGGCAAGTCAGGACACTCTCTACTTTGCAGATAAGGAAGCTGTGTGTTAGTGGGCATCCTGACACTCCTGCTCGCCCCCTCCCCCTCAAGAGGCTTTCTCCACACCAGGGAGAAAGCCTTGCATTACTGTGTGGAGTTACATACAGAAGAACAGGAAGTGAGGATTTCTCAGAAGAAATAAGGACATCTAAAAGCAAAATGAAAGGATGAGGTAAGTGAAGGAGGACTGCACTAAGGTAAAGGAAGTTATTTAGGGGAAAATGTTTTTAGCTTTACAACCCCTTTAACTTTCATATAAAAAAGGGAATTTTTTAAATATGTGCGGAGAGAAGAGTTTTATCATTAAACTGAAAAGCACTGACTACACTACAAAGCAAACAAGGAGGACATGCAATTTTTATTGGCGTCTTATGACGAACGTTCTGTTGTAGCGGTTAGATCTTTTGTTCTAACTTTCAGCAGGAGATTCAAAGGTGCATTTCCGTAACCTTACCATTGACCCGGATGGACTTCAGCTGGCCATCCTCTTCCACCTCCACTCGTTCCACTCCATTTTCTACCATCCTGTACAGGGAAAAGACACCAAGTTATTATATTAATTACTTGGACTCAAGAGAAATATACGCGCTACCCAAACAAAGTGAAGGCAACCATTTTATTGGTTGGTTACATATCCAAGACATTCCAGCCCAACATTCTGAGCTTGCTTGGTCTTCATCCTACCTGAAGTGTGCTACACCCCAACTCAAGTTTAAACCAGGGAGTCTGTAATGGTGTCAGGGTTATTAGAGCTCAGGGCAGCATGACTCAGACAGCTCTCTGGTGCCTTCCCCTGGCTCTGGAAAGTTGGAGAACATTCTGAAAAATATGAGGGTGGAGGCTAGAAGGGCCTTTCTCCATATTTAGGGGCGTTTAGCCAATCCCCAGGATATAGGTCTGGCAGGGAACTAAAAAAGCCCTATAATATGAAGAAGTCATGCTAGGAAGGGAGTCGGATGGAAAAATGGAGATGGGGTGCTGAGGAGACTATCAGTGGCAATTGACACAAACCCCCTAGTCTGGGGAGGGGTGCTCTGACTCAGGCTGGGGGTTGGGAGCTGGTCTGGGAGGATCCAAACAGGAAAAAGCTTGAGAGAAGCCTTCCATGAGAGGCAGCGGGAGCCTACAGTGTGAGTACTACAGCACAAGGGACTCACACAAGGGGGAGAGAGTGCCACATGTAGAGATTTCCATTGACAATTATACAGCGATCAGTGCTATAAAGATGCACTGATACTGTGTAAATGTCTCTGGCAGGGAAGGGGTTATCTGCATTCCCTCACTGTGTTCTAACTGTGGGGGAGGGGACTATAGCAGATGACAGATCGTTGTTCTTAGCCAGTAGCCTGCCTCTCCTTACAGAACCGGGATGTGTGCGTACACCAGCGCACACGCACAAACACGCACACGTGTCCCCGTTCTGGCTCTAGTGCCCACGATCACGTGTGGCCATCGCAATCACCGGCCACGCACATCGGCATCCCCGCAGTGCAGCGGGCACGCACACGCGCTCTTGCTAACCCACTTAAAGGAGCCGGTTTACAGCTACGACGGCTCTCGCCGACCTGCCGCCGTATAATGACGGCGGCTGGTCGGCAAGCGGTTAAAGAAGCTTTCTTCCAGAGGGAGAAGGCATCATAAAGGGGACCTACCTTGCCCTTCCTGCTTACAGATGAAATTACAGATGAGGGATGATTTTGCTCTCCTACAGTTCACCAACATTTACAGGTATGGTCTCTTCCCCCAGTCAGTGAAAGGAGAAGCAGTGCAGTGATAAGCTCATGTCTTCATTACTCTGCTCTCTCCTCCTATCTGCCTGGTCCTTGCACTGCAGCCAAACTGACTGACTGGCTTCCCTGGGCTCTGCTGTAGAGGTGGTCTACCCCTGGTTCAACCCATGCACAAGACACCCCCACCCACACAATACTTACCGTTTGGTTGTTATTCTTTTGCCATTAACAAATTTAGTTGAGGTGGAAACAGAGCGAACGTTCCCGGCCATTCCAAACCCATCACTTCCAAAAGACGAGAAAGATGAGAACACTGCAGAGAGTAAACAGAGTGAGTTTTAATGCAAAAGGACTCAGGAACAGTGGCGGCTGGTGCTCAAAATTTTTTGGGGGGCGCCAACGGAAAAAAAAAACATTGCAGCCTCACTGTGCCCATCACATGCAGCCACTGTGCCATCAATTGTCACCACTGTGCCATGCCATCAAACGCCACCACTGTGCCATCAATTGTCACCACTGTGCCATGTCATCAAACAGAAACTGTGCCATCAATTGTCACCACTGTGCCATGCCACCAAATGCAGCCACTGTGCCATCAATTGTCACCACTGTGCCATGCCATCAAACGCCACCACTGTGCCATCAATTGTCACCACTGTGCAATGCCATCAAACGCCACCACTGTGCCATCAATAGTCACCACTGTGCCATGCCATCAAACACAGCCAATGTGCCATCAATTGTCACCACTGTGCCATGCCATCAAACGCAGTCACTGTGCCATCAATTGTCACCACTGTGCCATGCCACCAAATGCAGCCACCGTGCCATCAATTGTCACCACTGTGCCATGCCATCAAACACAGCAACTGTGCCATCAATTGTCACCACTGTGCCATGCCATCAAACGCAGTCACTGTGCCATCAATTGTCACCACTGTGCCATCAATTGTCACCACTGTGCCATGCAACACAGCAACTATGCCATCAATTGTCACCACTGTGCCATGCCAAACGCCACCACTGTGCCATCAATTGTCACCACTGTGCCATGCCATCAAACGCCACCACTGTGCCATCAATTGTCACCACTGTGCAATGCCATCAAACGCCACCACTGTGCCATCAATTGTCACCACTGTGCAATGCCATCAAACGCCACCACTGTGCCATCAATTCTCACCACTGTGCCATGCCACCAAATGCAGCCACTGTGCCATCATTTGTCACCACTGTGCCATCAATTGTCACCACTGTGCCATGCAACACAGCAACTGTGCCATCAATTGTCACCACTGTGCCATGCCACCAAATGCAGCCACTGTGCCATCAAACACCACCACTGTGCCATCAATTGTCACCACTGTGCCATGCCATCAAACGCCACCACTGTGCCATCAATTCTCACCACTGTGCCATGCCACCAAATGCAGCCACTGTGCCATGCCATCATATGGAGCCACTGTGCCATCAGTTGTCACCACTGTGCCGTGCCATCAAATGCAGTCACTGTGCCATCAATTGTCACCACTGTGCCATGCCATCATATGGAGTCATTGTGTCATCAAGTGTCACCACTGTGCCCTTTAGTTGTCACCACTGTGCCCCATGCCACTGTGCTCATTGTCGCCTCTGTGCCCTTTGTCACTACTGTGCCCCATGCTGCCACTGTGTCCCATGCTGCCACTGTGCCCCATGCTGCCACTGTGCCCCATGCTGCCCCTTTCCCTGTTAAAAAAAAACACTTACCTGACGCTTCCATGTCCTCCCTCGATGTCTTCTGCCGCCGTGGAGAAGCTTCAGCCAATCAGGTTTCTGATAACCAGAATCCGGGAACCTGATTGGCTGAAACGGCTGTCAGTCTAATGCAAGGACCGCAGATTGCATGCGCTCCGAGCATAGACTTCCGGGAGCCGGAGGGCGGTACTGGAAAAGCCTATCAGAGCCACTGGCTTTGATAGGCAGTTCCCCTCAGCCAACCAGCTGCCGCTATTCAGGTAACCGGCGCCCTATGTCCGGTTATAGGAATAGACCAGGCAGCTGGCAACAACACACGTTCAATGCATTGAAGTGTGTTATTTGCGAGAGGGAGTGGCGCTGCAGCGCTGCAGCGCCCTCTATAGACGGCCGCCAGAACTTCGGCTAAAATGTCAAAATGACATTTTAGCCGAATAAAAGTTCTTAAAGGGCCCGTTTTTTTTTTGTGACTGCGGGAGGGGGGGCGGCGCCCGTGCGCCCATATGGGCGGGCCGCCACTGCTCAAGAAATATGATGCGGTTTACCCCCCCCCCATGTATTAACATTATGTGTCAGCACATCCCCCAAATAGAAAACAAACAAAAAAATGTAAGCACTATTCTAGCACTAAATTCCCCCTCCTTCCGCTACAAATCTGCTTCCCCTGCTGAAATCCCCCCAGCACGGATGCCCCCTTCCCCAAAAAAAAAAAAATCACCCCTCCTAGTACAAATCCTCTTCCCTTAAAATATCCTCTCCAAGTACACAACCTCACCCCCGAACTCCAAATCCCCACTCCCAGCAAAAAGCCCCCCCCCCCCCCCCACACACACACACACACACACAAATCTCCCCTCTTAGCAAAAATACCCCCCATGCATCCATCCTAGCACAATTCCGCCTATCTCTACTATATCACTCCAAGAACAACCCCCCCATATGCCCCCCATCCTAGCACAAATCCTCTCCATCAAACCCCCCCCCCCCCCCAACACAAATTTCCCAAAAAAACACCACTCCTAGCAAATCCCCCCACATTTCCTTTAATATGTTGCAGCTAACCAATTCTTAGATGTGCTGGCTGTATTAAAAAAAAAAAAAAAAAAAAAAACCCACAGGAGGTGATCAATGATCAAATACAACTAAAAGAAAGCTCTATTGGTGGGGGGGAGGGGGGTGGGGGATTACATCAATTACAGCCTTAGCTATTGAGCTCTATTAAAAAACAAAACAAAAAACAGGATTTTTACAGCATTGGGAAACTACAAACTATAAAAACATGTGAAAAAGGAAACCAATGCGCCACCTGCTGGCTTTTTATGGAATCACAAATACATATGCAATATTTCATATTTATCCAACTTAAAAAAAAAAAAAAAAAAAAAAAAAAATGTATTAACCCCTTGGTGCCGGCTGCATGCAAATGTGTCGCCTCTCGGCGCCTGCTCCTTGGCACAGAGGGGCCGCATATATGTGTGAATTGCTGTCCATACAGCTGAAACAGTAACCAAAGCCTAACCGAAAGCTCCTGATTGCTGCTTGAGTTCAGGAGTTTTCGGATCATGCGACCGCCGTGACAGCAAATCACGGTGTTCACATGCTCTTAAAGTGGATGTAATGCCACTCTCATCATTTCTAAACTACTGCCATAGTGCCGGTCTATAAGGATATAGATGCCTCCTGCATGTATCCTTACCTGTCACATGTCTCCCCTCTGTCTGTTATAAGAACTGAAATACTGCAGATTCTGTGGGTGGGTCTGTTGTCTGGAGCTCTGTGTGTGGAGTTGTGATGTCAGTAGACTCCCCACTCCCCTTGTCAATATGCATTTTGTCCTGTGTATTCCTTACACTAAATTCTGCTATGATCACCAACGTCCAGTCAAAATCCAGAAAATTAACCACATGACTTCAGAAAAGGAGTGGGGGTGGGAATTAAAAGATAATGCCCGTCTCCAGGCTAGTGCATGAGATATGTAAATAACCTGTCACTCACAGCAAGGGGGCGGAACGGACTAAGGTTTTTCTCTGTAAGTCCGTTTTTATTTAACTGAACAATAAAAAAGAGGATTGCAAAGAGCTGGATAAACGCTGTGTGGCAAGACTGGGTACAGATGATAGGAAATCTTATACTCTACATTGTGACATAAAAAAAAATTAAATAAAAATTTCTGGTTTACATCCACTTTAAGCCTCAAACCTCTTAAAGGGCCAGGAGGTGCCTTTTACGTTTTAAGCCTCTCCTGCCATTACTCTGTTGGTTTAAGCTCCACACCATAGATTGCAGACCATGGTGTGCAGAAATAAGCAAATAGCGTGATCTGCTTTCTGTTAAAAATTGGTTTCTTAAAGGAACACTAAAGTTTGTTTTTTATTAGATCAATTGATTGCTGTAGGCTAGAGCATTTAAATATCACTTATCTCGTTTTTCCCTTTGACCTCCAAAATACAGTAATCCAGGTTTGAAAATGCCATTTCCTGTCTCTCCTCTTCTTGCTTTCCACCAGCACCTGAGCCGTTTTGCATGGTGGAAAGCAGAATGTGCTCACCCCCTCCCTATGACTACAGCCCTGCGTGAAGTTGCTCTCTTATCCCTCACAGGCATGGAGGCTAAGCCTAATGGGAACTGTAGTTCCCATTAGGCCGTGATGTAGCAAGAATGAATGCGCACCGCAAACCAGGAAGTCAGTGAGAATAACGATTCAGGAGTGACGGAGGTGAATAAAACAGCTCGATTTCAATAGGTATCAAACTAGTTATAATGCAAAACATTACTTTTTACTTTATCAGCTACTGTCAGACTTTCATTTAAGAGTAAAATATTTTTGTCTTTACAACTCCTTTAATTCTCCTAAAAAATTCCCTCCTCAGCCAGATGCGATTTTTTTTAATCCAATTACATTTTTCCGGTTCCCCTTCACCCTCCCTGAATGTCTGAAGGTGCAGAGATCTCCTTTCATAAGGAAACCCCGTAGTATTAGTAGGACAGGGCAGTGGATCTTACCTCTAGCAGTGGGAAAAGAGTCTGAAAAGAATTGTGAGGAGTGAGTGTGACGCATTTCAGGAAATAGAAAGTCATCCCCTTCAAAAGAAAGAAACACATGGTGAAAACACACACACACACACACACACACACACACACACACCTTAATAGTCATCATTTCATATCTGCACTGTTACAGTGTATGTCTGGGCAACATTTTTAAAATTACAATTATATTCTTGTACATTTCTGCAATACATGTGCATCTCCCACATTTAATCTTTCCATTTACAGAGTACTGGTGGACAAAAGTGTTTTAGGACTCTGCAGTCACTATATCTGATCTTCCACAGTACACAGAACATGGAAATGCAATTATTTTAGGAAATATAAAACTCAGCAGTAAATAGCTTGTGACTTCTATGAGTGTCTAGTTAAAGCTTGTAGGAGGAGTTTTCATTCTCCTCCGACTGCCCTATGAGGCTGCAGGACCCCTGACCCTCTGGACAGTGCCGATTGGCCCTGTGCTAATTACATGCACCCTCCCAAAAAAAAATATTGCAATTCACACCAAACCGAGCATGTGCAGAGTGCCTCCAATGCTCTGTTCTACCAGGAGATGGTTTGGGGACAGTGGAAGGAAAGGATCAGAGAAGACAGGATCAAACCGCCTTTTTACACAATGTGGAGGATTAACCCCTTGGGTTCCATGGTGAATACAACAAGCACGCTTTACTGTATATACAGACTGATTTTACTGTTGTGGCTTTAGTAACACTTATCAGATTATCCTTTCTTATATTCCAGTTCTGTGTCAGATCAAATTGGGGTAAGGCCCATTCACACCAGAAACTGTTTTTTGCATGCGCTTGATGTGTGTTTTTATGCATTTGCAGTGCGTTTTTCCCCCCTAAGCATTTATATTTTGAAGTCACTTCTTTCTTTGGGCTTCTTTTGTGGTGCATTGCACAATGCACCACAAAAGAAGCCCAAAGAAAGAAGTGACTTCAAAATATAAATGCTTAGGGGGGGAAAAACGCACTGCAAATGCATAAAAACACACATCAAGCGCATGCAAAAAACAGTTTCTGGTGTGAATGGGCCTTACCCCAATTTGATCTGACACAGATGAAATATGCATTTGTGGTGTGGAAAAATGCAGCTGGCTGGTCTTTTTTTTGTATGCCCATAGGCTAACCTGGATTTTGGACTGTCTATGCAGCTGGAGTGCTTTCAAAAATGCATCCCACTGCATCTGCTGTGAATGGGCCCCTAATGTTGAATTTCAGGCATGGGCATTTTTACATGCGATTATGTATGTGCCCCGAGCGCCCATGCCATTTGACATTTGAAGAGTAGATTTTACATTATATTTGTATTTCACTTTCCGTTTGATAATTTCCTGGAAAACAAAAATTAAATGAAAAAAAATAAAAATCTACACAATTAGTATAGGAATCTACATATACTGTACATTTCATTTAAAAATTTTAAAACTGGGTCCTTCCATCACACAAACTTTGACAGTTATCTGTGGACAGTCTTACCAAAGAAGTCAGAGAAGGGATCTCGTCCACCAAAGAATTCCCGGAATACTTCCTCTGGGCTCCGGAATGTGTAAGCAAATCCATGAAAGCGGGACCCTGAGCTGGATCTGGGCTCTGTGCAAAAGACAAATCAAAGGAACATGCGTCATATTAGTTAACGTGATTAAAAAAAAAAAAATTACTTTTTGCAAAGAAATAAAAAATAATAATAAAAAAAAAAAAACACAAGCATGTCTTGACTCACGTTTTCAAAAGCAAAAACCGGCGTTTTGCGGCTATCAGCATTTATAGCACAGACATTGTAGACCCTCCCAAAGCTCTGAAAGCTATATATTTTTAACTATTTCTGCCATTTTCAACAGAGAGAGCAGCAGCAGCAGACTTTCATATGCAGACTTGCATACTTTCATTTGATTCTTCTTTTTTTTAAATGGATCCCATATTGAATATATGCCAAGAAATTGTCCATACATTGCTCTTACTGAGGCTTCAACGCCGTCGCAAACTACGGGAGAGATCCGTTGGCAGAGCTTGTCACTATTGGACCCATCTGTTGATGGCACAGAGATTTTCAGTTGGCTATTTTACCAATATGTACGTCCAGCTGCGTACTTATCCAGAGAAATTTTTTAAATTTCGAATTTTTCAAACTGAAGTACGAAAATTGAAAAATTTGTGATTTAAAAATTGAAAATTTTCGAAATTTGGAAATTCGAATTTTTCAAATTTTTAAATTTTGAATTTCAAATTTTTAAATTTTCGAAATTCGAAATTTCAAATTTCAAAATTTCAAATTTCAAATTTCAAATTTTCAATTTTTGTATTTCCGAAATTCGAAAAATTCGAAATTTGAGAAATTCGAAATTTGAAAAATTAAAAATTTGAGAAATTCGGAATTTGAGAAATTCGAAATTTGAGAAATTCGAAATTTGAGAAATTCGAAATTTGAGAAATTCGAAATTTGAGAAATTCGAAATTTGAGAAATTCGAAATTTGATTGTCCACTTGCCACGTCACCTGGCCATGTCACCTGCCACAAGTAGTGGATTGTCCACAATGCAATGCAAGCAATTACAGTTGTTTATGTTTTTTTAATGTTTTTTTATCATTTGCCATAATTTTTGAGATTTATAATGTAAAAAAATAGGTCACCTTTAAAAACGCCTATAAACAAAATCGCGGCAAAACGCCGGTACCACGTTTTGCCGCGATTAGCGGCGTTTTGCGTCAAACGCGAAAACGCCAAAACCCTCTGAACCCATTTTTTTGCTTCTGAAAAAACGAGCCTAAACCCAACTGCTTTAAAACGCAAAAAACGTGAATGTGTGCATGGACACATAGGATAACATTAAATGTGTTCAGGGGCAGTTGAAAAAAATGCCCAAATGCCTCTGAACTCGAGTTTACCAGCGTCTCGTGTGCATGGGGCCTTACTTTGACATGTGCACAACAAAAAATAGTTTAGTTTTGGTATGCAAATTCATTTTGTTCAATTCCTTTTTTGAAATTACATTTTATATTTAAAATCGATTTGAATTTTCAGAATTCAGTACATTTCAATTATATTAAAAAATGCATTTGAATTCCATTCAAAAAAATCAAATCTATTCTGTTTGAAATTCAAATTTTTGATAATGGTTATATTTATTTTCTCTTCTATTCACATTTCGGAAAATAGTTAAATTGTTTTATTCCATTTGAAATTAGAATTATAAAAGATGGGCGTTTTCTATTCAAAGTCTAATTTATCTATTTACATTTTGGGAAATAGTTAAAGTCTATTGCAAAAATTTTGTAAGGTGGTTATATTCTATTCTAGCCTTTTTAATTGGAGTTCAGATTTATTCCATTTGAAATTTGAATTTCAGAAGATGGTTATTTTCTTTCCATTCTATTTTACTATATTCTATCCCATTATTTTCTATTCCATTTTTTTTCTATTCTGTTCAGTTTTACACCATTATAGTCTTATTTTCTATTCTATGTCTGTCTTTATTTTCCATTTTTTATTCTCTTGGGAAATTTGAATTTCATCCGAAATTTTGTTTCGTCATTTCGGATTTGTTTGAATTCGTTACTATTATAATTCGGTAAATTCTAAATTTCCAAATAATGAAAATTTGTTCCAAAGTTCAATTTGGGAATTAATTGAACTGCAAATGTCTACTTACCTGCTCTGTGTAATGGTCTGCACAGGGCAGGCCAGATCCTCCACTTCTCGGGTCCCCTGCAGGCAGTCTGGGCCCCTTCCCCTTTGCCGAGTGCCTCCATAGCAAGCCACTTGCTATGGGGGCACTCGTGCATGCTCGCGCCTGAGCTGGAGTAACAGTGAATCAAATGCAACTAAAGACTCATGCCGTGTACATACGATCATTTTTCGGCATTAAAAAAAAAAAAATTGTTTTTCGGCATGTAGAAAAAAAACGTTTTTCCAACGTCATCATTAAAACGATGTTGCCCACACACCATCGTTTAAAAAAAATGCTCTAGCAAAGCGCGGTGACGTAAAAACACGTACGACGGCACTATAAAGGGGAAGTTCCATTCGGATGACGCCACCCTTGGGGCTGCTTTAGCTGATTCCGTGTTAGTAAAAGACGATTCGCGCTTTTCTGTCTGTTACAGCGTGATGAATATGCCATCTCCATTATGAATGGTAGTTTTACCAGAACGAGCGCTCCCGTCTCATAACTTGCTTCTGAGCATGCGCGGATTTTTAACGTCGTTTTAGCCCACACATGATCATTTTTTACAACCCGAAAAACGACATAGTTTAAAACGTCGTTAAAAAATGCAGCATGTTCGGAAAAAAAAATTGTGTTTTAAATGACATTTTTTTTTAAAACAACGTTTTTTTCATGCCGAAAAATGATTGTGTGTACGCGGGGCATCATTGTCATAAACTGATGATTCTCATACACAAGAATTCCAAATCTGATAATTAAAATATAGCGAAAAAAAATGCAAACAAAGTCCAACGTGACCAAGTTCCAACACCAAACAGTATGCTTCTGTACGTTTGGTGTTGAAACTTGGTCACGTTGGAGTTATTTGTTTGCATTTTTATCTTATTTAGCTACGTATATATTTTTAATCATGAGATTAAAGTCTACTAATGTTTTCCACCACTAGTGCTCAGAGGGAAGGTGGCAACTCACCAAAAGGTGTTTGACCCCTTTTTACAAGATGGTCAATAAGCGCATTTGGAATTGGAAGCCAGACTGGTTCCACAGCGAACTCCTCGCCACGCCAATGTGGTCTCAAGGTGGGACTGGGATAAGTGAAATTACTCCACTGGAGACACAATTAAAAGAGCTTCATGGTGTAGTAAATTTAATGAAAGTATAAAAACAGAAAGATTTGCACTCACATGTAACTGTGCCGGGGGATTCGTCACTTCCGGGTCCCGTGTGTCAACCCATCTTGCTTACCACCCAGAGTGGGGCGTGGACCGCACGCCAGCGCCAGAGGAACTAGTCTACCTGCGCGTGCTGTAAATACCTCAGTGCCGGGATTTAGGCACAGTTACATGTGAGTGCAAATCTTTCTACTACCTGCTTTTATACTCATTAAATTTACTACACCATGGAGCTCTTTTAATTGTGTCTCCTGTGGAGTCATTTCACTTATCCCAGTCCCACCTTGAGACCACATTGGAGTGGAGAGGATTTCGCTGTGGAACCAGTTTGGCTTTCCAAATGTGCTTTTTGACCATCCTTTAAAAAAAGGGGTCAAACACCTTTTGGTGAGTTGCCACCTTCCCTCTGAGCACTCATGGTGGAAAATATTAGAAGACACCCATGAATAGAAGCATAATGTTTGGTGTTGGCACTTTTTATATATATTTTTTTGCTATATTTTTATCATCAGATTTAGATTGATTGTGAATGGTAATCACAGTTAATGACAATGGGTCTTTAACCACTTGCCGACTGCCTCACGTCTATATACACGTCAGCAAAGGCAGGCAAAGCAACGTACCTGTACGTTGCTTTGAATCTGCCGCCTAGCGGGCGTGCGCTCGCCGCAAGCTCTGTGTGGGACCAGCTGACACGATGCCTGCGATCGTGTAACCGAGTGGCAGAAGAGGGAGATGCCTATGTAAACAAGGCATTTCCCTGTTCTGCCTTGTGACAGGACAGCTATCTACTGCTTCCTGCCATCGGGAGCAGTGATCACTGTTGTGTCACTCGTAGCCCAGCCCCCTCACACAGTTAGAATCACTCCCTAGGACACACAACCCCTTCCTCGCCCCCTAGTGTTTAACCTCTTCCCTGCCAGTCTCATTTACACAGTAATCAGTGCATTTTTATAGCACTGATCGCTGTATAAATGTGAATGGTCCCAAAATAGCGTCCAAAATAGGGGGTTCTCATAGAGTTGAAGTTTCTGGTCTCATTTCCTGGATATCAGTGATGTTACCGGCCATCTCCTGTCACTTTAAGTGACACACCCTTACAGACCACTTTGACATACAGGTAAGCCTAGATTAAGGCTTACCTGTAGGTGCAACAAACATCTCCTTAACCTACACGGTTAAGGAGATATTTGCAATAAAGTTGGCACAGATGTCTACGGCGCATGCACGCCGTAGACAGCAGCGCAGGCACACTGAGCGTGTCGCTAGTGAAGGTGGTCATGCCGTCACTGCAGGCTCCCGATGCCATCGCTGCTCCGGAGCAGCGATACACAAAGTCACTCCGGGTATCATGGCGGCGACTGAGGAGGGGACAGAGGGTTTACTTCCTCTTGAAAGATGTATTCAAGATAATAATCCATATTATACTCACCAGGTCCTGAGAATCCTGCTTTCCCATATCGGTCATAGGTTTCTCGCTTTTCCGCTGATGGACCAAAAAAAAAAAAAAGATAGATTGTTAGGAAAGACTATACATCAGTGGTCTCCAAACTGCGGCCCAAGGGCCGGATGTGGCCTTTTGCTTGCCTTTATCCGGCCCTTGGACCACTATCCCTCCCAGTGATTCAAGACACTATTCTGACACAGACAATGGAGCACCATTTCTCCCCCTGACACCACTAATGGGGCACTATTCCTCCCTATGATACCAGCAATGGGGCACTGTTCCTCCCCCTAATACCAGATGTTTACTCCCACTAATTTCAAGAAAAATTCCACTCCCGCTGGCCAAAGTCTGGCCCTCCAAAAGTCTGAAGGACAATAAACCGACCCTTTGTTTAGAATGTTTGGAGACCCCTGCTATACAGGATATTATGTCAGCTGTTATATGTCTCCCATAGGAAATGAGCACAATGTCATATTTACCATCTGACAGAACTTCGTAGGCTTCTGCGATGTCTTTAAACTTCTTCTCAGCCAGTTCTTTATCGTCAGGATTTTTGTCTGGGTGCCACTTTAGTGCCAGCTTCCTATATCTGTGAGGTGAGAAGCACAGAATGCAAAAGTTATAATTACATTAGCCCCAAAAAAACTGAAAATATTCAGTTTGTGCTCTAAAAATGTTAATTCCCAACGTAAATTTAAACCAAAAAAAAAAACACACACACACACCCCACACACTATACATTTCATAGAAGTTTTACCATGGAAATTCTAAATGTTTTTTTTATTTTTGTATATGCAGCTCTAATTACAATATTGCCTGGCGATCTTGTCATAAAAATCTAGCACTCCATGCGGGGTGACAACCGTCCACCATTTGTGATCCTGTGTTGTCATTGTGTCTCATGTGCCCCTGGTGGTGGCTACAAGCGATTGCATCCACACACATTGCACTGGCATGGTCAGGAAGCCAGCACAGAGCAATGATGTGTAGCAGTTGCTAGACGAAAGTGACTGCAAGATGCTGCGGGGGTGTGTGAGCAGCAACGAGATGAAAGATGGGATGCAGAGGTAAAAAAAAAAAAAAGGGATTTTTAAATACAGCTTACCTGTAAAATCCTTTTCTTGGAGTACATCACGGGACACAGAGCGGCATATTCATTACTATGTGGGTTATATGGAGTACCTTCAGGTGTGGACACTGGCAATCTCAAACAGGAAGTCCCCTCCCTATATAACCCCCTCCCCTAGAGGGAGTCCCTCAGTTTTGTAGCAAGCAGTATGCCTCCCAAAATGGTCACCCAAAAGAGGGGTGGGAGCTCTGTGTCCCGTGATGTACTCCAAGAAAAGGATTTTACAGGTAAGCTGTATTTAAAAATCCCTTTTTCTTTCTCGTACATCACGGGACACAGAGCGGCATATTCATTACTATGTGGGATGTCCGAAAGCAATGCTTTAATGAGGGGAGGGAGACATCTTCCAAAGAAGGATTCAATTTAGAGGTAAACTCAAATAATAATAATAATTCCAACTTAGTCAAGAAAAAACTTTTTCTTTTTTTTTTTTTTTCTTTTTACAACCAAGGGTGCTTCTGATCCCGAGGATCTCAAACTGCAGCCTGTAGTACTGCCTGCCCAAAGGCTGAATCCGCATTCCTTCTCACGTCTAGTTGATAAAACTTTGTAAACGTGTGGACTGATGACCACGTCGCTGCCTTGCATATCTGAGCCATAGAGATCTGATGGTGTGCTGCCCAGGAGGCGCCCATGGCCCTGGTAGAATGGGCCTTTACCGACAAAGGAGGAGGCAACCTCTTCAAACCGTAGGCTTGAATGATTAATTGTCTAATCCATCTCGAGATGGTGGATTTTGCAGCTGCCTGCCCCTTCTTGGGGCCATCTGGTAGAACGAACAACTCATCTGTTTTCCGGATCTTTTCTGTAGCTTTAAGATAGGCCTTCATGGCCCGGACAATATCCAAGGTATGCAGCAACCCCTCCTTTCTAGATGTGGGTTTTGGAAAGAAGGATGGAAGTACCAAATCCTGGTTCAAGTGAAATTTGGATATAACCTTTGGTAGAAAGGAAGGATGGGGCCGGAGAACTGCCCTGTCCTTATGCAGAACGAGATATGGTTCCTTACACGATAAGGCTACTAATTCTGACACTCTCCTGGCCGAAACTATGGCGACCAAGAAAACCAACTTTCTTGTCAGTAAGACTAAAGGAATCTCAGCCAACGGCTCAAAGGGTTGTTTCTGTAAAGTGGACAGGACAAGATTTAAGTCCCATGGACAAATTGGTGACTTGACAGGAGGATTAATACGCAAGACCCCCTGTAAGAAGGTCTTTTACCAGCGAGTGGGTGGCCAGCGGCCTCTGAAACCACACTGACAGAGCTGAGATCTGTCCCTTGATTGTGCTTAGTGCCATCCGGAAGGAACGAACCCTTAGGTAACCGTTTAACCTCTTTAGGTCCAAGATTGGCCTGACATCGCCGTTGGGCTTTGGTATGACAAAGAGATTGGAATAGAAACCTAGCCCTTGCTCTTGGGCTGGCACCTCTATTATTACGTCCTGGCAAAGCAGGTGATCCAAAGCTGCCAGCAATGAGGCCTTCCTTGCTGGATCCCTTGGTAGCCTTGATTCTTGAAAATGAGGCGGAGGATACCTTAGAAACTCCAGTCTGTAGCCTGTGGTTACAGATGCCCGGACCCATTTGTCGGGGATCTTGGCTTCCCAAACTTCTGAGAAGAAACGAAGCCTTCCCCCCACCCGCGAGAGTGGGGGCGCCCCTTCATAAGGCAGACTTAGGGGCTGTCTTTGTCGGCTTGCGATACCATGGCCTCTTACCCCCAGGGGCCTGTCCCTGCGATCTACTGTTAACGTTGGATCGTGCAGGCGGCCGTCGATACTGCCTGGAATTTGAGGGCCCCGAGACAGGAAAAAGCTGCCTTTTAAATGTAGGACCCTGGAATGTCTTTTTGACCGGTAAAAGGGTACTCTTGCCATTTGAAATAGTCTGAATATATTTATCCAGATCCTCTCCGAAGAGTCGTCCTCCATGGAAGGGAAACCCTGCCAGAAGCTTTTTGCATGGGGGCTCCGCCGCCCAGTTCTTCAACCATAAGAGCCTTCTCATGTGCACCAAAAATAGTGATAAACGAGAGGCCTGCTGGATGGAATCTTTTATAGCATCTACAGCAAAACACAGAGCTCTGGGAATGTCAGAAAACTCTTCTGCTTGTTGGGTAGGCATGTCCTTTAACATTTCTTTTGTCTGGTCTTTTAACGCCTGACAAACACCAATCGCAGCCACAGCTGGCTGTACCACTGCTCCTGCCGTAGCAAAGGATGCTTTTAAAAGTGTCTCTAACCTTTTATCAACCGGATCTTTAAACATATGTATGTTTTCCACCGGGCAAGTTAGTGATTTATTCACACATGAGATGGCTGCATCCACTACTGGGAGCCTCCACCTCTTGGAGAATCTTTCCTCCATGGGGTAAATGACCGCAAATCTTTTCGGTGGCAGAAAAATCCTGTCCGGCCGTACCCAATCCCGAAAGATCAATTCCTCCAAGAGAGGATGGACCGGAAACACTGCGTTGCTTAACAGAGCTTTCAAAGAGCCCAGAGAGGATACCGGAGGAACCTGAGGCTCTGGCAATGGTAAACTAAATGCCGAGCGGACCATGTCCGTCAAAGACTGTACCCACAGTCTTTCTGTCTGGGAGTCTGAAAATGGTTCCTCAGAGGCAGATCCCTCAATCCCTGAACCCTCTTGGTTCAGGTCTAGTTGATCCTCCTGTGATTCCAATTCCTCCGGAGAGAGAATCTCAGCATCTGAGGATACACCTCTTGGTGATGGGGATCTAACCCGTTTCTTACCAGGAATAGCTCTAGCGATCAATGCTGCTATTCTCTCTTCTAGCCCCCCTAGGGATACGGCTAGCATCTCCTCTGTGATAAACACAGGGCTGGGCTGATCTGGGCCAGCCTCCGCACCAGATCCCCCTAATGGCTCATCCAAGGCGCCCTTTATGTTAATAAGTTGCGGGGAAAGTATCGGCATATCATCAGAATCAGAAGGGGAACCCCTTTGTTTTTTGGTCTTTTTTGTACCCTTTGACCCCGAACCTTTGGAAGCCATAATACAAAATCGAGGGACTCCGCCCACACAACAGACTGTAGTGGCCAGGAGTACAAAACCAGAGCTTAGGGGACAATAGATCACTAATGCCCAAAAACTGATGGGATCCCGTATGTTTTTCTCTTTTTTTTTTTTTTTTTTTTAAATATATATTATATATATTTTCTTTTTTAAAACATACAGTGACCCCAACTTAGTTTGCCAGCCTCCAACCTGCTGCAAAAAGGGGAATTTCTTGGCTTAACAAAAAAGGCATTGGAACAAAGTCCAGCATGTACTACCCCTCTTCCGCCACCGGGAGTCACTGTTCTGCCGCTCTGCGTCCTCTCCTTCTGAAATCAGCCTCAGACTGAGCACTGACAATGCCTGCTGATCTATAACAGCACAAGGCGCGCCCCTGTATGACGCCGCAGGCACGCCCCCCCCCGCCCTCCTGTCTGAACGGCGCGAAAAAACGTCTATAAGACGTGCGCGCGCGCGTATACCGGAACAGGAGGAACATGGAGGAGCCGCGCTGCTGGAGACCCAGGACTGCAGAAACAGGCGGCAGATTCAAACCCCCGGCCAGGTAGGACTCTCCAAAAGGCCCCTAGGGATCCTTACTAGTCCTAGGAAGAAAGCAGCAGGTTAGCTAGCAACACATTCTTAGACAGGGGAACCTAGTGATGGGGGAAAAAAGGTGTCATCCTGTCTCTCTCGGACATAGTGAGCACGGTTGCCCATGCAGAGCATACTTAGGCTATCCCCCCTTTTAGGTTATCCCGGAGAGCCTGCTGTCGAACCAAGTCCCGCAGGCTCCCCCTTACCTGCTCCATGCTGCAGGATGTTTGTCCAGCAAACTGATCCAATCTTCTCCCATCTCCGTGGGTAGCGTAGTAGACCTTCAGGCCCTGGGGTCCTATGAAGGTACCCACTGTCCTGGACCTATATAGCACCCTGGCAAACAGGAACTTATGGTTTTTACAAACTCCAAGTCCTGGGCCCAGGGTCCAGCCCTCCAAAGAGGAGCATTATAGGCAAAACCCCACGGTTTGGGGCCCGGGTACTGTCCACTTTGGCACTGAGGCTCCTTGGACAGATCCGGTTAGCCCGCCCTTAATCCCAAGGATGTGGAGCAAAGCTATTCCGTGACCAACACCTAAGACACTGGCGAAAAAACTGAGGGACTCCCTCTAGGGGAGGGGGTTATATAGGGAGGGGACTTCCTGTTTGAGATTGCCAGTGTCCACACCTGAAGGTACTCCATATAACCCACATAGTAATGAATATGCCGCTCTGTGTCCCGTGATGTACGAGAAAGAAATAAAAAAACCTGGGGCTGATTTACTTAAACTAGAGAGTGCAAATGCTTTACATAGAAACTAGTTAGCTTCGTGTTGTTTATTTTTTGTCAAAGCTTTAGGCCTCATTCACACATCCGATCAGGTCCGCCTGTCAGTTTTGACGGCGGACCTGATCGGGCGCTCCATGCAACTCTATGGAGCGTCGGATGTCAGCGGAGACATGTCTGCTGACATCCGATAAAAACATATGGGGCGTATGGGGCACACGTCCCCATCCGTCCATGCGGATCGGATCGGGGAATATCTGATGAAAACGGTTATGCTGTCCGTTTTCATCAGATCGCTCCATAGAGGACAGTGGGGCTCGACAAGCCCCTCCCCGCTCAGTGAGCAGAGAGGAGCTGGTCATCCGTCGGCTCAGCGGAGATCTGCGGACAGATCTCCCGCTGAGCTGGCGGACTCCGTTGCGACGGAGTCCGCCTGTGTGAATGAGGCCTTAGGCCCTTTTCACATGTGCGGACAAACGATTCGTTTATTACAAGTCCGTAAACAGACTTGTAATGCTTCCCTATGGGATCACGGCCGTTAGCGGATGAGCATCCGCTAACGTCCGTAATGACCCGCCTCCGTCAGGATCCGGTTTTTCAGACGGAAGAAAACCCTATTTTTCTTCCGTCTGAAGGATCCGATGAATACGGACACACGGTCCGTATTCATCCGATTCCCCATAGGGGAGAGCGGAGGAGAGACAGGGCGGTCTCTGCACAGTGTGCGGGGACCGCCCTGTCCGCCGACAGCTCAGCGGAGATTTACGGATGATCCCCACTGAGCCGACGAACACACACAGGGCGGATCAAAAACGGTCCGCTCCGTGTGAAAGGACCCTTACTGAACAAGCTGAAGTTAGAAGCCGATAGGCGACCATGCACAGCTGCATGGGATTCTGCACTCTGCAGTTTTAGTAAAACACTTCAGTTACACCAATACTTCATGACACTCACACATTATCATCTGCAAGTGTCATTTTAAACAGAAGCAGCTGCATTTTGATAGTAGCCCCTCCTATGTAACAACAGCGACAGGGAGAGAGAAGATAACAACAACAAAAAAAAGGGACCTTTTTCAAGATTTTTTTTTTGACATATCACTATTAACCACTTCCATACCGGGCCTATTCTGGCACTCCTCTCCTACATGGAATTTTTTTTTTTATAATGTTACTAAAAAATTACTCAGAACCACCAAACATTATGTATTTTTTTTTTAGCGGACACCCTATGGTGACACCCTAAACTTTTTTATGTCACACAGTATTTGCGCAACAATTTTTCAAACAAAAAAAATAAAATAAAAACCACACACGTAAAGATAGGCCATTGTATTTGTATAACATGAAAGATGTTACGTCGAGTAAACAGATACCCAACGTTTCACACTGTAAAACTGCGGAATGGCACCAAACCTTGGTACTTAAAAATCTCCATAGGCGACACTTTACAATTTTTTTTACAGGTTACATGCTTAGGCCGCGTACACACGATCAGACATGTCCGACGGACCGTTTTCATCGGACCAGGCTGAAGTGGTCTGTTGGTCTGATGTGCGTACACACCATCGGACCAAAATCCCCTTGGACCAGAACGCGATGACGTAGAACACAACAACGTGCTGAAAAGACGAAGTTCAATGCTTCCAAGCATACGTCGACTTGATTCTGAGCATGCGCGGGTTTTTGGTCCGATGATTTAGTGTACAAACCATCGAACCTGTCCGACGGACATGTTTCCAGCAGACAGGTTTCAAAGCATGTTTTGAAACTTTGGTCCGCTGGAAAACGGTCCGATAGGCCGTACACACGATCCAACATGTCCGCTGAAACTGGTCTGTGGACCAGTTTCAGCGGACATGTTCGATCGTGTGTACGTGGCCTCAGAGTTACAAAGGAGGTGCTAGCTTTTTTTGCACTCACTCTAGCGCACGTGGCGATACCTCACATGTGTCATTTCAACGGCGTTTACATATGTGTTCGCTTCTATGGACTTTTGGCCAACCAACTTCAAAATCTGCTAGTTTTTGAATTTGTCCGACCGTGTGTACCAACTTGGACCAACTTTCGGGTTTCATCCAACAAAAAGTTGGGTCTGCGAACGGACCAACTTTTCGGCTACAAAAGTCAGATGGCGCCTTGTCCGACCATGTGTACAGCAAGCCAACCAACTTTTGTACAAAGTGCAAGTACGCATTCTCAGAACCAATGTTAAAATCAACCAACAATAGCAGAAGTTAACCAAGGGGTGGTGGTAAAGAGCAGAAAAACCACGTGATGGGAAAGTGTTAGAAAAGTTTGCGGAAAAGTCTGACTGTGTGTATGCTATTGGTGTGACAGGACAAATAAATTAGGACAAAAATCCAAGGGAAATTTTGTTGGATGTCCGTCCGTGTGTGTGTATGAGGCTTTAGCGTGATTGATGGTTTGTAATTTTGAAACTTGCAAAAAAACTTATCAATCTAACTTCGGTGCATGCAAACCTGGACATGGACTTATCTTTATTTTGCATTAATTTAATCAAAACAGATAAAACATTAAAAGAGAAGAAGAAAATAAAAAGGGATTCAGAGTCAACTGCATAGGACTCCAATGACTGACATATAGGAATCAGGGTTGCCAAGTGCCAGTAAATTTACTGACAGTTTGTAAAAAAAAAAAATTTTTTAGCTGAACGCACACTGCAAAATCCACTAATGGGTAAAATAAATCTCTTTCCATAATGGTAATCCTCACTAGATTTCTAGGAGTGTTCAATATTCTGCCCTCACGACTCCTTTATATTGTATTTTATATTATGTTATGGCATAGGACATCACTTTGACAACAGATTCTGAATTGTATGAAGACTTACGCCCGTTTGATGTCATCCTGGGTGGCATTCCTGGGCACTCCGAGAATCTCATAATAATCCCCCATGATTGGGTGTTCCGAGACGTTTCTGGAAGAGGCAAGGAGGAGAGTTGACGTTCACCATGGTACAGTGTTGCCAGTCACAGACAAGGACGGGGGTAACATTTATAACCATCTAGAGGTGACATATGTGCAAGAATAGTACATTACAGCAACGGCCTCTGGGCTCCCAAATTCCCCTCGGAGTTTCCTCTCCCCATCCCTCCCTCTGGATTATTTTGGGAAGGAACACATGGGAATGCTCAACCTATAAGTCAGCAGCATTAGTCACAGGCAAACCTCTCTCCTTGGACGGTCAATATACCGTTTGTGACTTATTCTGTAAGGTCATTCTAAAAGGTTTTATTTATTTTTTTAAAGTGGGTGTAAACCCATTACAACCAGTCTAACTCAGTGGCGTATCTAGGGAATGGCAGCCATGGAAAGTGGCCTGGGCGCCATGGGGAGGGGGGGCTGCAAAAAGCCTGAAAAAAAAACAAACACCCGTCCTATCGCGGCCGCCTCCCTCACCAATGTAGCTCCCGGCGCCACGCCCGCCCTACTGAAGCACAATGCCGGTGATCTGCCTAGCTGGTTCCAGCTAACGAGCTGGTTCCATAAAGGACTGCGCAGGCGCAATGTCATCTGTTGGTCTGGTTCCAGCTAACGAGCTGGTTCTGCGCAGGCGCAGTCCTTCCCGACGGAAACCTCCGAACCTCGGCAGACATCCAGGGCGACGTGGATAGTGAGGAAAGTGGCCAGTCGGCCTCACGTGCTCGCTCCGCTCGCTCTGCCTCCTGGCTTTTTTTTAACATCCTCCAATCCACGGGGATGTTAAAGAATGAGCCTGGATGCCGCCCGAGGTTCGGAGATTTCCATCAGGATGGATTGCGCCTGTGCAGTCATCGAAGGAACCAGCTCCTTAAGGGAACAAGCCTGACGAGTCACCGGCACAGCAATTGCTAATATTTCTCCTTCTGCCTGGGGAGGGGAGTGACAGATGCACCCAAGACTGCCGATGACTGGCCAGACCGGATCCACATAGGGTAGTGGCTGCATTTGATAGACACAGTGGCTGCAATTGATTTTTTTTTTTCCAGTTTGTTTGCGCCCTCCCCCAAATATTTTCAGCACCAGCCTCCGGTGGTCCCCAGTGTCCCTCTTTGTCCCCGCTGTGTCCCTGGTTATCTGAAAGATGGGTTTCAAATGTTTTGACAAGGGCGCAGTTTCAGTGCTTGCCATAGGCACCATATTTACTAGATATGCCTCTGGTCTAACCTACAGGGAAGCCTAGATCAAGGCTTACCTGTAGGTGCAAGAAATATCTCCCAGACCAAAAAACGTTTAGGAGATATTTGCAGAAATAGCGGCACCGAAGTCTATGGCGCATGTGGCGTAGACATTGGGCACGGGCGCACTGAGCGTGCCGCTTCTGGCTTGAGCGGGCGCGCATGTGCGGGAGTGACGTCATCGTGGCTCCGGACAATCACATCGCTGAAGTCACTCCGGGAGAGATGTCGGCGTCGGAGGAGGTGAACAAGGACCGCTGCGGGGGGCTTCGATCTCAGTACTTCATAATGAGCTAGTATACTGTGCATACTAGCTCATTATGTCTTTGTCTTGCAGGATAAATTTTTTTCCCTTTTTTTTCGGAGAGGGTTTACTTTCTCTTTAACCACTTAAGGACCCCCGCACGCACATATACGGCCACAGAATGGCTCGTACAGGCACAAGGGCGTAAATTTACGTCCCCGCCTTCGTGCGCTTCGGGGGTCCCATCGGGACCCCCTCCGCGGCGTGCGGGGGTCCCCCTGCCTCTGGGAGCGATCACCGACGAGCGGGCGGATGTCCGTGATTTCCGCCCCCCCCCGCGATCGCTCCCAGCCAATGGGAGCGCGCTCCCATCGTGTCAGTTCCTCCTCCTGTGTTTACACAGGAAGGAGGAAATGATGTAATCTCTCATCGCAGCGCTGTTTCCCAGCGCTGCTGATGAGAGAAGACATCACAAGTAAGTGTGCACCAACACAACACTGACACACACTCACATAGGCATATTAACCCCTTGTGATCGCCCCCCCCACCCCCCCCTGTCACAGTGTCACTGAATGCAGTGATCTAATCACTGCATTTAGTGTCAGTGTGACAGGCAGTGTAAAAAACAGTTAGTGTTAGGTTCAGGATAGCCCCCCCACCCCCCCTAATAAAGTTTTAACCCCCTGATCACCGCCCTAGTTAACCCTTTCACTCCCTATTGCCAGCGTCACTAAGCGATCATTTTTCTGATCGCTGTATTAGTGTCGCTGTATTAGTGTCGCTGTTCCCGCTAGGTAGCTATTTTTTTTTATTGCGATTTTTTTTTTTACTAAAGACATGTGGCTGAATTAATTTTGGCCTAAATGTTTTACTAAAATTTAGTTTATTTGATTTTTTTTATAACAAAAAGTAAAAAAATTGTGTTTTTTTTCAAAATTGTGGCTCTATTTTAGTTTATAGCGCAAAAAATAAAAATCGCAGAGGCGATCAAATACCACCGAAAGAAAGCTCTATTTGTGGGAAGAAAAGGACGCAAATTTTGTTTGGGAGCCACGTCGCACGACCGCGCAATTGTCTGTTAAAGCGACGCAGTGCCGAATCGCAAAAACACCTTGGGTCATTTACCAGCGTATTGGTCCGGGTCTTAAGTGGTTAAAGTGGAGGTCCCGCAGTTTTTTTTTCTTTTATTATTAAAAGCCAGCTACAAATACTGCAGCTGCTGACCTTTAATAAATGGACACTTACCTGTCCAGCACGCCTGCGATGCCGGCAGCAGAAGACGAGCGATCGCTGCCCCCGCCGCCATCCTCAGTGAGGGAATCAGGAAGTAAAGTCTTGCAGTTCCCTACTGCGCATGCACGAGTAGCGTGGCACTTTCCCAGTGGTCCCCCCTGTTCCAGTGTAAGTCTCTTCCCTAAAGTGGGAGCAAATACCTGTATTACACAGGTATCTGCACCCCCCTTCCCCCTGAAAGGTGCCAAATGTGACACCGGGGGGGGGAGGGTTCCGAAAAGCGGAAGTTCCATTTTTGGGTGGAACTCCGCTTTAACAAACATGTCATACTTACCTGCTCTGTGTAATGGTTTTCCCAAGTAGGCTCTGTGTCCCACTTCCTCCTCACTGGCTGTGATTGACAGACGCAGGGGCTTTTTATTTTAGTTTTTTTATAGATCTGTTTATTGCATTTTAAAGAACAATACTACTGAAATTTATATATATATATATATATATATATATATATATATATATATATATATATATATATATATATATATATATATATATATATATATATATATATATATATATATATACATATACACACACACACACACACACACAATATACCAACACAATGTACATTTAAAAAAAAAAAAAAACTTGTGTACACACAAAATAAACATTGTTTTGACAATTGTGACACACGTCTCTTGTGGTTATCAAATCACGCAATGTAACAGGGTTCAATACAGCAGCTTAATTCAGTCTAACAGAACATGTATCAAAGTGGGAAATCTTGTCAGCATAAATGCCACTTGGCTATTGCCAAACCTCTGAATAGCGATCTATTGATGGATTGATTTTCAGATTCATTTGACAGGTGTCGAGAAGGCACTAAAAAGGGAGGTAAACACGATGTGCCTTTTATCCGCTGCATCAAGTTTCCTTGGCCAACCACTGCATCTATGGTCCTCAACTTTGCCCATTTATTTGTGCTTCATGTGAACGGCACGTCTTGAAACGTTTGCCTGGGAGAGATGTTGCTGAGGAAGTATAACTACCTTGTGTCTTTTTGCTGTGCTCAGTCTTGCCCTGGTGTATTGCCCTCGTCATAAAAACGGCCTTCCACAACCTCAACTTAGTAGCAGAGTTATGGCCCATACACACGATCCGAATATCAGCCGACGGATCGTACGACTTTTTTCGCTTAATAATCGCGAGTAAAATAAAATAGGTTTTAAACTCACGAAAATTCTCGTACGATGGAAAAAAACGATCGGAAGTGATGTCACGTGTTGCAATGTATTTGTATTGTATTGTCGGACGACGGCTGTACTGACTAAACGAAAATCGGACGATCGGACATCGGACGAGAAAAATTTTCGCGCTTGTCCGATCGAATTTAATCGGATGAACGGTCGTGATCGGCTGTCGAAAGTAGTGTACACACGATCCGAAAATCGTACGATCCATCATCGGACGATCGTTTTCGTCCGATATTCGGATCGTGTGTATGGGCCATTCCTCACCCTACACAGCTGTTTTGGTTTCAGTTAATGACTGTTTAAATCTCCATATGATATTGAGGATCACTTGGACCTGCTTGGTATAATTGATTAATCATACAGCTGAAGCCAAAGTAAGGCCTCACTTCCACTGGCGTTTTTACAGCCACTTTTCTGAGCGTTTTTTTTTGCAGCTTAAAAACGCCTGTCCATGTTAGTCTATGGCATCATGCCCACCATGACGTTTTTGAGCTGTAGATAGCTAAGCTGCAAAAAAAACGCGGGGCCAGTGCGTTCTGAAGCTTCAGCAATAACGCGCACAAACGCTCAAAAACGCGGCCGCGGCGTTTTTAAAGCTCCAAAATAAACATGGACAGGCGTTTTTAAGCTGTAAAAAAGCCAGTGGAAATGAAGCCTAATAGTCACACCAGGGGTCAAGTCCTGGGGGAAAAAAAAGTGTGGGAACTCCCATCCAAGATTCACTCCCCCAGCAAACAAAAAAAAAAAAATGGATACACTCATATGCATAATTACTAAACCGCATTTTTAAGCAAGTTCTTTCTAAATCCCGCGATAACTCGTGGCAGACCTCCGCAATGTCTCCTGTGAACAATGGCAAAAGCTCCCAGGAGACATTGCGGCATCAAGGAAGTGACGGAATACCCGCACACTACCCGCTGAATCCACATACAGGAAGCGGCCAGTAACATAAAGGGTTACTAAGGTTCGCCTGCCCCTGACAGGGACTCGAGCTGGGCATCGCCGCTTAGTGAAGGATTGGCTCGGGCGGCTCGGCTGCTCTAGTCCTACAAAGGGAACCGAGTTCCCTCTGTGAAAAAAGTGCAGGGACTCCGTTCCCACGCATTCCCGTAGGACTCGAGCCCTGAGCCACACCAAATATCGATTTCATTTAGATTTTTCATTGTGTGCATTTTGTAAATTGATGGAAAAAATAAAAAGAACATTTTCTAAAGAATTTCTTCACACCTGCCTAAAACACTTTTGCAAAGTATTGCAAATGCCTTTCTGTCCCTTTGTGTGCGATCCGATATCCCAGAACCCTCACTGGCAGTATTTCAATTTCCTATTGATTTATTATTGAGTGAAACTGGAACATGCAAACCTGACCGCAGACACACCGCACCCGACTATTTATACAATGACAGGAGATTGGCCGGATTATAAAACCATCAGCGAGCATTCGAGGGGCGACTTCTAGACTACCCAGCCGTGCCTATACTGGGTACACGGAAAGTCCTTTCAGTATCTCACAAAATAAGTACACCCCTCACATTTTTGTAAATATTTTATTCTCTCCCCCCCCCCCCCCCCCCCATGTGACAACAATGAAAAAATGACACTTTGCTACAATGTTGTGTAGTGAGTGTACAGCTTGTATAACAGTGTAAATTTGCTGTCCCCTCAAAATAACTCAACACACAGCGATTAATGTCTAAACCACTGGCAACAAAAGTGAGTACACCCCTAAGTGAAAAGTAGGGATGTCCCGATACCGAGCATTTCCTGAGTACTTGTACTCGGCTGAAATACTCCGATGCTTCACCCAGGTATCGGGTGCTGGAGAGAGTTACAAGTCTTCTCTGTGCTGCCTCTCCCCCGTGCCATCTTCTCCCCCTCCGTGCCGCGCCGATCTCCCCCGTGCTGTCTTTTCCCCCCTCCGTGCCGCTCTCCCCCGTGCTGTGCTGTCTTGTCCCCATCAGTAAAGCTCTCCGTCTCCCCCCCGTGCGGTCTTGTCCCCCTCCGTGCCGCCTTCTCCCCCCCTCGATGCCGCTCTCCCCCCTCAATTTGTCAGGATGGAGAGCGGAGGTAGGAGCCGCTAAATCCGGCTCCTACCTTTTCCAAATGGACAGAGTCAGTGATCACTGACTCTGTCCAATCACATAACTGAGCATCGTAACCCGTGTTTACGGTGCTTCAGTTTATGAATGGAGAGGAGCTTCTCTCCATTCATTTTAGCCGAGGCTGCAGAGAAAGGGACTGGGGAATCTGTGTCCTTAGTCCCTTTATCTGTCTTAAAGTGGAGATGTCAGAGGTCTGTTAAGACCCCTAATATCTCACCAAAGCCCCCCCAACAGGGCTGATTTAAAAAAAAAAAATTGCAATAAATAATTTAAAAAATAAAATGTAAATAATAATAATAATAAAAAAACAAATAAAAACACACACACCGACAATCCACTACCACCCCCCCTCTAATTTTGTATATACACACACATTATATATATATATATATATATATATATATATATATATATATATATATATATATATATAAAATATAATATAATATAGATGCTTTTGGCCCTAATGTTCCATAGTCCTTGTTTTTGCATGCTTGGAAAAATAAATACAGCATTAAATTAATGATGTAATAAAGGGCTGTATAAATAATACAATCCATGACTGTATAAAGTACAATAAGGGAGTCTATAAAGAGAATACGTCACCTATGAATTGTCCTGTGCTTATTATATGACACCAATTACATAAGCAAATAGGCAAGTGGCGTCTATTGTGGTGGAAACTGCCATTGTTTAGTCTCATAGATCATTCTAATCTCTCTGTGACAGCAGCTGACAGAGAGCGGATTGTCTGATGGTATGAAATGGATACGGAAACGCGCAAATGTGAGCAGACACTCAGCAGACATCAGCTGCTCACCAACAACAGTCACCTCCTCAGAGGTGGTGACTGGTGCTCAAAGTTTTTTTCTTTTTGGGGGGCACGCAAACAAACTAAAAAAAACAAAAAACACAAACACAACACACAAACACACACACACTGTGCCCATCAAACGCTGCTACTGTACCCATCAATTGCCCCCAGTGCGCCCCATCAATTGCCCCCAGTGCGCCCCATCAATTGCCCCCAGTGCGCCCCATCAATTGCCCCCAGTGCGCCCCATCAATTGCCCCCCATGCGCATCGCCCGGGAGTCGGGATGTGCCTGTTTTGCAGCGGTAGAAAACGATTTATTCGCTTCCCTAACACAACACTGAGTAAACAGCGAACGCACAGCATTGCACTCGCTGTTTACCATGTTGGGAGCCTATGGTTCTAATCAGGACGCCCATTAGAGCCCCAGGCTCTAATCAGGTGCTTCCAAAAACACCCCCACCGTTGTAATTCAGGTGCCCGACAAGGGGCGGCAGTGGCGACCATAGATAGATTTTATGCAATGCTTGAATCTATGATGAGAGAGGCGACTGGAGAGAGGGGCCGGCGCTCCTGCGCCCTTTATGGACGCACCGCCACTGGACCTGGATAAATACCATCCAAAAAGGTTTTATTAGAATATCTATTCACTTAAAGAGCAACTCCACTTTTTGTTGAGGAAAAAAAAAAAAAAATGCATAGGTGTGAACTAGGCCTAATGCCGCGTACACACGGTCGTTTTTTGCGATGAAAAAAAAACGACGTTTTCTGTGAAGTAAAAAACGACGTTTTTGAAACGTCACTTTTCAAAGACAATTTTGCATACACACCATCGTTTTTTCACAAAAAGCGAGGTTACGTTCACCACTCTTTTCCATTGAAAATGGCTTCATAACTAGCTTCTGGGCATGCGCGGGTTGAAAAACGTCGTTTTAAAAGACGTTTTTGCTACACACGGTGACTTTTTGTGAAACAAAAAACGACGTTTTGAAAAACGACACAAAAAATTCAAGCATGTTGGAATTTTTTTTTGGTCGTTTTTTTTTAAGACAAAAAACGACGTTTTGCCCACACACCATCAATTTAAATGACGTTTTAAAAAACGTCGTTTTTTTTTCATCGCAAAAAACGACCGTGTGTACGCTGCATTAGTGTGTCAATACATTGGATAGAGGAGCGCTAGATGTTTTGCCCAATTTTTACACATTTCTTGGTTTTAGTTGGTACAATAAATAAATGTACTTTTATACAAATGCTGTTGATAACTGGCTGTATGAAAGTCCCATGGGAGACATTTTTCTTTTTCCACTTTCCATACAAGGCCAAATGTAATGGATCTTGAGAGGGATCCCGTAATAGAAAAAAAAAAGGGGGGGGGGGGTTAAGAACCCACACATACATATAAAGGCCCCCCCCCCCCCATAAATCCCCAGGGCAGCTGCCCTGGGCCCTGTCATTGTTGTGGGGCCCAAAGCAGCTGCTTCATACTTGCCAACTATCCTAGTTTAAATTGCCTTGTAGTTTTAGTCATGTGCTGTGTCCTGATATCTCAGTGTGAAGTTCTGCTACTAATGCTGCCCAGCTCTGCCCTATTGTGTACAGATGACTCGCCTGCAGACCCTGTGTTTACATGTAAATAACCATCATTCATATGCAAATAGTTGCAGCATTATATGTAAATATAGGCTGCCGGCGGCATTCATATGTATATCATGCCCCTCTGCAGTGAGGAGATAATGTGCTGTAACCTCTAGCAACCAGTGAGCAGTATTACATACATTAATCTCTAGCAACCAATCAACAAGAAGCCTCTAGCCTCTAACCTCTAGCAACTAGTCAGTAAGTGGTAATGATATGCTGCAACCTCTGGCAACCAATCGCAATCACTACCTGATCTGATACAGTAAATTGATTTTAAATCTAGCTGATATTTATTGTATGTCTCAGAGCAGGTGGAGAGCAAAACTGGAAATCGATTTATCTTCTTTTAGGGCGGATGATCACTTGGCCATGCTCAGTAGAATATACTATGGACAATTATGACATTTGGGATGCTTGAGGAAACCCACACAAGCTCAGGGAGAACATGCAAACTCCATGCAGACAGAGTCCTGACCAAAACATAAATCAAGGACCCCAGTGCTTCAAAGCAGAAGCACTGAGCACTATGTTGCCCCTTCTATATACTTATAATGCTGAACATCCTATAACTTTCAACCATAGCTAATAGGAAAAGCAATCAACGCATTTCCCAGATTCCAATTTGCTTTATCAGGAAGCATGGAGGAAACATAACAATACATTAGATAACGGACCATGTATGAAGCCAAGACCCATTACACGTCCAGGGGAAGGGATACAAGAATGAGGGAAGGTCAGAGTTACAAAACTCAAATACAGGTCTTAAAGGATCACTAAAGGAAAATAATGTTTTTTGCTGAAATGACTGTACATAATAGTTAACGGATTCCTTTTAAAAATGATTAAAAATAGATCAAAAAAATCAATCATATAATGTGCCTCTAGTTTCACTTTCGTTTTTAAACTGGTTTCATGTTTCTGTGAAGTAAAGACACACAGAGAACAAAAACAAACAAATACAGGGCAGTGTTTTGTTTTTAAAATGAATCCGATTGGTTCTGAGGAGTTTTAGACACACAGTAATGACAGCATGGACCACAGTGAAAAGCTGCCATGAGATTTTTCCTAAGGAGCCAGACAAGCAGGAAGTGTGGAGATTAGAGAAGTATTACAGCTACTCCAAAGCAAAAAATGAACAATGAGGACATGAAACCAGGACTGCAGTAAGGTAAAGGAAGCTATTTAGCTAAAAAGAAAAAAAAGAATCCTTTTGTGACCCTTTAAGGTGTCATTCTTCAAATGAGGCAAAGTGACCGGATCCCCCTGTGTAATAGAGGAAGATATAACAGAAAGGAAAGTTCAACAGAGACATTCCCGAATGACATCAATCAATGCCATAGTCTGCCCTCGGCTGAGTCAGATGCCAAGCAGACCATGTGACCCTACGGCCAAGACCCTATTTTTGGAACTTCTCCCCACCCTGGGAGCCCAAACACCAACCAGCCAGACACAGCAGAGACAGGAAACCCGGAGACCACGCAGGATCATTGACACAATGGGGTTGATGTACTAAAGGAAAAATAGACCATGCAATTTGCAAAGTGCAGTTACACCAGAGCTTAATAAATTAGGTAAGGCTTCACTTTGCAAAGAGTACACAATTACGTGCAAGGAAAAAATAAAAACGTTTTTTGGCTTTCACATGATTGGATAATGGAAGTCAGCAGAGCTTCTTCTCAGTTACTAAGCACTGGAGCAACTGCACTTTGCATAGTGCACAGTCTTTTTTGCTTTTAGTAAATTGACCCCTTTGACAGCATAGACACTGAACAAGCAGCAGACTCTAAAGAACCATAACATACTATACTTACATGCAGAATGATAGAAACAGTCAGGGCTTTTTTTCCCCAGCAGGAACGCAGTTCTCACACCTCCAGCTCTGAATATATGTAATGGCAAGGAGTGCTGGCTGCTGGGGGGATCTATTGTTGCCTGAGGGGATCTCTTTTTACAGGGGAGGTTCTATTCTTGCTGGGGGGTCTTATGCTACTAGGAGACAATCGTTGCTGGGAGACAACTGTTGAGGCAGTGGGGTCTGTTTCCTAGCTGTTCAGAGTCCATTGTTGCTGAGGGTGCTCCATTGTTGCTGGCTACGGGGATCTGTTTTACTTCCCATCATTAACAAAATTATTTAGCACCATGTATTGATTCTTGGCTCTGTATCCATTGCTTAGAGGTAGGTAGGTAGGTAGGGGTTGGAACCAAGAATGGTGCGCGAAGGAGGGTAGGGGGGTGAAACCAAGGAATGGTGCTCAGAGGTGGGTAGGGGTTGGAACCAAGGAATGGTGCGCGAAGGAGGGTAGGGGTTGGAACCAAGGAATGGTGCGCGAAGGAGGGTAGGGGGTTGGAACCAAGGAATGGTGCGCGAAGGAGGGTAGGGGTTGAAACCAAGGTTTGGAGCGCGAGGGAGGGTAAGGGGTGGACCCAAGGAATGGTGCTCGGAGGTGGGTAGAGGGTGAAACGAAAAAATGGTGCTCGGAGGTGGGTAGGGGGTGGACACAAGAGGTGACCTGTCTTATCCTTTTTAACATATACCGATGCATCCATAGAGAGCACAGGAGCACCGTCCTGCACCCATCAATCAACAATAGATTCATGCATTGCATGAATCCATTGTCACGGCTGCCGCCCCCTATTCAGGTGTCCGGCCCCCTGTCGGGCATCTGAATTACAGCGGCAGTGCCCGATGGGAGCCGTCGGCTCTAATAGGCATCCTGATTAGAGCCATGGGCTCTAATAGGCTTCCAAATTGGAAAACAGCAGGCGCACTGCTGTGTATTCGCTGTTTACACAGTGCTGTTTTAGAGAATCGAATAAATCTCTTCCCTAACACTGACCTACCTCTCAGCCAATTAGGTGCACCAGGTCTGGTTACCTGTCACCTGATTGGCTGAAGCGACAGGCGCCTAGCGTCCAATCATAGCAGAAGAGGACCGGTGAAGACATCAAGGACTCGGAGGGAGTGTGGAGGACAGCACTGACCCAAGACAGGCAAGTGCTGGCAGGGGTGGGGGGCACACAGGCAGCATTTGATGGAGCAAACTGGTGGCAATTGTTGGGGCACAGTGAGGCTCCAATTTATGTTTTTGTTTTTTTTCAATTTGTTTGCACCCCCCCCAAAAAAATTGGAGGAACCCTTGAAATAACTTTTAGGCCTCAAGGAACCCCAGCTAACAATTAATATATCCATATCTTATAAGAAATTAGCATGAACAGTAAGTTATGGATATATCAATAAATCAAAGAATAAGAAATGTTATGTACTTCGCGTATTTGACACTTTGGCTACTTCATTTAACAAAATTATTTATTTTCGGTCATAATAATGAAATGAAAAACAATAAAAGCCAGAAAAGAAATGCAGACTGTGAGACTGTTTGCTCACACTGGGGGTCAGTGGAATAGTGACGCTTACAATAGTGGGTACTATAGCGCCCCCATATACGGATGGTCAGTGAAGTGGTTCATTATATTGATGGTGAACACCAAAGATGGGACCCCTTAAAAACGTTGGTCATTGTAGAAGGGTCCCCTTACACTGGTGGTCAGTGGAGAGGGGCCCTTTGAATTGGTAGTCTATGGAGAAGCACCCCCTTACGGTAGTGGTCAGTAGAGAGAGGCCCCTTGAATTTGTCTTTGTTGTACCACCCTCTTACATTGGTGGCCAGAGAAGGACCCCCTTATATCAGTGGTAATAGAAGAAGGGTCCCTTACATTGACTTAGTGGAGAAGGCCCTCCTTAAAATTGATGGTCAGTGGAGAGATTTTTTCCTTACGTTGGTGGTCATTGGGTAAGGACCCCCTAAATCGGTGGTCATTGGAGAAGGCCCCCTTACATTGGTTGTTAGTGAAAAAGACCTCCCTTAAATTGGTGGTCAGTGGAGAAGCCCCCCCCCCTTTATTTTGGTGGTAATTGGAGAAGGGCTCCCCTAAATTGTTTGTCAGTGAAGAAGGGACGCCTTACATTGGAAGGTCAGTGGGGGAAGGGTTCCATTACACTGGTGGTCAGTAGAGTAAGGTCACCTACATTGGTGGTCAGTGGAGAAATATGGTTATAGATGGACGATATGATTATTATATTGTTATAATAGAATAAAAAAACAAATCATATTTCATATTAATATTGTCTATTACAACAATATATTTTATAATATTTATATTATAATATTTACAATAATTATATTTTATAATAGATGTTATATTATAAATATCATGATGATTGCAATATAAAAATATTATATATTGCTATACCAATTTATATTTAGTAAATTAAAAAATATATTATATATAAAAATTGTAATCTTCTAAATAAAAAACAAACAATACGCACTTTAGAGTAACTTCTAGAACCAGTTAAGGACTGGGCTGGTTAATAGGTTACCCCCACTCCACTCTTCCCGCTGGCTACAAGCAGTCAGCTGCTGTTTGCTAAAAGCCGCGTTTAATAAGTGCGTATCGGGAAACTGGAAAGAGTCAAACATTTGAGAACACCGGAATATTTGACCACAGGCATACCACTATTATAAGAGGCTTTGTTCAGACTTGCCAAAAATGTCCTGAAAACTGCTGACAGACAGAAGGACGGGAATCAGAACATGGAGATCCGGAGATCTGGCACAAGTCCCCGGCCCTTTAAATGTCACTGTGTAGCCACCAGTGACCCTAAATACATGACCGTTGTTTGATCTTTTCTTGTAAACACCGATCTAGACAGCATCACCTACAAAAGAATCTACACTGCATCCGACAACCTTAGGCCTCATGCACACCGGACATTTGACATTTTTTGAGCAGCTGTTTGGATGCCAATTGCCAGTGTGGATGGCAATTGCCGGTAGGCCGTCGATATACGGCCTCCAGCCATTGGGGGTGCACGAGCACCGCCACGCGCATACCCGCCTCATCACTGAGATGCCAATGCGAGTGCCTGGTGGCCGCGATGTCTGCCAAGCACTCGTGATCGGCGGTTACACAGACAAGGACATGGATCTCTGTGTGTAAACACAGAGATCCACGTCCTGTCAGGGAGAGAGGAGACCGATCTGTGTCCCTTGTACATAGGGACATAGATCGGTCACCTCCCCCAGTCACCCCCCTCCCCCCCAGATAGAAACACTATGCAGGGTACACATTTAACCCCTTCCTCACCCCCTAGTATTAACCCCTTCCCTGCCAGTCACATTTATACAGTAATTATAGCAGATTTATAGCACTGATCGCAGTATAAATGTGAATGGTGCCAAAAATGTGTCAAAAGTGTCCGATGTGTCCGCCATAATGTCGCAGTCCCAATAAAAATCACAGATTGCCGCCATTACTAGTAAAAAAAAAAAAAAAATAATAATTCTGTCCCCTATTTTGTAGGCGCTATAACTTTTGCGCAAACCAGTCGCTTATTGCGATTTTTTTTGAATTTTTTTAACCAAAAATATGTAGAAGAATACGTATTGGCCTAGACCGATTTTTTTAAAAAAATTGGGCCATTTATTATAGCAACAAGTAAAAAAATATTGATTTTTTTTTTCAAAATTGTCGCTCTTTTTTTGTTTATAGCACAAAAAATAAAAACTGCAGAGGTGATCAAATACCACCAAAAGTTCTACTTGTGGAAAAAAATAAAAAAACGTCAATTTTGTTTGGGAGCCACATCGCACGACTGCGCAATTGTCAGTTAAAACGACGCAGTGCCGGAAGCTGAAATTTCACCTGGGCAGGAGGGGGGTATATGTGCCCAGTAAGCAAGTGGTTAAACTCCATGTACACATAGGCTGTTATTAGCAGATTTGGGCAGTGGCGTTTGAGCAGCAAAAAAAAAAGCGCACACCCCAAAACTAGTGGCTTTTCCAGCTGTAAAAAAAACGCTCCAACGCTGAAAAACGCAGCTCACCAGCCTTTTTTTGGTCCATGAAAAAAAAAAAAGCTAAAAACGCCAATGTGGAAAAATGGTAAAATGTGGAAAAACTCACTGCAAAGCTACTGACATTTTTATAACGATTTTTTTTTTTTACCGTCCAGTGTGCACAAGGCAAAGTCGCAGTTCAACTTTTTTTAAGACTTGAACTGCGACTTTTCCTCATGCACACTGGACATTAAAGCAACACTAGTAGCTTTGCAGTGAGTTGTTCAACATTCCAGCATCTTTTAGCTTTTTTTTTTTTTAGGAAGGGGAGGGATGAATCGCTTTACATTGACTGGAGCCTTAAATAGGCTTGGTAGGCGGAACTCCTGGTCTTGCTGCCATTTGATTGGCTGCACAGTAAGAAAGTACTGGTAATCGAGAGCTGCAGCTACTGATCATCAGTAGTTCCCCACATTAATAAAATAAAATGTATGCATTTATTACATTTCTGTATACATTTACTGAATTTACATTCAAGCCTGCAGAGCATTGCAACTGCGATCAGTAGCATCTGGGGTGGAATGCACAGGCTCCTGCATGAGTAACACCCAAGCCCAAGGTCCATACAGGAGACTTCCATTATGGGGCTGGAAGAAGGGAACAATGCACTACAAGTGTGCTATATGTCGATGCACTTCTGCCAGCATGATCCAGAAGTCCTTCTGCTGTGGTGGCAGATGGGACTTGTAGTTTTTCCATTCACAGATCTCTTTGGATGAATCTCTGAATGGAGGATGCAGGTGCCAAACAGCAGGATGCTCAGCGAGAGGCACACTGCCATTCAGGAAAGTGTTTAGGAGAAAGAGAGGGGCCATGGAAGCCACTTAAAACATGGACTGAATAGCGGACTAAGCTTTTACACTACTTTCTAAAGAGACCTTGTTGCGAGCATGCCTCAGTTGATGGCATCACAGGAAGGCAGGGCCAATTAGTGTTGACGCCGGGTGGCCCTAGCTATTTAGGAAAAGTCACACGGAGGAGCAGGCAGATGGGAGCCAGACGAGACCAGAGGTTTTATTTTTTTATTTTTTTGGGGTCGCAATTGACGCTAGATCTATATCGGAGGACATTGTTTTTTTATTTTTTAATAAAGTAATTGTCAAAAACTTGTGTAGTGTTTTTATTCACTTTATACTTTTGGTTAATGGATACTCACATAGGTAGGGGGGGGGGATCTGCCCCCCCCTTGTTTTAGGGGGCTTCCAGATTCCAAAAAGGCCCCCACCCACAGACCCTCATAACCACAGCCCAGGGTTGTGGGGGAAGAGGCCCTTGTCCTTAACATGGGGACAAGGTGCTTTGGGGGACCCCACGTGTTGAAGGAACATGGCCTGGTATGGTTCAGGAGATGGGCACTCACTTATCTCCCCGCCCCCCCCTTTCCTGACCTGCATGCTCAGATAAGGGTCTGGTAAAGATTTTTTTTAATTTTGGTGTGGGGTTCCCCTTAAAATCCATACCAGACCCCAAAGGGCCTAATATGGATTGGTGGGGGGGGGGGGCATTCTTTTGTTTACATTTCCCAGCCCACTCCTTAACAACTAGCTATTCTACACAGAATTTGAATCGGTCGTTAATTTTTCCGACCGCTCCGAATCTTTCCCAAAATTTAGTAGTAGGGTAGTAGGCATTCCTAATCCAAGCCCAGTTGATTGACGGGCTTGGATAGCACGTCACGCCTTCCGAAAATACCCGAAGTGACGCTCGGGTGTTTACGTCGCCTGCGCAGTAAGCTCTACACGCAGAGGTGTATTTAGGTTTTGTGCTGCCCTAGGCCTGACTAAACTCGTGCACCCCCTAATTTAAATATGACCCACCCCTTCCTGTCACGGCCACACCCTGTGTTTAAGACCCGCCCTGACATTTTCAAGTGAGGACACTAGTTCTGAGGGCCTGGGGGGGGGGGGGGGGGGGGGGGCAATGGATTCCCTTAATTTACTTAGATTTCCTCTTACTTCCTGGTTGCCCATAGAGCAGGAAGTGAAGGGAAATCTTCGCAATGTGACAGGGATGGTAAAAGTGTTGCCTATTGTTCTACTTTAAGTAGATGGTGCAGCAGAAACATAGCACAGTGAGGAAGGTTTGTGGTCCAGGATGACAAAACAGTCAAAATTGTAAGCGCCCCCCCCCCCCCCCACAGTTGTGGAATGCCGGCCGCCCGCATACTAGAAGCAGCGTGGCCGCTTTAGGGGGCGCTAGACTAATTTTCCTAACAGTGTAGCGCAAGCCGGCGGGGACCCTTTTTGTGCTGCCCCCCTGCAAAGTGCTGCCCTAGGCCTGGGCCTTGTTGGCCTAGGCCAGGGTACAGCTCCGTCTACACGGCAGGCGCAGGCGCCGTAAACAGCTGAGTGTCACTTCGGCTATTTTCAGAAGGCGTGACGTGCTATCCAAGCCCGTCAATAAACTGGGCTTGATTTAGGAACGCCTACTCCCCGCTCGGAGCCGGAGAAGAAACCTGGCTAAAACGATAAGTACGAAAAAATAAATAAAAAATCCAGCATACTGCAGGTGTCAGCAGTATGCTGGATCTAGTGAGAGAACGTGGATTTTTGGGTGAACCTCCGCTTTAAATTAAACAAGTTTTTCACTTCTGCACATGTCAACGAGCCATTTCGTTGTATGGATGTGAGCTATTCCATTTTCTGTGTATATACCACCCATATAGCTATGAAAAGGTGTAAACTTCCTCCAATCGGAATTTATAGTGGAAGTATTTAAATCCCAACTCTAGGCATGTCAAAAATTCTTCCTTACATTGGGGCTGCCCTCACACTGCAAGAGATTCCTGTTTTTTTTTAGTCTAGAACGGTGGTCTCCAAATTGAAATGCGGCCCTTTGCTAGCCTTTATCTGGCCCTTGAGGCATTATTTCTGTCACTGACACAAGTGGGCATGATTCCTTTCACAGACACGAACAATGGGGCAATATTCCTCCCGACGACAACTATTTTTTTCCCCCCCTAATACCATAGATGGGACATTGTGTACTCCCACTTGGCACAGCCTGCCCCCCTAAAGTCTGAATGACAGTAAACTGGCCCTTTCTTTAGAAAGTTTGGAGACCCCCTGGTCTAGAATAGAATAAAAGCAGTTTTAGGCTTACCTCTATCCTCACATGCACACACCGGCCGGACTGAAAGGAAGTGAACACTCAGGCCTTGTACACAGGAGGGGATATTTCCGCTGAACATGGTCCGACGGACCATTTCAGCCGAAAAATCCCCTCGTCTGTAGGGGCAAACGGACGCTTTTTGCCGGATTCATCCGTCGGAAAAATTTCAAAGCATGCTTTGAAATAATTCCGCCGGATAGCTGGCCGTCAGATATGTCCGCTGGTTAGTACGGCAAACCAGCGGACATATCTTGCCGCACATGCGTCGTATCCTGTGAATGGATCCGACGCATGCGCGCGGAAGTCTTTACTTCCTGGTGCGGTGACGTGGCGGTCACGTGGCGGCGTCAACGTCACGGCCGCGTCACCGCGCTGTCCGCCGGTGGGGAATTTGATCCGATGGTGTGTACAGCCATCGGATCAAAACATCCCAGCGCAAATATACGCTGTAAACGGTCCGGGGACCGTTTACAGCGGATATTTCCCCTCGTGTGTACAAGTCCTTCACAGGATACGACGCATGTGCGGCAAGATATGTCCGCTGGTTTGCCGTACTAACCAGCGGACATATCTGACGGCCAGCTATCCGGCGGAATTATTTCAAAGCATGCTTTGAAATTTTTCCGCCGGATGAATCCGGCAAAAAGCGTCCGTTTGCCCCTACAGACGAGGGGATTTTTCGGCTGAAATGGTCCGTCGGACCATGTTCAGCGGAAATATCCCCTCGTGTGTACAAGGCCTCAGTGTGTGCATTTCCTGCAAGTCCGGCCGGGAACAGGAACCTGATTCTCCTGTACCGTGCGGTTATGGTACAAGGTCGACCGGACTGCAGGAGGACGCAGTGGTGCGGCAAGGGCCCTCCCTGCTGGGGCCCCTGGCCAGCTCGGGGGCCCCAGGCAGATGCTTGCTTTGCCACTCGGGGGCCCCAGGCAGATGCTTGCTTTGCCTGTCGGGTTCCGACGGGCCTGCCCATGATCCAGCAGTGGGCTGTCCCTTAGCATCATCATGATGTCCAACACAAATCTATGGATCCTGCATTGGTCTTGATGACGCCAGGACAGACCGCTGGAGTGTAGAGGAGAAGGTGTTGCGTGAACCAGTCTGGCAGCTTGGAGGAGAGGAGGATCGGGTAAGTAAATCTACTTTTAACAAGTCCCCTGGACCTTAACAAGCAATTAACACTTCCAGTGCGAGAACCCCACCATTGAAAAGGGATCATTGTCAAGTTTCCCAGATTTAGGCTGGGTTCACACATTCAATTTGCATAGCAGGAGAATGTGACTGGCTCTCTATGGAGCTGGTTCACATACAGTGGTGGTGCGTCCATAGAGGGCGCAGGAGCGCCGCCCCTCTCGCTCCTGCACCGCCACTGAAAAACAATACTCAGATTCATGCGTTGCATGAATCTATGTATTGTCGCTGCTGCCCACTATTTAGATGGCCAGCCCCCTGGTGAGCGCCAGCCATCTGAATAACGGTAGCTAGTTGTCTTTGGAAATGTTCATTAGAGCCAGCAGCTCTGATGGGCTTTCCGATTACAGCCTGAGGTCTGTAATTGGCTTCCAAATAGTTAATAGTGTTGCTCACGAATATTCGCATTGCGAATATTCGTTACGAATATTGCATATTCGAGTATTCGCGAATAAATCGAATATCGCGGTGAATATTCGCTATCGCGAATATTCGTATTTTTTCAAATTTATTTTTAAAACAGATCACATCCTAGTGATCTCCATCGACGTCTAAAAGCATTGCTGGTATGATTAGAGACCCTGGGCCGAGTGGCTGAGGCGATCCTTTTATGTTGCCGAATATTCGCAATGCGAATATTCGTATTACGAATATTCGCGAATGCGTTCTCTGCCCTTCTGTGTTTTGTGTATTAAAAAAAAAAAAAAAAAAAAAAAAAAATTAGCTTTAGTTTAGTCATATACGTTTGTGTAAGTAGAGTTAGTGTTTAGTGCCTATTAGTTTAGTAATCCAGGAAATGATCTCCGTTTTCGCGTGTTGACGATAATTTCGCAATCAATTTCGCATTCGCACTAGCGAAATTTCGCAATTTTTTTGATAAAATATTACGAATATTCGATATTAACGAATATTCGCAAATATTCTTCTATATATTCGCGAAATATCGGGAAATCGAATATGGCGTATTCCGCTCATCACTAATAGTTAACCAGGGGACGCACGGGGGGGGGGGGGTGCGTTCCCTGGATAACACTTACAGGCGTCTCAACGAATCAGGTTCACCGGTTCTGGCGCAACATCGAGGGTGGGACTTTTTCGAGGGATCGTGAATAAGGATCTAAGGATGGCCGACCGAGAAATGCAAGTAATCTGGCTGCATTTTAGGGGCAAACTGGCAACAATTGATGGGCACAGTGGCTGTGTTTGGCAGGGCACAGTGGCAACAATTTGATGGGCACAGTGAGGCTGCAATTGATTTTTTTGAATTTCGTTTATTTCCCCCCCCCCCCAAAAAAAATTTGAGCACCAGCCGCCACTGTTCACATATCTCCGGAGTGGGTCTGATGTTCCGGAAAAGCGTGTGCCTTTTTTGGTGTATTTCAGGTTCAATTTCATCCCAAAAAAATCAGGCTGAAATCGGATCTGAAACAGCGAACCAGCGTGCACCGGACCCCTGCTGTGAGCTGCATGCGGCTACGGTGCGAACTCAGCCTTAAAAAAAGGACAAGTAGGTTGAAATTTGCGCTTGTTAAACCATGATAGAGGTTTAGCGCCCCCTTGCTTTTAGCACGGGTATTGCGCTTAAAAGAATAGTTAATTGGGAGAGTTACTTTGCTCCCAATCACAATTGTTGAGTTACTGGCCTGTCTTGTTCTGGGAGGGTCCACTGGCTCGGACTGCATTCTGGGGATGTAAGTTCATCCTTGGCCGGCAGTGGGAGCTAAAGGTATTACTGGCAGATTGAGTCTTCCCCAGCAGCCAATTGGAGAGTTTTCCTCTCGCTGGGCATGCTGGGGAGGGGTATATCTGGAAAGGGGGTCAGGTGTTCGGGGTTCTTTGGCGTTTCCTGCGGGGGGTCCCGGAGTCGGGGTGCAGCATCCACCTTTAGGGTGTGCGCACCCAGGGACCCCGCCGGTGCGGCCCATCTGGCCAATACCAGGGCTCTGCTGAGTCTCGGTCGGAGACGAATCTGAGAGGGACCCCAGTGGATGGCTGGGTTCCTCAATGTCGCCGGGAGGATCCGGTACTAGAGCCATAGACAGGTACGCTTTGCTGTCGCATTGGTGCCGGACGCACGGAAAATAGCTGGGAGGATTTGCTCTGTTCGGGTGTCGGCAAATTATTCAGATTACATTGGCCTGTGGCAGAGACCTAGAGCCGGGTCAGAGAGAGAGACCCGTTCCTCCCAGCCTGCGTTGACGGTGACGCGTGTGAATTGGCACTGTCTGCGACTGAGTTGCGCTGTGTGCTTATCCTGGCCTGACATCAAGAATCTCTATCTCTTATTCATCAACCTGTCCTTCATCGAGTTGATGTTTGGATATGTTGGCCTGAAATTAAAGCATGAGAAAATCTTTATTGCCTGTCTGGACATTCAAGTTAGGCTGGGTTCACACTGCGATTTTCCCGTCCGTCAGCCGCATACGATTTCAGTTTTGAAAACGTACGGGCCCGTACGGGAAAACGCATACATAGACAATGCATTGCAAATTGTATGCACTCAGATGCATCCGGGTGCGTACGATTTGCTGGCAAAACGTTTTTTAACAGTATGCAAAACCGTGTTCGACCACGGTTTTGAGGCCGTTTTTGAAACCGTATGGCAAACGCATACGTTTTTTTTTAACATGAAAGTCAATAGGGTAATTTGACGGTCCCTAAATTTAGGAAAACTAAATGTGGAGGGAGGACTCTGGATGTACGAGGATCATTATTCTGGAACTCTCTACCTTTACATTTAAGACGGGAGAAGGATTTGTTAAAGTTCAGGAAGTTTTTAAAAACGTTTTTATTTTCTCAGGCGTATGGTCTTAATTAGGGTTAGATACTAGCAGTTTTATCAGTTTTAGCTGTTGATGTTATCATGTGATTTTTAAGTGATTATTATATTGTATGATGTGTTTTTACATGTATCTGTGGTTCTATGAGCGCATAGAGGCCTTCGGGTAATGACTGCGCTCCCAAAAAGCATTTTTATAAATAAATAAATAGAAAACGCACATATGTGCGGTTCCATACGTATAAACCGTATGCGTTTTTCGTCTGCGCATGCTCATTTTCACGGGAAGCACGAGCAGATGTGAAACCACTCCTACTTCCTGCCAAATTTCAATAAAACAAGAAAATCTTTATCTATTAACCACTTAAGGACCCCCGCACGCACATATACGGCCACAGAATGGCACGTACAGGCACAAGGGCGTAAATTTACGTCCCCGCCTAAGTGCGGTTCGGGGGTCCCATCGGGACCCCCTCTGCGGCGTGCGGAGGTCCCCCTGGCTCCGGGAGTGATCCGGGATGAGCGGGCGGATGTCAGCGTTTACCCGCCCCCCCGCGATCGCTCCCAGCCAATGCGCGCGCTCCCAGCTCCTGTCACTTCCTCCTCCTGTGTTTACACAGGAAGGAGGAAATGATGTAATCTCTCATCGCAGCGGTGTTTCCCACCGCTGCTGATGAGAGAAGACATCACAAGTAAGTGTGCACCAACACAACACTGACACACACTCACATAGGCACATTAACCCCTTGTGATCGCCCCCCCCACCCCCCCTGTCACAGTGTCACTGAATGCAGTGATCTAATCACTGCATTTAGTGTCAGTGTGACAGGCAGTGTAAAAAACAGTTAGTGTTAGGTCCAGGGTAGCCCCCCCACCCCCCCCTAATAAAGTTTTAACCCCCTGATCACCGCCCTAGTTAACCCTTTCACTCCCTATTGCCAGCATCACTAAGCGATCATTTTTCTGATCGCTGTATTAGTGTCGCTGTTCCCGCTAGGTAGCTATTTTTTTTTATTGCGATTTTTTTTTTTTTACTAAAGACATGTGGCTAAATAAATTTTGGCCTAAATGTTTGACTAAAATTTAGTTTATTTGATTTTTTTTTTTAACAAAAAGTAAAAAATAGTGTTTTTTTTTCAAAAATGTCGCTCTATTTTTGTATATAGCGCAAAAAATAAAAAAATCGCAGAGGTGATCAAATACCACCAAAAGAAAGCTCTATTTGTGGGAAGAAAAGGACGCAAATTTTGTTTGGGAGCCACGTCGCACGACCGCGCAATTGTCTGTTAAAGCGACGCAGTGCCGAATCGCAAAAACACCTTGGGTCATTTACCAGCGTATTGGTCCGGGTCTTAAGTGGTTAAATGACACTAATTCCAAAAACGTATGCGTTTTTTTAATCAAAACCGGATGGAACCGTACGCACTTTTTGAAACCGTATACGTTTTATAAACGCATACGTTTCACTTTTGGGCATACGTTTACGTACGGTTCAATCCGGTTTTTCATATAAATCGCATGAGGCTGACGGACGGAAAAATCGTAGTGTGAACCCAGCCTTATTCAACATGCCGGTCCCATCATCAATCCAGCAGTGAGCGCTACAGAGGTAATGACATAGGAAGGGAGGTTGAGTGTTGCGGTACAGAACTTCTATAAAAGAAGAAACACAACAGGTATTGCTGGATCTTCTATGCACATACCTTGCTTGGTTATGTAAGACAATTTCGCACCTAGGAATTCCAGCAAAACCTGGAATGCTGAATGTTGGAAGCCGTCAGGCCTCTCTGACTCTACTACAGCATTTTATTCTGTCTGTGCTGCTGTTGGAATTTTTCCCTCTTTTCCCTCTCTCCGGGATAACAGTAAATGCCTGAGAGGAGTTCCAATTCTTCTAAATCTTTACAAAACGAAAAGAAAATTTTGGCTGACCATACACTTGAATGAAATTTGCCTGCAATACAAGAGGCATTATACTCCTCTCTCCCATGCCTTGGTCGCCTATCTCCTCTCCGTTCCACTGCTGCAACCTCCATGCCAAACTTTCTCCACTGTATCCAAAGCTAAATTTACAAAAATGAAACAAATGCAGCTTACATGTCCTTAGATGTGGTGGCTGCATTCGTTTTCACTTTTCAGGTTAGGACCAATTTCAGCAGGTACATAAAATACCCGCTGATCCTACCACAAATGCAGTGCCCTGGTCACTCCCTGTTATTTTCAATGAAAGCACAAAGAATTTTATCTCTATTGTATAAACTACTAGTTCCGGCAGCGGTGGCCCATCCCAAGTAAGCACAGCAGTAGAGCCCCCCACAATCTACATGCAGGGCACCGGACGCATAAATTCCGATAGGATATTTTTATAAGCATGCGATTATAGCCAGAGGCCCCAATTGGCAAAAAAAAAAAGGCACTGTGCCTGAATATTTGCTATGGTCTTCCCGATTCTCCTCCCAGCCAATCAGGAAGAGGATCCCGAGACCCGATTGGTCAAGAGGAGAAGCGATCGTATTGGCTGCCGAGGAGGCTTTGGTGTTGAGAACCAGCCACCACAGAGTTCTAGGGCTTCCCCCCCCCCCTCAGAGAATAGGTGCAGATGCTCACCCTTTCCAACTCACCCCCTTTCTTCGCCCCTACCCACGCCTTTGATCTCTGTCCCTCAGTTCCACCCTTTACCTACAGAATACAGAAAAGTTTCATTTTTGGTGCCAAGTAGTTTGTATGAAGTTCGCCAACCCCAGAAGCAACAGATCCCTCCTAGCAAACAATAGATCCCCCCCCCAAAAAAAAAAAACCCACCAACAATAGATCTCCCAGTATCAACAGACTCCAGCAGCCAGCAATAATAGCCCCCAGTAGATCTCTCCCATCATCAACTGACCCCCCCCAGAAACAATAGATCCCCTTTTAGCAGTAATAGACTTCCCCAGCATCAATAGAACCCTCGGTGACAATAGATGCCCCAGCATCAATAGAACCCTCTGTGACAATAGATCCCCCAGCATCAATAGACACGCCAGCACATCCCAGCATCCCTTGGCATATACATTCAGTGATGGAGGTGCCAGAACTGCGTTTTACTGCGTTCCTGCTAGAAAAAAGCCCTGACTGATCCCATCAATCCACTGCATAATGGAGATGAACAAAGGCAGACATACTGTATATCAAGTTCAACTTCTGGGACAGCCATGGCTCCCTCCATAGATCCAGCAGAGAAAAATAAAATAAAAATAAAAATAAAAAAATCAAATCGACATGAAGTGCATTATTCACAGGATTATCAGATAAAAAAAAGAAAAAAAAGAAGGAGGAAATATAGAATCTAATTTTCTGGAGGGGGGGGGGGGGGGTCAAAGATATTTTGGACAATTGGTGTAGCTTTGCTGGAAAGGAGAAGTTCTGCCTTTCTGCCTTTTTCTCCCCCTTGCGCTTTACTTTTGGGCACTTTTTTTTGGGGGGGGGGGGTACCTAGTTTTGATAGGTACCCGCTCCCACTCCGCCTAGGCAATCTGAGCAGAGTTGAACCCCTTCAGGTCCCAGTAGGCTGTGGGACCATTCATAAAGTGCAGCTCGCACACATGCAGTGGGAGGTTGGCTGTGAGGTCGCAATGCGCCACAGCCGGCTTCCCACACTAGACATGGCGGTGCCAGGGATCTGAAGACCAGCCAAGAACTGACCCAGGTAAGAAAAGCATTGGATCCCTAGATAGGCAAATGTAATTTAATAGTCATCAGCTACAGAAATTTGTAACCGTTGACGTTTCAATTTTTTTTGGGGGGTGGGGGCTGTAGATCCTCTTTTAAACCCTTTGTGATCCATTTTGCAAAGCCTGACAACCTCAGAAACGTACATATAAAAAAGTCACAATAGTGAAAAATACAGCAAAGAGACACTTACCCTCCTGTCACGTTTACAGCAATCAAAAGGCAGAAAACGGTTTCCAGAGATCACCGGCAAAAGAACGGAAACTTTTTTGGTAACCGTTTTGTAAACAAAGTTTGGAATGTAAATGTGGCGCCTCCTGGTGGTCAGGATTACAGACTCAAGCCATATTACACTCCTCGTCTGAGCGGGGGTCTCCTCTATTTGCAGCTCTCTGTAGTTCCTGAAAATTTAATATAGAGATGTGTTATAATTGTAACTGGAGGACACAGATAGTATACATGCAAGATCCAATGACCCCACACCCACGCCATATCTTTCCTTCAACACAGAGCAGCCTTCTGTGGCACTCAGCCCATAGTAAAGGCTAATCTCAAATACAGATAATCCCAGCGTGGCAGGCCGATAATCTGCAGCGGTTAAGCAGTTTGTAAAGCCCCTCAGTCTTCTACTGATCTCCCCGAGTCTGGTTGTCATATCAATGTGTCCTCCTGCCCCGTGTATATCATGCTTGGACCTCCGTTTATGGTTGTCCTACGAATGTGTCCCCTATCCTGCATATGTCACCCTCAGTTCTCCCCATGTCTGGTTGTCATAAATATGTCCTGTCAGAGGCGCAACTAGAACCTTCAGGGGCCCCAGTGCAAGAAACCATGAAGACCTCCCAATCGGAACCCTTTCTACTGATCCCAGAGCCCTTTACTCCCATTGTGGGATCCTTTATTACAGTCCTGCAGCGGGCCACCTTCCTGACATCCTGGGGGGCCCACCACGGTGGCAGAACGCCAGAGCCAAGTGACAAGTGCCATCTTTGCCGCGGGAAATCATTGGGCCCAGTACAGTCTTCCTGAGCCGCTCTCCATTCTGAAGCTATTCCCTGTACCCTGCAGCAGCCTGGTGGGGGGGGGGGGGGGGGGGTGTGAGAGAGGAGAAGAAGCCATCAGCACTTCTGGATGGGCACAGGAGGGCTTGGGCCCCCTGCTGACCTGATGTGGCCTGAGCCCAGAATAGGAGGACCTGTGGTACCCCCTTAGCAGCCTTGGTAGTTCTGCCACTAGTGTCAGTTTTTTTTTTTATTATTGTATTTTTTTTACTATTTTTGGAATCCTATTGGGAGGGAGGGGGGGCTGTTTGGTAAAGTACGGTACCAATCACTAACTATTAATTGAAACAAGGAAGGGGCCAGTAAATTGCACATTTACCAGCTCCTTCCCCACTCTTCATGCTGACAGGTCTCCCCCGCATTAGCCGGTGAGAGTGGCAAATGGGGGGGGGGGGGGGATTGTCCAGCGAAGGACACAGGAGCCCAGAGCAGCGGGACAGCGATAGGGAGGCAGTGAGGGGACAGCCTGCGGAGGAACCAATGCCCTTCATTTCCCTCCTGCAGCCTGTCTTGTCTGGATAGCCCACGCTGCTTAAGTGCTAGGATTGTGAGTAGTTCGGATTTTACTTTGTGGAAGCAATAACATTTTAAGCAGAGCACTAGATCTCGTATTTTGTTCCGATATACACCCGATATCCCTGGGGGAGACTTTTAGGCAGAGCAAACCATCAAGAAGGAGTGGGACACAGAGGAGTGTAAAGCCAGCAGGACACCAGAGCGATCCCTTGATTACCCTTAGGGTACTTTCACACCGAGGGGATTGGTGCGCTGGCGGTAAAGAGCCGCTATTTTTAGCGGCGCTTGCCGTGATTTTCGGGCGCTAGCGGGGAGATTTTAACCCCCGCTAGCGCCCGGAAAAGGGTTTGGAGGCGCTACCCTGTTGATTTCAATGGGCAGGGGCGCTAAAGGAGGCTAGCGGGGAGCTTTTAACCCCAGCTAGCGGCCGAAAAAGGGTTTGGAGGCGCTACCCTGTTGATTTCAATGGGCAGGGGCGCTAAAGGAGCAGTATTTTTACCGTGCCTCAAAGATGCAGCTGTCAGGACTTTTTTTAGCGTCCTGCCAGCGCAGCGCTCCAGTGTGAAAGCCTGCAGGCTTCCACACTGAATAGAAAGGAGCGGCTCTTTCAGGACGCATTGCAGGCGTGTGAAAGCAGCCTCAAAGGGACCGGATTATTCTGATCCACTGGTGAAATGGGGGTCAGATGGTGGGGTGAGCGGCCAGAGCACACTGGTGGAGGCGAACACTCGCACATTTTGAGATTTATTTTTGATCTAGTTGGTGGAGCAAGTTAAGATTTTTTTGATTATTGCGTATTATAATAATATTATTACAGATATATTTTTAGTTTTCTTGACTTTTTGGATCTCACATGGAAATATTATCACTGTAGAATATTTGAATAATCGGTTTATTCATTTATGTATATTTAATTTTTGATTATTCACAGGATTGTGATCGATTTGATTTAGGTTCACATGAAGTGTAGTGAGCACACTTTTTAGTGACAGCAGCAACTGGACTTTTCACATACATATAAACACACTATATATATATATATATATATATTATAATCTGTGTGTGTCTATGTACATAAAAGTAAGGCACGGTATATCCTGTTCTATATATTCAGAGTCCCCCTGCGTCTGCCTGTTCATAGTCCCAACCTGAGTACAGTAAATGCTGCTTTGAACTTGTCACCTAAAGCCATTCTATACAGAACAGGGACTGTCTCTGACCTGGGTGCTGCATGGCAGGTGTCACCCCGTGTATCCCCCCTCCCTGGCCAACTGCAGCAGCTGTAAGAACATGTAATTGATCTTCACATAATGTATGCCAGACACGAGGACAGGCAGCGGGAGAGCCGTCAACATAGATATACATTACAGGACAGCAGTGCTTAAAAGCATAGGTGTTGAAAATTAATAAAGAATCCTTTAAAAAAAAAAAAGCAATGGTGTTCAAACTATGACCCTCCAGTTGTTCAGGAACTACAATTCCCATCATGCCTAGTCATGTCTGTGAATGTCAGAGTTTTACAAAGCCTGATGGGATGTGTAGTTCCTCAACAGCTGGAGGGCCGTAGTTTGAGGATCCCTGCTTAAAGAGGTTGTAAAGGTTCATGTTTTTTCACCTTAATGTATCAAGGTGAAAAAAACATCTGTCGATTACCGCCCCCAGCCCACCCTTTTACTTACCTGAGCCCCAAAAAAGTCCTACATCAAACACGCATGATCTTTGCCCGGGTTTCTCAGCTCTTCATTGGATAGATTGATAGCAGCGCAGCCATTGGCTTGCGCTGCTGTCAATCAAATTCAATGACGTGGGCGCCGGGACCAAGTCATACACTCAGCGGCTATGTACACCGAGTGTATGACACAAGAGCAGGCCCGCAAGGTAACCCCCTCGGTAGAGAGCTTCCCGGAGGGGGGGTTAGCTACTGCGGGGGAAGAGCCGAGAGACCCCAGAAGGAGGAGGATTGGGGCCACTCTGCGCAATGGAGGCAAGTATGACCTGTTATTTAAAAAAAAAAAAAAACACCCACACTGAACCTTAGCAATCACTTTAACGTGTTACTAAACCCAGGATCCATTCACTATCTGGTCTCTCACAGAACACGGAAATGCAATTATTTTATATTAGAGTAGAGTAGATTTAAAGCTTGTAGGAGGAGTTTTTATTCTCTTCTGACTGTCCTATAAGGCAACAGGACCCCTGACCCTCTGACTAGACAGTGCCGATTGGCCCTGTGCTGATCACATGCACCATCCCAAGGAAAAAATAAATAAAAATACTCTAGCAAAACACACCAAGCTGAGCATGTGCAGAGTGACTCCAAAGGCTGTCTGATCAGGAAATGGTTTGGGGACTGTGGAAGAAGGGGAATCAGAGAAGACAGGATCAAACAGCCTTTTTACACAATGCTGAGGATTATCCCTTTAGATTCCACAGTAAGGATAAAAAGCATGCTATTCTGCATATACAGACTGATTTTACTGTTGTGGGTTTAAGATACAAGGTATAACTGTAGCAGCAATAATAATAATACCGATGATAACAACAACAAATAATAAACTCCTGGGGGGCAGTGCTTTGAATCCAAGGTGTAACTTTGTAGTAATAACAAACATAGTAATATTTTAGATGACAAAAAGAATTGATACTCTTGCACACAATTCCTCTATATACGCTAAACTTATTGTGTAGCACTACAAATCCCAGCTGCCCCCATCAGGTTTTAGCAGAGGAGACACTGATTTGTGACTGCATTAGACAGACCAGCTTCAGGTCAGTCTGTAGAAGTTGTTTGGAGGGCAGTAAATCTACAAGGCTGGGCTGAGCAGTGACAGCTGAGAAAATTCCGCTTACTACAAGGGGGGGGGGGGGCCTGGGGAATCAGTGACCAGCAATGTCCCTGGGGGGCTTCAGCCCTTCTGTATTGGAAACTTTAGAGTTTAAAAGTTTCCCTAATGAGGGCCCCTCCCCTCCTACCCTGGGGCCCATAGCCTCTGCATGGGCTGCTATGGCTATTGTTACCCTACCATGTCCTGTCTACATGACCAGCTCTCCCCATGTCTGTCTGGTGACCTGATGACGTCATTCTGTCTTCTACTTGTATTGATGATGTCTGTATGTCCTATGTATATTGCTGTCCATATGTCTGTCTATTCTATATAGGTTGATGTCCATATGTCTGTTATATGACCTGCCTATGTCTGTAGGTCTTTTGCAGACATGGTGTCCCTATGTCTGTCCAGCATATGACAGTCTGCTTTGGTTGTCCTGTCTGTATGTCTGACCAGAACTCCCCATGTCTGTCTGGTCATCCAATTCCTCCAATGTCTGACTAGATCACGTGTGCCGAAAACCCCAATTTCCGTCTGGCCGGCCCATGTAGCGGTGTCTGTCTGTCTGTCTGGCCGGCCCATGTAGCGGTGTCTGTCTGTCTGTCTGGCCGGCCCATGTAGCGGTGTCTGGCCGGCCCATGTAGCGGTGTCTGGCCGGCCCATGTAGCGGTGTCTGTCTGTCTGTCTGGCCGGCCCATGTAGCGGTGTCTGGCCGGCCCATGTAGCGGTGTCTGGCCGGCCCATGTAGCGGTGTCTGGCCGGCCCATGTAGCGGTGTCTGGCCGGCCCATGTAGCGGTGTCTGTCTGTCTGTCTGGCCGGCCCATGTAGCGGTGTGTGTCTGTCTGTCCGTCCCATGTTGTGGTGTCTGTCTGTCTGTCCCACGTAGTGAGTGTCTCTCCATCCCATGTTGTGGTGTCTGTCTGTCTGTCCCATGTTGTGGTGTCTGTCTGTCTGTCCCATGTTGTGGTGTCTGTCTGTCTGTCCCATGTTGTGGTGTCTGTCTGTCTGTCCCATGTTGTGGTGTCTGTCTGTCTGTCCCATGTTGTGGTGTCTGTCTGTCTGTCCCATGTTGTGGTGTCTGTCTGTCTGTCCCATGTTGTGGTGTCTGTCTGTCTGTCCCATGTTGTGGTGTCTGTCTGTCTGTCCCATGTTGTGGTGTCTGTCTGTTGTGGTGTCTGTCTGTCCGTCCCATGTTGTGGTGTCTGTCTGTCCGTCCCATGTTGTGGTGTCTGTCTGTCTGTCGTCTGTCCATGTTGTGGTGTCTGTCTGTCTGTCCCATGTAGCGGTGTCTGTCTGTCTGTCCCATGTAGCGGTGTCTGTCTGTCTGTCTGTCCCAAGTTGTGGTGTCTGTCTGTCTGTCCCATGTAGCGGTGTCTGTCTGTCTGTCTGTCCCAAGTTGTGGTGTCTGTCTGTCTGTCCCATGTTGTGGTGTCTGTCTGTCTGTCCCATGTTGTGGTGTCTGTCTGTCTGTCCCATGTTGTGGTGTCTGTCTGTCCGTCCCATGTTGTGGTGTCTGTCTGTCCGTCCCATGTTGTGGTGTCTGTCTGTCCGTCCCATGTTGTGGTGTCTGTCCATCCCATGTAGTGGTGTCTGTCTGTCTGTCCATCCCATGTAGTGAGTGTCTCTCCATCCCATGTAGTGGTGTCTGTCTGTCCGTCCATCCCATGTAGTGAGTGTCTTGCTATGTAATGACGTCACCCGGAGCCCCTCGTACTCACCGGTACACCGGGCTCCTCTCTGTATCTTCTCTCTCCCGGACGGTTTATCAGCTCTGCCGTGACGTCACCGTCAGCTGAGAAGAAAGGTCCAGAATATACCAGGAGAGCCTGTCTACACCGCGACCAATCACCTGAACCCAGCCGTCCCAGGGAGCAGGCTGATTGGACTAGACCGGAGGGACGGGGCGGGGCGCGGGCTGTCAGTACCGCACACTGCAGGGTTGTTGTGCGGACTGTGTGAGTGGGAGGAGCCGGGGCGGGGTCACCCTTGTGTGATACATTCCACCTGGCAGAGAAATGTTACATGGAGAGTGCGAGAGGATACATTGTATTACATTGTATTATATTGTATTATATTGTATTATATTGTATTATATTTTATTACATTGTATTATATTGTATTATATTTTATTACATTGTATTATATTTTATTACATTGTATTATATTGTATTATATTTTATTATATTTTATTACATTGTATTATATTGTATTATATTGTATTACATTGTATTATATTGTATTATATTGTATTATATTGTATTATATTGTATTATATTTTATTACATTGTATTATATTGTATTATATTTTATTATATTTTATTACATTGTATTATATTGTATTATATTTTATTACATTGTATTATATTGTATTATATTTTATTACATTGTATTATATTGTATTATATTGTATTATATTTTATTACATTGTATTATATTGTATTACATTGTATTAAATTGTATTACATTGTATTCCCATCCACCTCCCTGTACAATCACACCTCTCAACACAACACCCGCAACATTGTATATCAACCTTCATCCATTTATTACAATTTCAATTTAGTACACATGTTATATGTGCAACACATGACTCAAGATTAAACACATTTTTAGATTTACCCCCCTTCCTGACCAGGCCATTTTTTGCAATACAGCACTGTGTTATTTTAACCACTTAAGACCCGGACCAAAATGCAGCTAAAGGACCTGGCCAGTTTTTGCGATTCGGCACTGCGTCGCTTTAACTGACAATTGCGCGGTCGTGAGACGTGGATCCCAAAAAAAATTGGCGGCCTTTATTCCCCACAAATAAAGCATTCTTTTGGTGGTATTTGATCACCTCTGCGGTTTTTATTTTTTGCGCTATAAACAAAAATAGAGCGACAATTTTGAAAAAAAATGCAATATTTTTTAATTTTTGCTATAATAAATATCCCCCAAAAAGATATAAAAACGTTTTTTTCCTCATTTTAGGCCAGGGGTAGGCAACCTCGGCTCTCCAACTGTTTTGAAACTACAAGTCCCATCATGCCTCTGCCTCTAGGAGTCATGCCTGTTATTGTCAGGGTCTTGCAATGTCTCATGGGACTTGTGGTTTCAAAACAGCTGGAGAGCCGAGGTTGCCTACCCCTGGGTTTAGGCCAATATGTATTCTTCTACCTATTTTTGGGGGAAAAATCGCAATAAGCGTTTATCGATTGGTTTGCGCAAAATTTATAGCGTTTACAAAATAGGGGATAGTTTTGTTGCATTTTTATTATTTATTTTTCCTACTAATGGCGGCGATCAGCGTTTTTTTGTGTGACTGCGACATTATGGCGGACACTTCGGACAATTTTGACACATTTTTGGGACCATTGTCATTTTCACAGCAAAAAAATGCATTGTTTACTGTGAAAATTACAATTGCAGTTTGGGAGTTAACCACAAGGGGGCGCTGAAGGGGTTAACTGTGACCTCATCTCTGTTTCTAACTGTAGGGGGTGTGGCTGTAGGTGTGACGTCATTGATTGTGTTTCCCTATAAAAGGTAACACACGATCAATGACGCCGCCACAGTGAAGAACGGGGAAGCTGTGTTTACACACGGCTCTCCCCGTTCTTCAGCTCCGGGGACCGATCGCGGGACTCCAGTGGCGATCGGGTCCGCGGGTCCCGCGGCCGCGGTCACGGAACATCGGATCGGTTTGTGTGCACGCTGGGCTTAAAGGGCAATGGCTGGGCTTAAAGGGCAACGTACAGGTACGTGTATGGGCCCAGCCGTGCCATTCTGCCGACGAATATCGGCGTGAGGGGGTCCTTAAGTGGTTAATTGACAATTGCACCGAAAAAAAAGTGATGTAATTTATTTCCCACAAATAGAGCTTTATTTTGTTTAATCAGGTCTGCGGTTTTTATTTCTTTTTGCACAATTATCCAAAAAAGACTGTCAATTTAGAGCAAAAATATATATTTTCTGCTATAAAACATCCAATAGAAAATGTAAAAAATCGAATTTCTTCATCAATTTAGGCCAATATGTATCTGCTACATAGTTTTGATAAAAAAAACAAAAAAAAAAAACAAACAAAAAAAATACGTGTATATTGATTGGTTTGCGCAGAAGTTATCGCGTCTACATACTTTGGCATAGATTTATGGAATTTTTTTTTTTGAGTCTTTTATTAGTAATGGTGCCGATCAGCAACTTTAAATGCCCATACACACACGATCGGACTTTTTGACAACGGTCTGACCGACTTGTTCGATCGCACAATCCAACCGTGTGTATGCTCCATCGGACAATTGTTCGCTGTGAATGCTCTCAAACTTTTCGGCAACAAATGTCCGATGGAGGATAATCCCATCGTGTGTACGCAAGTCCATCAGACTAAGGGTCCTTTCACACGGAGCGGTCTGTTTTTCGGTCCGCTCCGTGTGTGTCCGTCGGCTCAGCGGGGATCCCCGCTGAGCTGTCGGCGGACAGGGCGGTCCCCGCACACTGTGCAGGGACCGCCCTGTCTCTCCTCCGCTCTCCCCTATGGGAAATCGGATGAAAACGGACCGACCTGCCGGACGGAAGAAAAATAGGGTTTTCTTCCGTCCGAAAAACCGGATCCAGACGGACGCGGATCATTGCGGACGTTAGCGGATGCATCATCCGCTAACGGACGCGACCCCATAGGCGTCCATTACAAGTCCGTAAACGGACTTGTAAAAACGGACGAACGGAGGCGGACATGTGAAAGGGCCCTTAAGTCCAAAGCACAAACACGCATGCTCAAAACCAATGCTAAACATTAGCCAACAATAGCAGAAGTTGCCCAAAGGGTGTCAGTAAAGAGCTGAAAAATTATGATTTGGTGAAAGTTGGCTGAAAATGTCCTGCCGTGTGTATGCAGTTCAAGTTCAAGGCCAACAACCATTCGGACCAAAATCCATGGTTAAGTCCGTTGGAAGTCCGATGTGTGTATGAGGCTTTAGAAGGACTGCATCATTGCTGCGGACAAATCGGACACTAAAGGTCCATACACATGATCTGACTTTTTGACAACAACGTTTCGACATACGTGTTTTATCAGACAATCCGACCGTCTGTATGCTCCATCGGACAATTGTTTTAGCTTTTTCTTTGGACAAATGTTCGCTGTGCATGCTCTCATACTTTACAACAAATGTCCAATGGAGCATCATTCGATTGTGTGTACACAAGTCTATTGGACTAAAATCCGAAGTACAAACACGCATGCTCCGAAACAATGCTAAAGATCAGACAACAATAGTAGAAGTTGCCCAAATGGTGGTGGTAAAGAGCTGAAAAACCACGTGATTTGGTGAATTTGGGCCGAAAAATTCTGCTGTGTGTATGCAGAACAGGTTCACAGCCAACACCCCTTCGGACCAAAATCCACGGAACAGTCTGATGGAAGTCCGATTGTGTGTATGAGGCTTAACTGACGCTTTGTGGGAACCAGTGACACTAATACAGTGATCAGTGCTAAAAAAATATGCACTGTCACTGTACTAATGACACTGCCCTTGAAGAAGCTAAACATTAGGTGCGTTCAAAGAGTTAAATGTGTTCCTAGAGAGTGCTTTCTAACTGTGGGGGAGGTGCTTGTACACTAGGAAGGCAGAGATCATTGTTCCTGCTTAGCAGAAACACAAGGATAACTACCTCCCCTTCTCACAGAACAGCGATCTTCCTTGTTTACATAGTCTAAATGAGAGGGCAATCACCTGGGCACTGTCCAGGGGCCCCAGCTGCATGGGGGCCCCTGCCCTTTCCCCAAAGCAGCTGCAGCAGAAAATTTGGGCCCCTCTACACCCTAGATATCCCCCAGCACTCTGACCCCTCTACACCCCAGATACCCCCCAGCACTCTGACCCCTCTACACCCCAGATATCCCCCCAGCACTCTGATCCCTCTACACCCCAGATATCCCCCGAGCACGCTGACCCCTCTACACCCCAGATACCCCCCCAGCACTCTGACCCCTCTACACCCCAGATATCCCCCCAGCACTCTGATCCCTCTACACCCCAGATATCCCCCCTGCACGCTGAACCCTCTACACCCCAGATATCCCCCCAGCACTCTGACCCCTCTACACCCCAGATATCCCCCCAGCACTCTGACCCCTCTACACCCCAGATATCCCCCCAGCACTCTGACCCCTCTACACCCCAGATATCCTCCCAGCACTCTGACCCCTCTACACCCCAGATATCCCCCCAGCACTCTGACCCCTCTACACCCCACAAATCCACCCAGCACTCTGACCCCTCTACACCCCAGATATCCCCCCAGCACTCTGACCCCTCTACACCCCAGATATCCCCTCCAGCACTCTGACCCCTCTACACCCCAGATATCCTCCCAGCACTCTGACCCCTCTACACCCCAGATATCCTCCCAGCACTCTGACCCCTCTACACCCCAGATATCCCCCCAGCACTCTGACCCCTCTACACCCCAGATATCCCCCCAGCACTCTGACCCCTCTACACCCTAGATATCCTCTACCTCCTACCTACTTGATGTCTGTTTACCTGCACTGTATCCATTGTAGGGGCCCCATTACTTTGCCCAGGGGCCCATGATGCTATTAAGACGGCTGTGGGCAGACTGCTGCCCTGTCTCTCTCAGAAACGATCATTGGGTCCTGGCAGACATTCCGTCCAATCACAGCGGTGTGAACCAAGCCTTAGGCGGTATTAAACCAAAAAGCAAACATTTATTTTATTGCTGTTTTCCAATTCTTAGATGTGTTGGCTGCATTCGTTTTCTTTTCTTAAAGCGGATCTCCACCCTAAAGTGAAATTCCGCTGATCGTAACCCTCCCCCCCTCCGGTGTCACATTTGACACCTTTCAGGGGTGAGGGGGTGCAGATACCTGTCTAAAGACAGGTATTTGCACCCACTTCCGGCCCGCAGTTTTGGGCAAAAGACAGGTTTTTCCTGTTGTGTGCTGGGAACTCTCGGCTCCCAGCACACCGCAGGAGCCAAGCGGCAGGCGCAGCGCGACTCGCGCATGCGCCATAGGGAAACGGGCAGTGAAGCCGGAGTGCTTCACTTCCTGGTTCCCTCACCGTGGATGGAGGGGGAGCAGCAGAGAGACGAGCGAACGCTCGCCCTCTGCTGCGGACTCCGCTGGACTCCAGGACAGGTAAGTGTCCTAATATTAAAAGTCAGCAGCTGCAGTATTTGTAGCTGCTGGCTTTTAATATTTTTTTTTTAATGGGCCATCCGCTTTAAGCCTCATACACACAACAATTATTCGATGGAGCATACACACGGTCGGATTGTTCGATCAAACGCGCCCGTCGGAACGTTGTTGTGAAAAAGTCTAATCGTGTGTATGGGCCTTTAGGCTTTCTTCTGTTTTCATCTGGTGATCCAGCCAGCAACAGAATGTATCAGTTTACACTGACAGGGGTGCTTTCAATGATTTATCTCAAAACGAAAAAAACTGTTAGGTGTAACTGACTATAAAGTGTGAGCTGGAGTGCAGTACCTTTTTGTCCTGTAGTCCAAGGGAGGGGACGAGTACCACACTCCACACCAGGGAGAAAGCCTTGCATTACGGTGTGGAGTTACAGACAGAAGAACAGGGAGTAAGGATTTCTCAGAAGAAATAAGGACATTTAAAAGCAAAATAGAAGAATGAGGTAAGTGAAGGAGGACTGCACTGAGGTAAAGGAAGCTATTTAGAGGAAAAAAAATGGTACCTTTACAACCCCTTTAACCTTTCATATACCATCTGGCAATTAAAATCTGAAAATGTAAATTTGATTAATTTCTGTGAACCATGCAAATGGTACTTTGTTTCTATTGAGTTGTGTTAAATTAAGAAACATAAACATAGTGCTGAATTTTTAACTTTTCCTGAATTCTAATAAAGCACAAAATCACAATAACAATAAAAATACATAAAACAATATTTTTTTCATAAAAATAGACTTTATTTCTGTATTGTTATGCAATCATTTAATACTCTTCTCCCTCCTCTCCTTCACCCTCTCCTTCAACGCTGTCAGTGGCAACCTCTTCATAATCCTTCTCCAGGGCGGCCATATCCTCCCGAGCCTCAGAGAACTCTCCTTCCTCCATACCCTCACCCACGTACCAGTGCACAAAGGCACGCTTGGCATACATCAGATCAAACTTGTGGTCCAGGCGAGCCCAGGCCTCAGCAATGGCCGTGGTGTTGCTCAACATGCACACGGCACGCTGCACCTTAGCCAGATCTCCACCAGGAACCACAGTTGGTGGCTGGTAGTTGATACCAACCTTGAATCCAGTTGGGCACCAGTCCACAAACTGGATGGTGCGTTTGGTCTTGATGGTGGCAATAGCAGCATTGACATCTTTGGGCACCACATCACCACGGTACAGCAGGCAGCAAGCCATGTATTTACCGTGTCTGGGGTCACATTTCACCATCTGGTTGGCTGGCTCAAAGCAAGCGTTGGTGATCTCAGACACAGAGAGCTGCTCATGGTAAGCTTTCTCTGCAGAGATTACAGGGGCATAGGTGGCCAGGGGGAAGTGAATACGGGGGTAGGGCACCAGGTTGGTCTGGAATTCTGTCAAGTCCACATTTAGAGCTCCATCAAACCTAAGGGAGGCGGTGATGGAAGACACAATCTGGCCAATCAGACGGTTCAGGTTGGTGTAGGTTGGACGTTCAATGTCCAGGTTTCTGCGGCAGATGTCATAAATGGCTTCGTTGTCCACCATGAAAGCACAGTCTGAGTGCTCCAGGGTAGTGTGGGTGGTGAGGATGGCGTTGTAGGGCTCAACCACAGCTGTGGAGATCTGAGGAGCTGGGTAGATGGCAAATTCAAGCTTGGACTTCTTTCCATAGTCAACAGACAGACGTTCCATCAAGAGGGAGGTGAAACCAGAGCCGGTGCCACCACCGAAACTGTGGAAGATGAGGAATCCCTGGAGACCGGTGCATTGGTCAGCCTGAGAAAAAGAAAAAAACACACAGGGTTCAATAACTTTTCTCTAAAGATAATGCTTATACTATTTATACTCTTGAATATCATGCTATGTTCACCTAGCTAATATATAGATTCTGACTGTCTGTCATTAAAGCGGAGGTTCACCCTAAATATAAGATCTCTCATGTGATCCAGCATACTGGCGTCAGCGCCAGTATGCTGGGTTTTTTTTTTTTTAATCGCACACTTACTGTATTATAGTGGAATTCCTTTTTTGTCCCCCGCGGTGGACGGCTGTAGTATTGCTCGTCACATCTTCCTAAAATACCCGATATGGACTCGGGTAATCTCGGCGAAAATGCGGCGCCTGCGCACAGACCTAGGAGCTGACTGCGCAGGCGCCGTATTTCTCCGAGTCCTATTTCGGAGGGCGTGACGCGCCATAGCCGTAGGACTCGGAGAAATACGGCGCCTGCGCAGTCAGCTCCTAGGTCTGTGCGCAGGCGCCACATTTTCGCCGAGATTACCCGAGTCCATATCGGGTATTTTAGGAAGATGTGACGCGCTATACTGGCGCCGTCCACCACGGGGGACAAAAAAGGAATTCCACTATAATACAGTAAGTGTGCCATTAAAAAAAAAAAAAACAGCATACTGGCGCTGACGCCAGTATGCTGGATCGCATGGGAGATCTTATATTTAGGGTGAAATACCGCTTTAATAATAAGAGAAGGATGCAAGGCCACTTCCACACACAAGAAGGGCCAGGCAATAATCATATTGGAGGGTCTACATTCATATAGACAAGAGTACAAAGAGGAGCAGAGAGGTGCAAGCATAGCTCTCTGCCTCCTCTGTACACATTTATATGTTACAAGAGAATGGCACAAACCTTGTAGAAATATACTCTCCATCAAATTCTAATGCTTTTAAAATTGTAGAGGAAAATGTATTATTATTATTTAGGTCCTTGTATAGTGCCGTCAATTTACGTAGCGCTTTTACATATACATTGTACATTTACACTGGTCCATACCCTTAAAGAGCTTACAATCAAATGTCCCTAACTCACAATTATATACTAGGGCCAATTTAGACAGAAGCCAATTAATCTACCAGCATGTCTTTGGAGTGTGGGAGGAAACCGGAGTACCCAGAGGAAACCCATGCAGGCACAGGGAGAACATGCAAACTCTAGGCATGTAGTGCCGTGGTTGGGATTCGAACCAGCAAACCTTTTTACTGCTAGGCGAGAGTGCTACCCACTACACCTATTAGGTGACTAATTATGGATCAGGACTTTTTAGAAATGTCCTTAAACTTTGGATGAAATAATTGAACTTTGGTGTTTTTAACTCCTAGAACAGTGGTCTGAAAACTGCTTCCCGGTGGTCGGATGCAGCCCTTTGCTTGCCTTTATTCAGCCCTTGGGGCACTATTCCTCCCATTAATATGAGACACCATTTCTCCCATTGACACCAACAATGGGGCACCATTTCTCCCACTGACACCAACTATGAGGCACTATTATTCCCAATGATACCAACAATAGGACACGGTTCCTCCACCTAATACCAAATGTGATGTTTATTCCCACGTTGGCCACAGTCTGGCCCCCCTAAAGTCTGAAGGGCAAAAAAATGGACATTTGTTTAGCAGGTTTGAGGCACTTTGCTTGCCTTTATCTGTCCCTTGGGGAACTTTCCTCCCAATGATACAATTGGGCGATTGGAGAGGAGCGCCTGATGTCAAAGAATCAGCCTCACTTGCGAGGGGGCATCCTTTAGTACAAATGGTTTTTAACTTAATGCATAACCAGATTAAACCTTCTGATGGGGACACCTGTTCCAGTGACAATCATCTAAGAAATCTCCTCAATTGATTGATTTTCTCTCAATTCTGGATCTACTGATGTCAATTTTAACCCTTCCTTACTCCAAAGCTAAAAAGAAAATTGGGGCTATACACATTAAGCTAATTAATTAATTAATTAAACATTTAACCCTCAACCTAAACCTGGAATGTAGCCCCTATCACTTGCCATTAATTGCATTTTATCTTATTCATGATATCAGACCATTTAATTTGTTTGAACGAATATTAAGGTCCATTTACAACTATGGCTGTTGTTAACAGACTTTGACTAGCGGGCTCAGGACAATGACATTATATATCTTATTAGTATAATCCTGTGTTTGTCAACTGGGGTGCCACGGCACCCTGGGATGCCATGGGAAGTCTTTAGGGGTGCCATGGAAACAGTCTGATCAGAGCAATCTTCTGTTAGCTCTTTTGTTACATGAGGGAGACTGCACTGTTATCTCCTGTGCAAATAGGAGGCAGAGAGCTATGCTCACTACCCCTCCCCCCCCCCATCAGCAAAAGAGAAAGCTGAGCTGAGCTGGGCGCCCGACCATGTCCTGCCAACCAATGACATCATCGGTTGCTAAGGGCTTGCCGGCAAGGGTACAGAGAGGAGCAGAAGGGGGGCATTTGGTGGGGTTGTGCTAGGAGGGGAACGCACAAAGAAGCGTGTACGATCAGATGCACCTCCTGGTGTGAACGAGCCCTCAGGCTGGTGTGCCCCAGGATTGTTTGCGATTCTAAAGGGTGCCTTGGCTAAAAAAAAAAAAAAGGTTGAAAAACACTGGTGTAATTCACATTACAGGTCTAGGTCAGAAACCACTTACCAGTTTGCGGACCCTGTCCAGCACCAGGTCGATGATCTCTTTACCGATGGTGTAGTGACCTCGGGCATAGTTGTTGGCGGCGTCTTCCTTGCCGGTGATGAGTTGCTCAGGGTGGAAAAGTTGCCGGTAGGTTCCTGTCCTCACCTCATCTGTAGAAATGTGACGGCAATGGGTCAGAAAGTTGCTACAGGTGACAACACTTGGTGGACATCTCATGTCCTTTTTTAATCACACATCATAACAGGCGACCTACTCACCAATCACAGTGGGCTCCAGGTCCACAAAGACAGCACGGGGGACATGTTTTCCAGCCCCGGTCTCACTGAAGAAGGTGTTGAAGGAATCGTCTCCCCCTCCGATGGTTTTGTCACTGGGCATCTGTCCGTCTGGCTGGATGCCATGTTCCAGGCAGTACAGCTCCCAGCAGGCATTGCCAATCTGTACACCGGCTTGGCCAACGTGGACTGAGATGCATTCCCTCTGTGTGGGGTAAATGGTATATGTGGTTAGGATTAGGACAGAGCAGTGCAGGCACACACAGGGTCAGGATGTATAGACAGGTAGAGGATCAGCAGAGCACAGTCATACACAGGGGGACATATAGATTGGCAAAGTACAGTCACTCACAGGGAAGTACAGACAGGCAGAGTGTATAGTCACACAGATATGTATAGACTGGTAGAGCACAGTACCATACAGGAATACATAGATTGGCAAAATGCAATCACATGCAGCATGTATAGGGCATCAGCCATAACCCCGATATTTCTTTTTTTCTCATGAAAGTAGCCAGAGTGGCTAATACTTGCTGGATCACTTTCAGAAGCAGTGGAAGGGGTTTCCCCCCCTCTACCGCCGCTCGCCGGTGTTTCCGATGGTTCACGTGGCTGACCATAAAGGTTAACAGAGACCAGATATTCTCTGATCGCCTCTATGATCTTGTAGGTCTAGAGCGACGTTATGACATCACTTCCGGAAAAGGGGCGAGGTAAAAGATTTTTTTATTTTTATCTTTTGCTTTTAAAGGTAGAGGAGAGATTTGAGGTCTTATCGACCCCTTATCTCTCCATAAAGGGGACCTGTCATCCCTTATTTCTATTGCAAGGGATGTTTACACCCCTTGCAATAGGAAAAAAAGTGATAAAAAAAAATAAAAATAAAGACAACGTGTAAATAAGAAAAAAAATGTAAAGCTCCTCCATGTCTCTGAGCTCACGCACAGAAGTGAACGCATATGTAAGTCGCACACACACATATGTAAACAGTGTTTGCACCACACATGAGGTATCGCCGTGAATGTTAGAGCAATTGTAGTAATTCTAGTGCTAGACCTCCTCTGTAACTCTAAACTGGTAACCTGTAAACATTTTCAAGCATTGCCTATGGTCATTTTTAAGTATCTTATATTTGTCGCCATTCCACGAGCATGGGCAATTTTAAAGCGTGACATGTTAGGTATTTATTTACTCGGCATAACATCATCTTTTAAATTTTACCAAAATAATGGGATATATATATATATATATATATATATATATATATTTGCATTAAAATACAAGGGATTTTTTTCCCAAGAAATTACATTTAAAAAAACGCTGCACAAATACCATGGGACATAAAAAATTGCAACAATCTACATTTTATCCTTGAGGGTCTCTGCTAAAAAAAATACATATAATATTTGGGGGTTCTCAGTCATTTTCTAGTAAAAAAAAAATTATTTAAAAAGTGCCCGAAAAGGCCTGGCTGGCAAGTGGGTATAGACTGGTAGAGTGCAATCATGCATAGAAAGATGCATAGGATTGCAGAGTGTAGTCACACATAGAGGGATGTATAGGATTGCAGAGTGCAGTCACACATAGGGGGATGTATAGAATGGCAGAGTGCAGTCACACATAGGGGGATGTATAGAATGGCAGAGTGCAGTCACACATAGAGGGATGTATAGGATGGCAGAGTGCAGTCACACATAGAGGGATGTATAGGATTGCAGAGTGCAGTCACACATAGAGGGATGTATAGGATGCAGAGTGCAGTCACACATAGAGGGATGTATAGGATTGCAGAGTGCAGTCACACATAGAGGGATGTATAGGATTGCAGAGTGCAGTCACACATAGAGGGATGTATAGGATGGCAGAGTGCAGTCACACATAGAGGGGTGTATAGGATGCAGAGTGCAGTCACACATAGAGGGATGTATAGGATGGCAGAGTGCGGTCACACATAGAGGGATGTATAGGATGGCAGAGTGCAGTCACACATAGAGGGGATGTATAGGATGGCAGAGTGCAGTCACACATAGAGGGGATGTATAGGATGGCAGAGTGCAGTCACACATAGAGGGATGTATAGGATGGCAGAGTGCAGTCACACATAGAGGGATGTATAGGATGGCAGAGTGCAGTCACACATAGAGGGATGTATAGGATGGCAGAGTGCAGTCACACATAGAGGGATGTATAGGATGGCAGAGTGCAGTCACACATAGAGGGATGTATAGGATGGCAGAGTGCAGTCACACATAGAGGGATGTATAGGATGGCAGAGTGCAGTCACACATAGAGGGATGTATAGGATGGCAGAGTGCAGTCACACATAGAGGGATGTATAGGATGGCAGAGTGCAGTCACACATAGAGGGGATGTATAGGATGGCAGAGTGCAGTCACACATAGAGGGATGTATAGGATGGCAGAGTGCAGTCACACATAGAGGGATGTATAGGATGGCAGAGTGCAGTCACACATAGAGGGATGTATAGGATGCAGAGTGCGGTCACACATAGAGGGGTGTATAGGATGGCAGAGTGCAGTCACACATAGAGGGGTGTATAGGATGGCAGAGTGCTGTTGGTCGCTCACCATGATGCTGAATAAAGTTGATCTCTCCGGGTTCCGATGGGTTAGGTGTGCGGTGTGGAGTGGTCACTGTCCCCTCTCTCTTCTCTCCCCCTTTATATAGGAGTTAGTAACGGTGACAGGAGCGTCCTTAGTAACAGGAGGGAAGTGGAAGGAGGTGGAGGGAGCCTGGGGCAGGTGTCACCATTGTTTTTTGTGTGGATAGAACACAATCCTGCCTGGGAGTGGCTGCACTCAGCACAACACAACTGTTACCAGGTACAGAGTGACCCCCCCCCCCCCCCAGAGAGGGGACACATTACATTACATGGGGGGGAGATAGAGAGGGAAAGGAAGGAGGGAAGAGGGCAGATATGGAGGGAAGATCACTGGGAACATTGAGAATGTTACATATGTGATGATAAGCAAGACAGAAGAAACAAAATATTTACTGTTACACTTTATTTGTAACTATTTATTTATAAATGTTACAAATACTCTGAGATCTCTTCTGTCACTGTGATCTGTGGACATAACTACTGTAAATGTATTCTGTACTTTAAACAGTTCATTAATGCTGGGCACACATTTTCTGTTTTTATTATTATTTTACTTTACCCAAAAAATTGTGCGGTTGGGCGACGCTATACCCAAATAAAATGACCCCCCCCCACACACACACACATAAATAGAGCTTTCTTTTGGTGGTATTTGATCCCCTCTGCGTTTTTTTTTTTACTAGTAATGGCGGCAATTAGCGACTTATTGCAGGACTGAGACATTGCTGCGGACAAATGGGACACTAACTGACACTTTGTGGGAACCAGTGACACTAAGGCCCCTTATACATGTGCGGACCGCATGTCCGAAGTTTCATCCATCCGTTGCGGATGAAAACGGGACATACATTGGTCCCTATGTGATTGCGGGTGTCAGCGGATGAACATCCGCTGACATCCATAATTGTCCTCCTCCGCAAATATCTGTTTTTTCGGACGGAAGAAAATCCTATTTTTTCTTCCGTCTGCGGATCAGATTGGATGAACAAGGACATACGGTCCATGTTTATTCGATCCCCCCATAGGGGAGAGTGGAGGAAAGACAGGGCGGTCTCTGCACAGTGTGCGGGGACCGCCCTGTCAGCCGACGGCTCAGCGGGGATTTTACGGTGAGCAAAAGCGGACACACGGAGGCGGATCATTATGATCCGCCCGTGTGAAAGGGCCCTGATACACTGATCAGTGCTAAACATATGCACTATCACAGTACTAATGACACTGGCTGGGAAGAAGTTACACATTAGGGGCAATCAAAGAGTTAAATGTGTTCCTAGGGAGTGCTTGCTTACTTTGTGGGAGGTGCTTGTGCTATGGGAAGGCAGAGGTATGTGATCCAGCGCAGAGGAGCTGCTTTGTCATCGAATATACACAGTATATAGTATACAGTATACGGTTGGCCATCAGTTAAAGCATTTGTTAACCTAAAAAAATATATATTGATCCTGTTCCCTTAGATCCCTTTCACACTGAAGCGTTTTTAACAGCATTTTAGCGTTAAAAATAGCGCTCCTAAAACGTTCATAAAACGCTTTCCATGCATCTCAATTGACGCTTTCACACTGAGTCCTGCAAGCAGCATCTTTGAAACAGCTTTTGAGCGCTTTAAAAAAAATGCTCCAAAAACGCACCTCTCCATTGAAATGAATTGAAATGCGCTGTAAAAACGCCTTATCCTTTCACCCCGAGGCACTGCAAAAACGCCCTAAAACTTTAGGGTCTTAGCGGAGCTTTACCAGCACATTGGGATTGCAGATGAGGCTTTCCTCAAATAACGCTGTAATAACGCTGTAATTACACTCGAAAAACGCTTGAATAACGATGTAATAACACTCGAAAAACACCCCAGTGTGAAAGGGGCTTTAAAGCATGTTATACATCACAGTGCTTGTGCTGTGTAATTTGGCCCCTTCTATCACCTAAAATAACCTGGCTGATCCTGACTGGTTTTGCCCTCCCCTGAAAGCTAACTACAGTGTATCATGGCTGCTGAGCCCTGACACCGTGGTCAGTTTACATGCCTCCATCATCTGCAGTTCTCCTGTCCTCCTCTATGCTCTCTTCCCCCTCCCTCCCGCCCCCTCCCCTCCTCCTGCTGAAGTTTCATTTAATTTTTTTATCCCATCCTGTCTGTTGAATAATCATATGTGTCCATGTGTCTGTGTAATAAATAAGTTGTTCTTTACCATATCTCAGAGCGCTGATCACTGCTCACGTGACCGATTGCCTCTCTCCTCCTCCCAGATTCCGGTCTTAACTAGATTTTCTATTCATTATTCTTGGACTGGATATGCTTGAGTGAAGCAGAGGTAGGCGGCCATCCAGGAGACGTTAACTGTCCGTAGTCCTGGCTTATCCTTGTAGTGTTAAAGAATGTAACTGTATCTTAGCATCGAAAACTGAAAACTCTATTACATTCATATTCAATTATCAAAGCAATCTCACCCATCCATCCGTTTCTCAATGCTTTATTTTGTTGAGAAACCACTTTACAAAACACCACCTTAGCATTTGTAGCCACAGCCATCTTGGGCAGATAATTTACCTTCATTTAATTAATATTTTCCTGCTTTTCATTTTTGTTCACGTCTATTTTATAAACAATAAAAAATTAAAACTTTTTTTTTTGGCTGCTTTGTTAGTGAATATTTTTAACATAAAAAACTAACATAAAAAAAGTGCAAAATGAAAAAAAAAATGTATTTATCTTTTCAATGTTTTGTACTATTGCTGACAGCTGAAGTGAAAACAAAACAGTTGTGGTAAGTGCCGGTAATTGGTTAGATATTTACTAAAATATTATTATTTTTATACGTATTTTTGTCTATAGAATTCTATGGAAAGTGTTTTTTGTGTGTGTTAAAATAAAAAATAAAAAATCTGAAAAAAAATAATAATAATAGGAAAGTTTAGTTAATTTTTTAACATAAAGCCTCAGTTAGCCGGATGGTGGAAACCCTTATATTCAGTGTTGTCAACCGTATTTTTACGGACAGTTCGTAAAAACGGGCACTTTTTTCCCCCGTTCGTAAATGTCCATGGTTGCGGGAGTGTGCCAGTAAAAATAGCCGAGATCAGTTCAGCTTGGAACTGCACATGGAGACGGGAGGCAGGGGGTGATGGTGGCCGCGGTGGCACTGCAGAGGTTGATGGAGGCAGGGGGCAATGGAGGCAGGGGGAGATTGGAGGCAGGGGGTGTTGGTGGCACCGCAGAGGGGGATGGTGGCACTGCAGAGGGTGGGGGATGGAGACAGGGGTTGTTGGTGGCACCGCAGAGGGGGATGGAGGCAGGAGACGATGGAGGCAGGGGGTGATTGGAGGCAGGGGGCCTGGGGAAGATTGGAGGCAGGGGGTGTTAGTGGCAGGGGGTGATCGGGGGCAGGGAGTGTTAGTGGCAGGGGGTGATTGGAAGCAGGGGGTGTGGTGGCACTGCAGATGGGGATGGTGGCACTGAAAAGGGTGGGGGATGGAGACAGGGGTTGTTAGTGGCACCGCAGAGGGGGATGGAGGCAGGGTACGATAGAGGCAAGGGGTGATTGGAGGCAGGGGGCCTGGGGGACATTGGAGGCAGGGGGAGATTGGAGGCAGGGGGAGATTGGAGGCAGGGGGCCTGGGGGTGTTAGTGGCAGGGGGTGATTGGAGGCAAGGGGTGTTGGTGGCACCGCAGAGGGGGATAGTGGTATCGCAGAGGGTGGGGATGGAGACAGGGGTTGTTGGTGGCACCGCAGAGGGGGATGGAGGCATGGGGCGATGGAGGCAGGGGGTGATTGGAGGCAGGGGGAGATTGTGGCACTGCAAAGGGGGGTGAAGGCAGGGGGTGTTGGTGGCAGAGGCGGATGGAGGCAGGGGGTGATGTGACTAAATAATTTGCCCTTATTATATCGAAAATAACAAAAATATGTTTTTTTAACTTAATATCTACCTTAACCACTTCCTGACGGCCGTACGAATTTGTACGGCCCCAGGGTGGTTCTAATTCTCTGGGTCGCCGTCTTTTTACGGCCTCCGGACCTCCTCGCCACTGGGGGAGGTCCGCCAGGCACTCGCGATTGGCGGTACACAGACATTGACGTGGATCTGTGTGTGTAAACACACAGATCCACGTCCTGTCAGGGAGAGAGGAGACGATCTGTGTCCCTTGTACATAGAGACACAGATCGGTCACCTCCCCCAGTCACCCCCCACAGTTAGAACACAATGCAGGGTACACATTTAACCCCTCCCTCACCCCCTGGTGTTAACCCCTTCAATGCCAGTCACATTTATACAGTAATTAGTGCATATTTATAGCACTGATCGCAGTATAAATGTGAATGGCGCCAAAAATGTGTAAAAAGTGTCCGATGTGTCCGCCATAATGTCGCAGTCCCAATAAAAATCGCAGAACGCTGCCATTACTAGTAAAAAAATAATAATAAAAAATAATAATAATTCTGTCCTCTATTTTGTAGGCTCTATAACTTTTGGCCAAACCAGTCGCTTATTGCGATTTTTTTTATTTTATTTTTTACCAAAAATATGTAGAAGAATACGTATCGGCCTAAACTGAGAAAAAAAAATGTTGTTTTAAAAAAAAAATGGGCTATTTATTATAGCAAAAAATAAAAAATCGTTTTTTTTTTCAAAATTGTCGCTTTTTTTTGTTTATAGCGCAAAAAATAAAAACCGCAGAGGTGATCAAATACCACCAAAAGAAAGCTCTATTTGTGGGGAAAAGAGGACGCCAATTTTGTTTGGGAGCCACGTCGCACGACTGTGCAATTGTCAGTTAAAGCAACAATTCACCCTGCTGCCAGACATCCATTAAAGGGGTGCTTCCCCTAAAAAGAAACTTTTAACATTGCCTGTCTCTTCTTAATAAGATGTAGAATCGGCTGGTAGTTTAAAAAAAAAAAGTCCGTACATACCGTTTTCGGCATGTAGTCTCACCGCTGCTTCCGGGTATGATGTGTGGGGACAGGCATCCGATCGACGCATACAGCGCGTCACGAGATGCCAAAGAAGCCGAACGTTGGTGCGGCTCTATACGGCGCATGCGCACCAACGTTCGGCTTCTTTCGGCATCTCGTGACGCGCTGTATGCGTTGATCGGATGCCTGTCATTTAAGTAGGCACGCCCATCCCCGGCCGCCAGACCCAGAAGCGACGGTGAGACTACATGCCGAAAATGGTATGTACGGACTTTTTTTTTTTAAACTACCAGCCGATTCTACATCTTATTAAGAAGAGACAGGCAATGTTAAAAGTTTCTTTTTAGGGGAACCTCCCCTTTAAACACACTCACTTAGTCAATGAACAGTCTTTTGTGTGTTTTTATAATTTTATTAGGGGATTGAACTTGGTTGGGGAAGGGGTGTGGGATGCCCATAGAAAGAAATGAATAGTTGAATTGTTACAGCAATGGATGTGTTACAATTCTTCAGATAGGATTTAGAAATGAGTGTGTCACACTTTTAAGATAGGACAAGATGGCTGACACTAAACTTGACAGAATTTTACCTCAGAACTTCTCTTCCTCCAGCACACAGCTTGACCAGGGCTCAAGTCCTGCGGGAACGCGTGGGAACGGAGTTCCTGCACTTTTTTCACAGCAGGAACTCAGTTCCCTTTGTAGGACTAGAGCAGCCGAGCCGCCCGAGCCGATCCTTCACTAAGCGGCGATGCCCAGCTCTAGTCACTGTCAGGGGCAGGTGAACCTTAGTAATCCTTTATGTTACTGGCTGCTTCCTGTATATGGATTCAGTGTGTGCGGGTATTCCGTCACTTCCTCGATGCCGCAATGTCTCCTGGGAGCTTTTGTCATTGTTCCCAGGAGACATTGCGGAGGACTACTGATCCCAGCGGTCCGACTTGCAAATCCTGCCCAACCTCATGGCTGCATCGATTTGACACAAACTCCACAGTCTCTGCCTCTGGCTCTGTACCCAGCTCCCCTGGCATGCCTCTTCCAGATTTCTCACTGTGCTTCCACTCACCGACACCTGCCCTGGATCCTTCCTGAAGGACTTACTCTGCACGTGCAGACCAACTGCTTCTCCTAGCTCCTGTTCTAGGACACCTCTCCATGCCATTAAAGGAGAGGCTCCCGACAACCCCCCAGCAGGCTGACTATGGGTATATGTAGGAGTAGGGTTGCCACCTGTCCAGTTTTGACCCAGACAGTCTGGGTTTGTGCCCGGTTTTCAAGCCACATGAAACCCGGGCACAAATAACCTACTCCCCCCTCTGTCAGCTACTCCCTCCCTCTGTCAGCTACCCCCTCCACTGTCAGCTACTTCCCCCCTTTGTCAGCTTCGCCCCTCTGTTAGCACCATAGACAACGGTGCAGGTGCACTGAAAGTGCTGTTTCTCTTAATGGCATAACCAGGGTTAATGCTGTATACCCGCAAATGTGCAGGGATCTCCTGGTCCCGCGTGCATGCGCGGGAGTGACGTTATCGCGCTTCGGCCAATCACAGCGCCGGAGTGGCAAATACAGGAAGTAACTGCGAGGAGACATGGCGGCGATGGCGGAGGTGGATGAGGAGGACTTCAAGGGGCTCATCTTAGTGCAGTATGTCCAAACCGATTTATTTTAAAAAATTTAAACAAGGTCTCACTCACAAGGTATAGTGCCTCCAGACCGGCACCGAGTCCTTCCAGCAGTACCGAGTGCATCCAATGCTCATCAGTGTAGTAATTCCCTCAGCCGGCGTGCGCTCCACGCCTCTGTTTTTGTGCAGTTCAATGGCAGGGGATGACGTGTGACGTGTTTCCGCCCAACGTGCTACCCAGAAGCCTCTACGCGTTTCGCAATCAACGTTGCGTCGTCAGGAAGCTATGGGCGCCATATTGGTTATGGTATTCATACCCTTACTTGGTATATGTTTGATCAATATTTCTCCAGTCTCCGGAAGTACCTATACTACCTATACTACCATTTTAACTGTTGGCCTTCCTTTTCCCCTTTTGTATGCAATTGCCTACTAGCATGGTTTTTCTTAATATTTATTACTGTGAGCGTCTTTGGCTGGTGCTGCTGGAACTACTTTACAAACATTTTTAAATACTCATTAAAACAAACCTCATTAAAAACAAATTTAAAAACAATTCATTCAAAATCATTTAAACGATTTAAAATGATTATAACAAGGTATTTTTAAATATGTGCACAATTACCGTATTTATCGGCGTATAACGCGCACATTTTCCCCCTGAATATCAGGGGAAAATCGTGGGTATGCGTTATACGCCGATCCCCGCTTTCCGCGCTGTGTTTGAACCACTCCGCCAACAGTACACTCGGGCACACCCGGCCAGGCTCGGCTCCGCTCGCGGTCACGTCCTGTACGTCCTTTACGCGAGAGGAGCCGAGAGTGGCCAAGCATGCCAGAGTGTACTGTGTTCAAACACAGTGCGGGAAGCGGGGATCGGCTGAAAAACACAGCAGGGAGGACACCACGATGGCCGCAGAAGGACGCCGGATGGGACAAGGCCGTCGATGGACACTGGGCAAGACACCGACGAGGGGCATCCAAACTGTAAGTAATTTTTTTTTTCCCATAAATTTTCCTTCTAGGTTGGGGGTGCGCACTATACCCCGGGGCGCGTTATATGAAGATAAATACGGTATTACAAAGATTTTCTATTACTTAATATATGTTGTATTGATTATACCCTGTACTGAGATATTTATACATTATCCGAATCTGCTAAAAATAAAAATAAATAACAATAAAATTAAAATAGAAATAGGAATACAAATAAATATATAAAAATGAAAAAAAAAATGAAATTAAAGATAAAACTAAAAATAAATATAAAAATTAAATTAAAATGCGGAAATTCGGTATATATAAATTCTACCTCAATAGTTTTCCAAAAAACAATTTACGTCTAGTTCCACATTCATTCCATTAGGTCTGAGCGTATCTAAATTAAAAATCCAATATGTTTCGTTGTGTGATATCTCTCTTTTTAGATTCAAGTTTCTCCAGTTTTGATCTATCTTGTCAATAGCATAAAATATCAATTTTGTTGGATCTCTATTGTGCATTTGTCTAAAATGCAGTGAGACACTGTGATGTCTGAACCCCTTTTGAATATCCCTGATGTGCTCTCCTATTCTTTCTGAGAGTTTTCTCGTCGTTCTACCCACGTATTGCAGGCCGCATTCACATTCTAACATAATTTTATATCTTCAAATAATGGGGATGGAGTCAGTTGACAGCTAGCTGGCAACTATCCCCTGCCAGCTTTGTATGGGGTTGTTTATCCACTGTCTGCAATATCAGACCGTGGATTCATTGTTGGCCATGTACATATTTTAGCAATAGTGAGCAGTGGCTAGGTCTTTGTTTTGCCTCCAACCCGGGAGCTGCGATGCACCCTGTGTGTCCTCCCTATCTCCCCCGTTTCCGCCTATCAGAGTTGGCGCCATGCACCGCCCCTCCTTCTGGCGTCACTCTAAGGCGCCGAAGGATGTTTGCGGCTTTTTCACCTTAGCCAACTCTGCCGGAAGCGGCGACATGGGCTATGGGCGGGTGTACATACCGCCCAGCCGTGTCCCCGCCCTATTCAGGGTTTGGCCAGCATGACGCTGGTGGCAATCGTCGGCACGTGCGGGACGCATATAAGGTGTCCTCCTAGGAAGCAGGCTTTCATCTCCACACTCGTGTAGACGCCACAGCTCTCACTGAGACCCCCGCATATGGTGCAACCAGGTAACAACCTCCATCCATGTTTATAAGCTACAGCATCCCCGTACCTACCATTTGGTTGCTTCTGGCTAATTTTAACCACTTAAGGACCGCCGCATGTACATTTACGTCGGCAGAATGGCACCGACAGGCACATCAACGTATATATACGTTGGTGCCTTGGGGGGGATCGGGGGTCCGATCGGACCCCCCCCGTACATGCGGCGGTCCGCGCGGCTGCAGGAGCGATCCGACAAGTGGGGGCGGCTATCCGTTTTCATCCGCCCCCTCCGGATCGCTCCCAGCCAATGCGCGCGCCCGCCTGACCTGTCACTTCCTCCTCCTGTGTAAACACAGGAAGGAGGAAGCGACGTGATCTCTCCCTCGGCGTTTGTTTCAAGCGCCGCTGAGGAGAGATCACAACACAACAAGTAAGTCCTGCACCAACACTACACTACACACACACAAAATCACATTTAACCCCCGCGATCGCCCCCCCCCCTCCCCCCTGTCACAGTGTCACTGAATGCAGTAATCATACATGTATGATTACTGTATTTAGTGTCAGTGTGACAGACAGTGTGACAGTCAGTCAGTGTTAGTGTCAGGGTAGCCCCCCCACCCCCCCCCCCAATAAAGTTTTAACCCCTTGATCACTGCCCTAGTTAACCCTTTCACTCCCTATTGCCAGCATCACTAAGCGATCATTTTTCTGATCGCTGTATTCGTGTCGCTGTTCCCGCTAGGTAGCTAATTTTTTTTTAATGCAATTTTTTTTTACTAAAGACATGCGGCTAAATAAATTTTGGCCTAAATGTTTGACTAAAATTTAGTTTATTGGTTTTTTATTATAACAAAAAGTAAAAAATATTGATTTTTTTCCAAAAATGTCGCTCTATTTTTGTATATAGCGCAAAAAATAAAAATCGCAGAGGCGATCAAATACCACCAAAAGAAAGCTCTATTTGTGGGAAAAAAAGGACGCAAATTTTGTTTGGGAGCCACGTCGCACGACCGCGCAATTGTCTGTTAAAGCGACGCAGTGCCGAATCGCAAAAACCCCTTGGGTCATTTGCCAGCGTATTGGTCCGGGTCTTAAGTGGTTAATGGACCTATTTATCCATTTTAGATACTTATCTATTACCCTGATTCAACATTAACCCACATAGTGGACCCGATGATTTGCGGCCCCCTGCTCCATGGGAGGGATGCCGGTGCGCCCGTGTTTGTGTTGGAACCCTCGCTGCCTCAGCTCCCGGGAGAGACACTCCTTAGGACCAACCCCCCCACTCACACCGATACCTGATATATTATGTCCTTTAACATCCGCCCCTGATGAAGTGGTATTCACAGAAACGCGTCGGGCACCAAGGATGTAGCCATTTGCTAATAGGACTTTACTCTATCCAATTTCATGAAGCATATCATATTTTATATATCTTTTTATACCTTGTTGCTACGAATTGTCTAGTCCACTCAATGTTATTTGGTATTTCCATCTTCTGTTATGTTTATCATGTTCACTGTAATGTACATTTATTATGTGGGTACGACAGACGCACACATGCATGCTACCACTCACTTTGCTGAGGCTTCAGTATTTATACATGTAATAAACAGGACTGTTCTTTTAACTCAACCTCTACCTGTCAACTGTCTCATTCAAAGTCCAAATACTCCAGCCCCCCCCCTTTGTTTCCACATACTAGGGATGGAAGCACTATCCCCAAGTGTTTCATGCAAAGTCCCAAACCCTTTCTTTTATACATTCTAAAACATAAGTGACATGCGTACTGCAGCACGTTATTAATTTGTCTATTTTGTGTTCCAACTTGTTGGTACTGGATTTAAATTGGGTGACCTTTCTTGGACCCCCCCGTAGTGCGGCAAGGTTTGCACCTGCCACACCTATAGAATCCCTTGTGGTCCAAAAAGGTCACCATTCTTTTAGGAGGGTCGGGTAAGTTTTTTACAATACTGTCCCTGATTCTCGTTGCTCTCCTGTAAATACATATGTGCTTGGAGGGTAACATTTTATTTAATTGGGGGTCACCCAAAATGATGGGCCAGTGTTTCTTTATGATATCTTCAAGTACCTTGTATCCTGTGTTAACCACTCAATCACCAAGGTCATCCCTGGGACGTCCTCGGCTTTGTGCAGTGATATTTGAATGATGGGTGCAGCTACAGGCATCGTTCAGATATCGCCGTCTTCAGCCGCCGATTCTGTGCACAATAAGAACGTTCAAAGTGCCAATCCCCCCCCCCCCCCGCTGCCATCCGGTGCTTCTCCGGGCTCTCCCGTGCCATCGGGGGCCCGGAGAGTGAATCGGCTGGCGCTGCTGGGAAGCATAGAGATGACTGGTGACCATATGGTCAGCAGTCATCTCTATTACCGTTGGAGGCCTGGAGCAACGTTATGACGTCACGTCCAGTACCCGGAAGTAAACAAAGCCGGAATCGCGGCTGTCGGCATGTGATCGGTGAATTTGTTTTTACCAATTTCATGCTTGTAAACCTGGAGGAGAGACGTGGGGTCTTATTGACCCCACATCTCTCCATAAAGAGGGCCTGTCACAGTCATTCCTATTACAAGGGATGTCTACATTCCTTATAATAGGAATAAAAGTGATCAAAAAAATAAAAATGTAAAAAAAAGTGTAAAAATAAAAAAATGAAGTAAAAAATAAATAAAAAACATGTTTTAAAACGCCCCTGTCCCGGTAGATTGTGTGCAGAAGCGAACAGGCATGCAAGTCCCACCCACATATGTAAACACCGTTCAAACCCCACAAGTGAGGTATCGTCGCGTGAGTTAGAGCGTGTGCAACAATTCTAGCATTAGACCTCCTATAGTAACCTGTAAAAAAAATGAAAGCGTCGCCTATGGAGATTTTTAAGTTCCGAAGTTTGGCGCTATTCCATGAGTGTGCGCAATTTTAAAGCGTGACATGTTAGGTATCTATTTACTCGACGTAACATCATCTTTCACATTATACAAAAAAATTGGGCTAACTTTACTGTTTTGTTATTTTTTAATTCATGAAACTGTTTTTTCCCTAAAAAAATGCGTTTGAAAAATTATTGAGCAAATACTGTACTAGAAAAAAAGTTGCAATGATCGCCATTTTATTCCCTAGGGTGTCTGCTAAAAAAAATATATATATAATGTTTGGGGGTTCTGATTAATTTTCTAGCAAAAAAAGGAGAAAAGTGCCAAAATAAGCCCAGTGATGAAGTGGTTAAATCCTGTTAAAAAAAAGGTTACATCATTCCTTCTGGGTTGCTTCCTAACTTTTTCTCATAGTATACTTTCACGGTCCATCGCTCCTACTTCAACTCTTGTTTTTTCCAGTCTAGTTTTTTCATATCCTTTATCTGCAAACCTTCCCATTAATGTATCAGTTTGTAAATTATAATCCTTTATTGAATTGCAGTTACGTTTGATTTTAATGAACTGTCCTTTGGTTATGGAACGTTTCCACTGTGGGTGGTGGCAGCTACTGTATGGAATGCAACCATTACAGTCTGTATCTATAACCACTTGACCACTGGGCACTTAAACGCCCTTAATAACCAGACCAATTTTCAGCTTTCGGTGCTCTCACAGTTTGAATGACAATAACTCAGTCATACAACACTGTAACCAAATGAAATTGTTGTCCTTTTTTTCCCACAAATAGAGCTTTCTTTTGGTGGTGTTTGATCACCTCTGCATTTTAATTTTTTTTTGCTATCAATGAAAAAAGAACGAAAATTTTGTAAAAAAATGAATTTTTCTTAATTTCTATTATAACATTTTGCAAAAAAGTAATTTTTCTTCGTAAATTTGGCCTAAAATGTATACTGCTACTAGGGTTGTCCCGATACCACTTTTTCAGGACTGAGTACAAGTACCGATACTTTTTTTCAAGTAGTCGCCGATACCGAATACCGATACTTTTTTTAAATGTGTCCCCAAATGCAGCCATGTCCCCCCACATATTGCAGCCATGTCCCCCCACAGATGCAGCCATACATGTCCCCCACATATTGCAGCCATGCATGTCCCCCACATATTGCAGCCATGCATGTCCCCCACATATGCAGCCATGTCCCCCACATATGCAGCCATGCATGTCCCCCACATATTGCAGCCATGTATGTCCCCCACATATTGCAGCCATGTATGTCCCCCACATATGCAGCCATGTATGTCCCCCACAGATGCAGCCATGTATGTCCCCCACATATTGCAGCCATGTCCCCCACAGATGCAGCCATGTATGTCCCCCACATATTGCAGCCATGCGTGTCCCCCACATATTGCAGCCATGCATATCCCCCACAGATGCAGCCATGTATGTCCCCCACATATGCAGCCATGTCCTGTCGCCCATATTGCAGCCATGTCCCCCATACCTGTAGTAGTAGATATGATGCTGCCGCATACCGCCGCATTAATCCCCCTGCATTACAGCGCGTATTACAAGCTTTCGTTTGAATAATTGTAATGACGGCGCGCCATGTATAGACACTCCCCTTCTCGGGATTGGACGGATCTGTCCAATCCCGAGCAAGGGGGGGTGTCTATACACACGGATCCGTGCATAGACACTCCCCCTTGCTTGGGATTGGACAGATCCGTCCAATCCCGAGAAGGGGAGTGTCTATACATGGCGCGGCGGGCATTACAAGTATTCAAACAAAAGCTTGTAATGCGCGCTGTAATGCAGGGGATTAACGTGGCGGTATACGGCGGCGGCGGGGAAGTATTCTATTTAGGTATCGGGGGTATTTGCGGGAGTACAAGTACTCCCGCAAATACTCGGTATCGGTCCCGATACCGATACTGGTATCGGTATCGGGACAACCCTAACTGCTACATATCTTTGGTAACAAAACAAAACAAATTTGGATATTATTTAGTCTGGGTGAAAGTTATAGGGTCTACAAGCTATGGTACCAATTACTGAAAATGCAGTGCTTTAAGTGGGCCGGAACGCGGCGGTACTCAGTACCGCCACTTCCAAAAATGGCCCTGGAGAGTACCAGCACCTCTCTGTGCTCCCAGTACGTGGGTTTCCCGTACCGGAACGCACTGGCGTAGCGGGGGGGGGGGGGGCTCCTGCACCGGGCGAAAAATTGCAGGGGGGCAAAATCCTGGCATTCGCGAAAAAGCGCCGCCACCGCCGCCGCCTTAGGAAAGGCCGTGGCTTTGGCCTAGCTCTGGAGCTATCGGCCATGTTGGTACACCCGGCGGCGGCGCGCGATGAGTTTTTTTTTCAGCCCTTCCGCCTGGTTGGCTGGTGGAACTGTCTGTCTCCCTTGATGTGGGAGTGGCGGGAAACACCAGCCAACTAGGCAGAAGGGCTAAAAAAAAACAGATAACGGCGCAGGAGATTGGCGGGCGGTGGAGTGGGAGGCGCTGTACCTCTGTGCTGCGCTGATTGGCCTGGAAGTTGGAACATGTGTTTACAGCGCGGCGGAAACTTTCTCCATCTCCAGCAAGGTAAGCAAAACACTCTCCTGTACCACAGGGGAGAGATAGAAGGTGAAGGGGTCGGTGTAAATCTAAAGGGGTGCACTGCCTGATCCCCACCTATCCACCTCAGAGCCTGTCATTTTAGTAAGACTGCTGGGACTTGTAGTTCTCCATCTTCTCCTGGGGCTCATGGAGATTGGAGAACTACAAGTCCCAGCAGGTTATACATACAATAAGGCTCTGAGGTGGATGGGTGTGGATTGCATGCACCTGAGCCCCAGGAGAAGATAGAGAACTACAAGTCCCAGCAGGTTATAATATAAGGCTCCGAGGTGGATGGATGTCCGGACACCCATCCATCTCGGAGCCTTATATTATTTTTTTTCCACAAAATTTTGATATTAGCGGGTTATTTCTCACACACAGCATATGCAAATGTTCTGCCCCGGGGGGGGGGGGGGGGGGGCACCGGCGCCTAATAGAGTACCGGAACCTCTTTTGGCCCACTTAAAGCACTGTGAAAATGTATCAATTTGATCACATCTGATGTACTGACAGCCTCTCTCATTTTTTGAGACCCTAACATGCCAGAAAAGTAAAAATACCCCCCAAATGACCCCTTTTTGGAAAGAAGACATTCCAAGGTATTTAGAAAGAGCCATTGTGAGTTTTTTGAAGTTGTAATTTTTTCCCACAATTCTTTGCAAAATCAAGATTTTTTTTATTTTTATTTTTTTTCCACAAAATTTTGATATTAGCGGGTTATTTCTCACACACAGCATATGCATTCCACAAATTACACCCCAAAACACATTCTGCTATTCCTCCTGAGTATGGCGATACCCCATGTGTGAGACTTTTACACAGCGTGGCCACATACATGCAGGGAGCACCATCAGGCGTTCTAGAACACACAGACCAATTCTGACATTTCTCTCCTACATGTAAAAATCATCATTTATTTGCTAGAAAATTACATAGAACCACAAAACATTATATATGCTTTTTTAGCAAAGACCCTAGAGAATACAATGGCGGTCGTTTCAACTTTTTATCATGCATGGTATTTGCACAGCAATTTTTTTGGAAATAAAACAGTTTTGTGCTTTAAAAAAAAAACAGTAAAGTTAGCCCAATGTTTTTGCATAATATGAAAGATGAAGTTACGCCGAGTAAATAGATACCCAACATGTCACCCTTCAATATTGCACACGCTTGTGGAATGGCGCCAAACTTCGCTACTTAAAAATCCCCATAGGCGACGCTTTAAATGTTTTTACTGGTTACATCTTTTTAGTTGGAGAGGAGGTCTAGGGCCAAAATTATTGCTCTCGCTCTAACGTCCCCTGCGATACCTCACATGTGTGGTTTGAACACCGTTTTCATATGTAGGCGGGACTTACGTGTGCGGTCACGTCTGTATAAGAGCACACGGGTACAGGGGCGCTGTAATATTTATTTATTTTTTTATTCATTTTATTTTATTTATTTTAGTTTGACACGGTTTTCCCCAAAAATAAATGTTTTGATTACTTTTATTCCTATTACAAGGAATGTAAACATCCCTTGTAATAGGAATATAGCATGACAGGTCCTCTTTACAGTGAGATATGGGGTCAATAAGACCCCACATCTCACCTCTAGGCTGGGAAGCCTGAAAAAAAAACAATCGCAGAGTATTGCGCAGGGAGTATTGTGCGGGGGTATTGCAGAGTATTGCGCAGGGGGTACTGCAGAGTATTGTTCAGAGTATTGCGCAGGGGGTACTGCGGAGTATTGTTCAGAGTATTGCGCGGGGGTACTGCAGAGTATTGTGCGGGGGTACTGCAGAGTATTGTGCGGGGGTACTGCAGAGTATTGCGCGGGTGTACTGCAGAGTATTGCGGGGGTGTACTGCAGAGTATTGCGCGGGGGTACTGCAGAGTATTGCGCAGGGTATGCAGAGTATTGCAGAGTATTGCGCAGGGGGTATGCAGAGTATTGAGCAGGGGGGTATGCAGAGTATTGTGCGGGGGTACTGCAGAGTATTGTGCGGGGGTACTGCAGAGTATTGCGCGGGTGTACTGCAGAGTATTGTGCAGAGTATTGCGCGGGGGTACTGCAGAGTATTGCGCAGGGTATGCAGAGTATTGCAGAGTATTGCGCAGGGGGTATGCAGAGTATTGAGCAGGGGGGTATGCAGAGTATTGCGCAGGGGGGTATGCAGAGTATTGCAGGGGGTTGCAGGGATGGCTGAGCAGGGATGGATGGATCTGTGACTGCAATAGTCACAGATCCATCCCACAGTGCTGCTGCCATCTGCGCTCTCCTCTCACACTGTACCGATCCGTACAGAGAGAGGAGGGAGGAACCGGCCTCATCATATGACGCCAGTTTATTTACATGTGTTCGCTCCGTCATTGGACGGAGCGTTCACGTGGTAAACGGCCGCCAAACGTGGCAATTTACCACGATCCATGATCGGACCCGGCGGTCACGGACATTCCCGTGTGCGCGCCCCAGGAGGCGCGCGGGAGCACGACTCTGGGATGACGTTATATAACGTGATCCCAGAGTTAAGCAACCACCTTGCCGCCGTTATTTGACGGCGGCTGGTGGTCAAGTGGTTAAAATACGTTCTAGTATGTAATTGGTCACCCTGTTTGAATATTTCCAAATCTAAGAACTGTGTTGTATTCTGCTGTACGTTGAATGTAAATCTAATTCCATATTGGTTGTCATTTATATGTTCTATGAATTCCTCCAATTATTCACGGTTTCCTCTCCAAACAACCAAAATGTCATCGATAAATCGTTTGTATGTTTGTATGTGTGGCCAACATTTTCCGAAGATTTCTTCCATCTCCCATTTGTTTAGGAATATGTTAGTCACACTCGGGGCATACTTGTTGCCCATACCTACCCCTTTTGTCTGACTGTAGTACTTATGGTTTTGCCAGAAGAAATTATTCTTCACAGGCATTCTTAGGCCTTCCAGAATAAATCTGCTCTGTTTCAACCTCAGTTCTGTTACTTTCCTGATTGTCATGCCAATCCTCTTGTTTCAATGCCTTGATTTACCTAGAACAAATCTGCAGTCAATGACTTCAAATTCTCCTTATCCACATAATAGGCACCTACACTTTAACCTTTTATATACCATCTGGCAATTAAAATCTGAAAACGTAAATTTGATTAGTTGTTGTGAACCATGCAAATGGTATTTTGTTTCTATTGAGTTGTGTTCACATAAGAAACATAAACATAGTGCTGAATTTTGTACTTTTCCTGAATTCTAATAAAGCAAAAAAAACACAATAACAATAAAAATACATAAACAATATTTATTTCATAAAAATAAACTTTATATCTGTATTTCAGTCATTTAATACTCTTCCCCCTCCTCTCCTTCACCCTCTCCTTCGACGCTGTCAGTGGCAACCTCTTCATAATCCTTCTCCAGGGCGGCCATATCCTCCCGAGCCTCAGAGAACTCTCCTTCCTCCATACCCTCACCCACGTACCAGTGCACAAAGGCACGCTTGGCATACATCAGATCAAACTTGTGGTCCAGGCGAGCCCAGGCCTCAGCAATGGCTGTGGTGTTGCTCAACATGCACACGGCACGCTGCACCTTAGCCAGATCTCCACCAGGAACCACAGTTGGTGGCTGGTAGTTGATTCCAACCTTGAATCCAGTTGGGCACCAGTCCACAAACTGGATGGTGCGTTTGGTCTTGATGGTGGCAATAGCAGCATTGACATCTTTGGGCACCACATCACCACGGTACAGCAGGCAGCAAGCCATGTATTTACCGTGTCTGGGGTCACATTTCACCATCTGGTTGGCTGGCTCAAAGCAAGCATTGGTGATCTCAGACACAGAGAGCTGCTCATGGTAAGCTTTCTCTGCAGAGATTACAGGGGCATAGGTGGCCAGGGGGAAGTGAATACGGGGGTAGGGCACCAGGTTGGTCTGGAATTCTGTCAAGTCCACATTTAGAGCTCCATCAAACCTAAGGGAAGCGGTGATGGAAGACACAATCTGGGCAATCAGACGGTTCAGGTTGGTGTAGGTTGGGCGTTCGATGTCCAGGTTTCTGCGGCAGATGTCATAAATGGCTTCGTTGTCCACCATGAAAGCACAGTCTGAGTGCTCCAGGGTAGTGTGGGTGGTGAGGATGGCGTTGTAGGGCTCAACCACAGCTGTGGAGATCTGAGGAGCTGGGTAGATGGCAAATTCAAGCTTGGACTTCTTTCCATAGTCAACAGACAGACGTTCCATCAAGAGGGAGGTGAAACCAGAGCCGGTGCCACCACCGAAACTATGGAAGATGAGGAATCCCTGGAGACCGGTGCATTGGTCAGCCTGAGAAAAAGCAAAAAACACACAGGGTTCAATAACTTTTCTCTAAAGATAATGCTTATACTATTTATACTCTTGATTATCATGCTATGTTCACTTAGCTAATATATAGATTCTGACTGTCTGTCATTAATAATAAGAGAAGGATGCAAGGCCACTTTGACACACAAGAAGGGCCAGGCAATAATCATATTGGAGGGTCTACATTCATATAGACAGGAGTACAAAGAGGAGCAGAGAGGTGCAAGCATAGCTCTCTGCCGCCTCTGTACACAGTCATATGTTACAAGATAATAGCACAAACCTTGTAGAAATATTTTCTCCATCAAATTCTAATGCTTTTAAAATTTTAGAGGAAAATATATCAGGTGACTAATTATGGCTCAGAATGGTGGTCTTCAAACTACATCCCGGTGGTGGGATGCGGCCCCTTTCTTGCCTTTATCCAGCTATTGGGGCACTATTCCTCCCACTGATATGAGACACTATTCTGCCAACTGATAGTGGCAATTGGGCACCATTTCTCCCACTGACACCAACAATGGGGCACCATTTCTCCCATTGGCACCAACTATGGGGAACTATTATTCCCAATGATACCATTTATAGGACACCATTCCTCCACCTAATACCAAATGTAATGTTTACTCCCACTAATACCAGGGAAATTTCTGCTGGGCACAGTCCAGTCCCCCTAAAGTCTGAAGGACAAAAAAATGGCCATTAGTTTAGAATGTTTGGAGACTCCTGTCCGAAAACAGAGATCTCCAAACTGCAGTCCTTTGTTTGCCTTTATCTGGCCCTTGGGGCACCTTTCCTCCCAGTGATACAGTTGGGTGATTGGAGAGGAGCACATGAAACAGTCTCACTTGATGAATTTGGATTCTTGTACATGAAGATATAGTTGTTGTTTTTTTGTACTTTTTTTTGTTTTTTATTCATACTTTTTTGTCTTGTATCATTTAAAATTTAATGTGGATATGTATTAATTTCATACCATTCACAATTTGATTTTAAAGACCCAGGCATCTGGGGTAAAGATGTCCACATAAAACATTCTCTGCACCGTCATCAAAATTGTCCCTTCCACGCTGCGCTCGATGAGTGGTTCAAGCCTCACTTTCAGATCGCTTTACTGCAGGGTAGTCTTCCCGGTCATGATTGCAGACTGACAGTGGTGAGAGCTGGCAGTTTGGAGGACGGTCTATGTGGACAGGTCTACCCCGGATGCCTGGATACTTAGATGTGCCTGTTTTAATCATCAATCATGTGAGTTTCTAAATGTTGTACCTTCATTAAATGTAACCATATTGCTACACTTAGAGGCGCCTCTCTTCTCTTTTATACTCTGTAGTTCCTTCTGGATTTTTCTTCTAATCCCCTTGTGGAGGCTTCCATTTGTGGATGGACATTTTATAGTTACACAACCTATCACATTGCTTTAATCTTTTTATATGGACTATAGACTGAAGGACTTCTGAATAAATGGTTGTGGAACAAATCATCCTGAGTTTCCATTATTTCTTATGGGGAAATTTGCTTTGATATACAAGTGCTTTGGATTACAAGCATGTTTCTGGAACGAATAATGCTCGCAATCCAACGTTTTACTGTATATTTCAGTGTTTGTCAACTGGGGTGCCGCTGCACCCTGGGATGCCATGAGGAGTCTTTAGGGGTGCCATGGAAACATCCGGATCCTCTTGTGCTACATGAGGGAGATTGCACTGTTAACTCCTGTGTAAATAGGAGACAGAGAGCTATGCTTACTACCCCCCCCCCCCCATTATCAGCAAAAAAGAAATCTGAGCTGGCCGACCATCCGACCATGTCCTGCCAACCGATGACATCATTGGTTGCTAAGGACTTGCCGGCAAGGGTACAGAGAGGGGGAAGGGGGGTGCGAGCATAGCTCTCTGCCTCCTCTGTACCCAGGAATTAACTGTGCACTCTCCCTCCTGTTAACAGTTAACATAGGATCTCAGAAAGGCTCTCTCCTCTCCCACAGGTTTCTGTTTGTGGATGTGAGGTGTTTCAGACTTTGCTTGGCTACTGTCACTATTGCTAGTAAGGAGGGGATATGAGGGGTAATTGTGCTATTTGGAGGATTTGGGAGCAGGTGGGGAGGGGGTTGTGCTAGGAGGGGGGATATGTGGCGGTTTATGCTGGGAGGGGGATTTAGGTGGGAAGGGTGGTGCTAAGAGGGAGGATTTGATGGGTTTGTGCTAGGAGGGGAACGCGCAAAGAAGCGTGTACGCTCAGATGCACCTCCTGGTGTGAACGAGCCCTCAGGCGGGTGTGTCCCGGGATTGTTTGCGATTCTAAAGGGTGCCTTGGCTTAAAAAGGGTTGAAAAACACTGGTAAAATCCACATAGGGTAGGTCAGAAACCACTCACCAGTTTGCGGACCCTGTCCAGCACCAGGTCGATGATCTCTTTGCCGATGGTGTAGTGCCCTCGGGCATAGTTGTTGGCAGCGTCTTCCTTGCCGGTGATGAGTTGCTCAGGGTGAAAAAGTTGCCGGTAGGTTCCTGTCCTCACCTCATCTATAGAAATGGGATGGCAATGGGTCAGAAAGTTGCTACAGGTGACATCTCATACACTTTTTAATCACAAAACATAACAGGCGACCTACTCACCAATCACAGTGGGCTCCAGGTCCACAAAGACAGCGCGGGGGACATGTTTTCCAGCCCCGGTCTCACTGAAGAAGGTGTTGAAGGAATCGTCTCCCCCTCCGATGGTTTTGTCACTGGGCATCTGTCCGTCTGGCTGGATGCCATGTTCCAGGCAGTACAGCTCCCAGCAGGCATTGCCAATCTGTACACCGGCTTGGCCAACGTGGACTGAGATGCATTCCCTCTGTGTGGGGTGAATGGTATATGCAGTTAGGATTAGGACAGAGCAGTGCAGGCACACACAGGGTCAGGATGTATGTAAAGCTCAGCAAAGCACAATCACACATAGAGGGATGTATAGGATTGCAGAGTGCAGTCACACATAGAGGGATGTATAGGATGGCAGAGTGCAGTCACACATAGAGGGATGTATAGGATGGCAGAGGGCAGTCACACATAGAAGGATGTATAGGATGCAGAGTGCAGTCACACATAGAGGGATGTATAGGATGGCAGAGTGCAGTCACACATAGAGGGATGTATAGGATGGCAGAGTGCAGTCACACATAGAGGGATGTATAGGATGGCAGAGTGCAGTCACACATAGAGCGATGTATAGGAATGTAGAGTGCAGTCACACATAGAGGGATGTATAGGATGGCAGAGTGCAGTCACACATAGAGGGATGTATAGGATTGCAGAGTGCAGTCACACATAGAAGGATGTATAGGATGGCAGAGCGCAGTCACACATAGAGGGATGTATAGGATGGCAGAGTGCAGTCACACATAGGGGGATGTATAGGATGGCAGAGTGCAGTCACATATAGAGGGATGTATAGGATGCAGAGTGCAGTCACACATAGAGGGATGTATAGGATGGCAGAGTGCAGTCACACATAGAGGGATGTATAGGATGGCAGAGTGCAGTCACACATAGAGGGATGTATAGGATGGCAGACCGCAGTCACACATAGAGGGATGTATAGGATGCAGAGTGCAGTTACACATAGAGGGATGTATAGGAATGTAGAGTGCAGTCACACATAGAGGGATGTATAGGAATGTAGAGTGCAGTCACACATAGAGGGATGTATAGGATGGCAGAGTGCAGTCACACATAGAGGGATGTATAGGATGGCAGAGTGCAGTCACACATAGAGGGATGTATAGGATGGCAGAGTGCGGTCACACATAGAGGGGTGTATAGGATGGCAGAGTGCAGTCACACATAGAGGGGATGTATAGGATGGCAGAGTGCAGTCACACATAGAGAAATGTATAGGATGCAGAGTGCAGTCACACATAGAGGGATGTATAGGATGGCAGAGTGCGGTCACACATAGAGGGATGTATAGGATGGCAGAGTGCAGTCACACATAGAGGGGATGTATAGGATGGCAGAGTGTAGTCACACATAGAGGGATGTATAGGATGGCAGAGTGCAGTCACACATAGAGAAATGTATAGGATGCAGAGTGCAGTCACACATAGAGGGATGTATAGGATGGCAGAGTGCGGTCACACATAGAGGGGTGTATAGGATGGCAGAGGGCAGTCACACATAGAGGGGTGTATAGGATGGCAGAGGGCAGTCACACATAGAGGGGTGTATAGGATGGCAGAGGGCAGTCACACATAGAGAAATGTATAGGATGCAGAGTGCAGTCACACATAGAGGGGTGTATAGGATGGCAGAGTGCAGTCACACATAGAGGAGTGTATAGGATGCAGAGTGCAGTCACACATAGAGGGATGTATAGGATGGTAGAGTGCGTCACACATAGAGGGATGTATAGGATGACAGAGTGCAGTCACACATAGAGGGGTGTATAGGATGACAGAGTGCAGTCACACATAGAGGGGTGTATAGGATGGCAGAGGGCAGTCACACATAGAGGGGATGTATAGGATGGCAGAGTGCAGTCACACATAGAGAAATGTATAGGATGCAGAGTGCAGTCACACATAGAGGGATGTATAGGATGGCAGAGTGTAGTCACACATAGAAGGATGTATAGGATGGCAGAGTGCAGTCACACATAGAGGAGTGTATAGGATGCAGAGTGCAGTCACACATAGAGGGATGTATAGGATGGTAGAGTGCGTCACACATAGAGGGATGTATAGGATGACAGAGTGCAGTCACACATAGAGGGGTGTATAGGATGACAGAGTGCAGTCACACATAGAGGGGTGTATAGGATGGCAGAGGGCAGTCACACATAGAGGGGATGTATAGGATGGCAGAGTGCAGTCACACATAGAGAAATGTATAGGATGCAGAGTGCAGTCACACATAGAGGGATGTATAGGATGCAGAGTGTAGTCACACATAGAGGGGTGTATAGGATGGCAGAGTGCAGTCACACATAGAGAAATGTATAGGATGCAGAGTGCAGTCACACATAGAAGAGGGTGCAGTCAGTCGCTCACCATGATGCTGAATAAAGTTGATCTCTCCGGGTTCCGATGGGTTAGGTGTTCGGTGTGGAGCGGTCACTGTCCCCTCTCTCTTCTCTCCTCCATATATATAGGATTTGGTGACAGCAGCGTCCTTAGTAACAGGAGGGAGGTGGAGGGAGCCTGGGGCAGGTGACACCATTCTTTGTTGTGTCAGAAAACACAATCCTGCTTGGGAGTGGCTGCACTCAGCACAACACAACTGTTACCAGGTACAGAGAATGACCCCCCACCTTCCCCAGAGAGGGGACACATCTCATTACATGGAGGGAGATAGAGAGGGAAGGGAAGGAGGGAAGAGGGCAAATATGGAGGGAAGATCACTGGGAACATTGAAGAGAATGTTACATATGTGATGATAAAAAGAAAAGAAGAAACAAAATATTTACTGTTACACTTTCTTTGTAACTATTTATTTATAAATGTTACAAATACTCTGAGATCTCTTCTGTCACTGTGATCTGTGGACATAACTACTGTAAAGGTATTCTGCATTTTAAACAATTCATTAATGCTGGGCACACATTTTCCATTTTTATTATTATTTTACTTTAACTGAAAATTGCGCGGTTGTGAAACACTGTACCCAAATAAAATTGATGTTCTTTTTTTCCCCACAAATAGAGGTTTCTTTTAGTGGTATTTTATCACCTCTGCAGGTTTTATCACAAAAAAACTGTCAATTTGAAATATTTTTATATATATATATATATATATATATATATATATATATATATATACAGTATATATATATATATATATATATATATATATATATATATATTTTTTTTTTACTTTCTGCTACAAAACATGCAATAAAAAATAAATAAAAAAAATGTAATTTCTTCAAATATTTAGGCCAATATGTATTCCGCTACATACTTTTGATAAAAAAAAAAAAAAAATGCCAATAAGCGTAAATTAATTGTTTTGCGCAAAAGTTAATGGCCTGGATTCACAGATATGGGAGCATATTTACGCCCGCGTAGCACACAAATAGTACGCTACACCGGCGCAGCGCGGAGAGGCATGCACTGAATTCAGCAAGCTTTTGCTCCCAACTCTACATTTCGAAGGCGCAGGCTGGCGTAAGTGGAAGTAGGTGGAAGTGGGCTGGAAGTGGGCGTGATCCATGCTAATGAAGCGTGACCCCATGCAAGTGATGGGCCGGGCGCCAGACAAGTACTTAAAACGAACTGCGCATGCGCACAACCACATCAGAACTACTGCCAAAGATACGCCAGATCACTGTGTACGCCCTTAACGTAGCCTACGCCCAGTTAGACCCACGTCGGCCCATATTCACAGACGTCCAACATACAATACTTAGACTTGTGTTCCCTGGTCCATACCTTTGCATGGGTTGCGCCTCATCTATGGGGAATAACTTTACGCCGGACGTAAAACGTACGCAAACCGCACATATCATGCGTCAGGTGCAAGTACGTTCGTGAATGCGTATTTCCCTCATTTGCATATTTGAATAGAAAATCAATGGGAGCGCCACATGCGTCCAGCGTAAATATGCGCCCACTCTACGCCGGCGTAGGCAAGTTACGTCGGTGGGATGAAGTCTGTTTTTAGGCTTATCTTAGTTTGTGGGTCCGGCGCACAGATAAGACGCCGCATTTTTACACTTACGCGGCGTATCTGGAGATACGTTGGCGCAAGTGCTTTGTGAACCGGGGCCATAGTGTCTACAAACTTTGGAATAGATTTATGGAATGTTTTTATTTATTTTTTTACTAGTAATGGCGGCGATCAGCAACTTATAGCAGGACTGCGACATTGCTGCGGACAAGGGAGTGCTTGCTGACTTTGTGGGAGGTGCTTAGCAGAAACACAGGATCACTACCTCCATTTCTCACAGAACAGCGATCTGCCTTGTTTACATAAGCAGACCGCTGTTCTGTCTCTCCCAGAATGATCGGCAGGTCCCAGCAGACATCGCGTCCAGCAGGACCAGGTCGTTGGCAGCGTGCGTGCGCACCCCAGACCCAGAAGTACAGGATCACGTACAGGTGATCCTGTGCAGAGGAGCTGCTTGGCCATTGTATATATACAGTATATGGTATACAGTATACCGTCGGCAATCAGTTAAGGCGTTTGTTAACCTAAAATAACAAATATATTGATCCTGTTCCCTTAACCACTTCCCGCCCGGTCAATAGGAGATTGACATCCGGGAAGTGGTTGTGAAATCCTGACTGGACGTCTATTGACGTCCTGCAGGATTTCATGCCGCGCGCACCCGTGCATCTCCGATCTAGGTAACGAGTCTCCGGCGGAGGCTCGTTACCACGTGATCAGTCGTGTCCAATCACGGCTGATCACGATGTAAACATGAAGAGCTGTTGAAGGGCTCTTCCTCAGACGCGAGTAGAGGAGAGACGATCGGCGGCTCTCCTGACAGGAGGGTTTCGCGCTGATTGTTTATCAGCGCAGCCCCCCTCGGATCCACACACTGGACCACCAGGGAGTGGTCAATAGAGCACAAATAGTAAAAAAAAATATAATAATAATTGATGCCAATCAGTGCCCACAAATCCGCACTGACTGGCAATATAGGCACTGGCTGTGCCCAGCAATGCCATCAGTATCACCCTTCAGTGCCACCCAGTGTCCATCAGTGCCACCCAGTGTCCATCAGTGCCACTTCTTAGTGCCTATCTATGCCCAGTGCCCACCTATCAGTGCCTATCAGTGCCGCCCATGAGTGCCCATCAGTGCCGCCTATGAGTGCCCATCAGTGCAGCATACCAGCGCAGCCTATCAGTGCCACCTCATCGGTGCCCACCAGTGCCACCTCATCGGTGCCCACCAGTGCCACCTTATTGGTGCCCACCAGTGCCGCCATATCAGTGCCCATAATTGAAGAAGTAAACCTACGTATTTACAAAGAAAATTAACAGAAAAAAATAAAAACGTAATTTTTTTCAAAAATGTCGGTCTGTTTTAAGTTGTTGTGCAAAAAATAAAAAAATGGCAGAGGTGATCAAATACCACCAAAAGAAAGCTCTATTTGTGGGGAAAAAAGGATGCCAATTTTGTTTGGGTACAGTGTAGAATGACCGCGCAATTGTCATTCAAATCGCGACAGTGCTGGAAGCTGAAAATTGGCTTGGGCGGGAAGGTGTGTAAGTGCCTGTTATGGATTAAGTGATTAAAGCATGTTATACAGCACAGTGCTCGTGCTGTGTCATTTGGCCCCTCCTACTGTATCACCTAAAAAAATTGGCGGATCCTGCCTGGTTCTGCCCTCCCCCTGAAAACTGACGATGGTGTATCATGGCTGCTGAGCCCTGACACTGTGGTCTGTTTACGTGCCTCCATTATCCGCAGCTCTCTTGTCCTCCTCTGTGCCCTCTCCCCCTCCCTCCCTGCCTGCCTGCTCCTGTGTCATAAAAAAAGTGCAAAATAAAAAAAAAAGATTTATTCATCTTTTCAATGCTTTGTACCGTTGCTGACAGCTGTGGAAAAAAAAAAACAGTGAAAACAAAACAGTTGTGGTAAGTGTCGGTAATTGGTTAGATATTTACTAAAAAAAAAGTATCGATACTCGTACTCGTAAAAAAATTGTATCGGTGCATCCCTACATTCTAGTAATATCCCTCCTGTTTTCCTTTCCCCCTTTTCCTTTATTTTTTTATTTTTATGTGTTGTTGTTATTATTATTATTATTATTATACATTTTTTGTCTATAGAATTCTATGGAAAGTGTTTTTTTGTGTGTGTTAAAATAAAAAATAAATAAATATGAGAAAAAAAAAATAAAAGGAAAGTTTAGTTAATTTTTTAAAATAAAGCCTCATTTAGCCGTACGGGATTTATTTTTTTTGGCCAATTTATTCTTGGGTGAATTAAGAAATTGCAAATAATGGCAAAAACACACTACATGCTACTCTGCAGCTTCTCCACTGATGTCTATTGAACCACAAAAACGCACAATTTTGCTATTAAAAATGTCCTTGTTCCTTTCCAAAAAATACAGCGGCTTATTAAACCCAATAGCAAATGTAGTGGGTTGGTTGCTATGAGTTACTACATCCACGCATTTCACCCTGCTGCCAGACATCCATTAAACACACTCACTTAGTCAATGAACAGTCTTTTGTGTGTTTTTATTATTTTATTAGGGGATTGAACTTGGTTGGGGAAGGGATGTGGGATGCTCATAGAAAGAAATGAATAGTTGAATTGTTAAAGCAATGGATGTGTTACACTTCTTCAGATAGGATTTAGAAATGAGTGTGTCAAGGACAAGATGGCTGACTCTAAACTTGACTTAGTATTCCTGTCACACAGATATGACTAGGCCCAAATTCTGAATTAGTCCCAGATTAAGTAGAATATGAAACCGTTGAAGGCCTGGGGCCCGCAGTACCCCCTCACAGTGCTGGGACAAGGTAATCTAGAGCCCAGGGCAAACATGCCAAATTGCCGGTTGTATAATCACGTGTCAGCAAAAATCCCCCCCCCCCAAAAAAAAAATTGAGCCCCAATCTGTATACTCCCCCCCTTAAGAATATATTCCCCCTTCTTCTCAGTACAAATCCCCCCCCCCTGATGAAATCCCCCTTCCTGGCACAAATATTTGCCCCACCCTCCTCTTCCCAGCTCAAATCCTCTCTCTCTTCATATGCCCCCAGCATAAATCCACCCCCCCCCCAATCTGTATCCAACAAGGCCCAGGCCTAGGGCAGCACTTTGCAGGGGGGCAGCATGGACAGTGTCCCCGCCGGCTTGCGCTACACTGTTAGGCAAATTAGTTTAGCGCCCCCATAAATCAGCCGCACTGCTTCCAGTATGTGGGCCATTGGCATTCTGCAACTGTGGCGGGGGAGGGGGGGCGTTGCTTCAAATTTTTTACCATCCCTGTCCCATTGCAGAGATTTCCCTTCACTTCCTGTCTCATAGCCAAACCGGAAGTGAGAGGAAATCTATGCAAATTAAGGGAATCCATTGCCCCCCCAGGCCATCAGAACTATCAGAAAATTTCAGGGTGGGCCTTAAACCGCAAGGGGTGTGGCCTTGACAGGAAGGGGTGGGTCATATTTAAATTAGGGGGTGCACGAGTTTAGTCAGGCCTAGGGCAGCACAAAACCTAAATACACCCCTGCACCCCCCCCCCCCCCTTAAAGAAAAAACTTCCCCTCCTAGCACATATCCTCTACCCTTCCAAATTTCCCCTTTAAGCACATATCCTCTCCCCCACTTCAGATCTCCCTCCTAGCACAAATACCCCCCAATCTTCCCTACTAGCATAACCACCCCCCAAAATACATTTTTGATCTTGCCACAAATCCCCCCCTTCCCCACCAGGTTTATGTACAGATCAAATCCCCCCTCTCAACATAAATTCCCCAAATCACTACTTTACTTCTAGCACACCTCCCGAAATTTGTCCTCCTAGAACAATTCTTACCCACCCTCCCCAGTTCGTACTCCCAACACAAATTTCCTTCCCTCAATCCCCTCTTGGTGCCCCCCACCTCACATGATACGACAGTGCCCAGGGCAGTCGTTCCTCCTGCCCACCCCTTCTCCCGGCCCTGCTGGTCATTTTAGTAGATTTAATGGTGATGGACTACTGATCCCAGCGGTCCGACTTGCAAATCCTGCCCGCCCTCATGGCTGCATCGATTTGACACAAACTCCACAGTCTCTCCCTCTAGCTCTGCACCCAGCTCCCCTGGCATGCCTCTTCCAGATCTCTCACTGTGCTTCCACTCACAACACCTGCCCTGGATCCTTCCTGAAAGACTTACTCCATACGGATCAACTGCTTCTCCAGCTCCTTTTCCAGGACACCTCTCCATGACCTTGTAAGGAGAGGCTCCCAGCCCCTGAGCTCCTTCACCGGATGTATACCCCCCTAGATGGGGGTGTTCCTCCTGCACGACAGTCTAGCACTGAAGGACTTATTCCAGACATGCGGACCAACTGCATCTCCTAGCTCCTGTTCCAGGACACCTCTCCATGACTGTGTAAGAAGAGGCTGCCTCCCAGCTCCCGAGCTACCCCACCGGATTTACCCCCCCCCCCCCCAGACAGTCTAGCACTCCATCCTTCAGTTCACCCAGCCGACAACTTCCCATCCATCAGGCTGACTGTGGGTATATGCAGGAGGCCTGCCCCCTGCCAATCCTAGATGGATTGGTCAGAGCTCCTCACAAGTACCCCATGTCACTCCAGCACTCAGCCCTGCCCCTTTTCCATAACATTCTCCACTGGAAACAGGGGAGACGCCCAAGAGAAGAAGTACATGTCAGTCACCCACTGCTACACTAAACCACCCCCCCCCCTAGATCAAAAACAAACAGGCCTTGCTCGCAGCATAGGCCTGCTTAAATTTACCTGCGCTGGCAGCTAACACAAAACCCTGCACTTAGCACCTACCTAAAGTAGAGGGTGCTACACAAATATTTATTTTATTGCAGTTTAGCATTTCTTAGATGTGTTTTCTTTGACGTTTGACTGTTTTCATCTGGTGATCCAGCCAGCAAGTCTGATGCTTTTTAAAAGCACAAACTCTCCAGCAGAATGTATTCGTTTACATAAATGAGAAAAACCATTTAACACTGACAATGATTTATATCAAAAGGAAAAAAACTGTTTGTTGTAACTGACTATAAAGTGTGAGCGTTCGGCCACATACCTACCCAGAGGTATATCAGATCATGCACCCCTGATGGTCGGTCTCCTCCTCTTGCCAAAATCAGGCCCTAGGGCCTGGAGGTTAAATCCCTATTGGCTCGAGGACGAGCTGGTACAGGCTGAGTGCCAAAAGGCTATGGTTGACTATTGGACCTTCAATCAGGATTCAACTGGTATCAGCAATGCCTGGGAGGCCTCCAAGGCAGTGCTGAGTGGGTCCTTTATGTCAATTACGGGTATATTGCGTAAGAACAATCAAATACACACTGAAGAACTTGAGCAAGGTATGGTGTTATCTGAGGCTGAATACTCTAAATGTCCCAATGCCGATACACTGGCCTCATGGCTAAATAATCGCAGGAAGTACGAACTTAGGCTGTTAGACCTGACTAAGAAACGCATGCTCTATGTTACACAAAAGACATTTAAACATGGTAACAAGGCGGGTCGCCTGCTCGCGTATATTACAAGAGCGGAGAGTACCCCTATCTCTATTCCTAGGATATTAACTGTAGCAAACCATATAAGTGATGTCCCTCAGGAAATAACAAAGGCCTTTCTTTCCTTTTACCGTGACCTTTACACCTCCAGGGCTACTCGGACGTGCAGCTTGATGACTACTTGACTCAGGTACCTCTTCCAACACTGACAGACAGGGTGCGGGAGGAACTGGATGAGCCGCTGTCTGTGGAGGAACTGTTACTCGCAATCTCACAGATGCCGGCTCATAAATCGCCAGGATTTCGCCGGGTTTCCAATGGAATGGTATAGGCAGTTCCAAAATCTACTTGCCCCTCTATTACTTAAAACTTATAATGCAGCTTTGAAGGAGGGGGTGCTACCCCCCTCGATGAGGGAAGCATTGATTGTTCTACTCCTTAAAGCGGAGCTCCAGCCGCCAATTTTTTTTTTTTAAGTCAGCAGCTACTAACAGTGTAGCTGCTGACTTTAAATAAGGACACTTACCTGTCCTAGGCGCCCGCGCTGATGGCCCCCCCGATGCCGGTCCCGCGATCGCTCCGAGTCCCGCGCCGCCATTCACACTATGGGTGTTATGACCCTGCGAGATATTGGGACACTGGATAGTGATCTGGATCTCAGCTGCGGAGGTTACTCAGGTTAGAGCCACCAGTTACTCTATAGAAACACAGAGATCATGGGGTCTTGGTCATCACAGCCTCCAAAGAGATACAACCTTTATACTGGGGTACTCATATAAGCAACATGTAGATATGGGGAGCGAAGCAGTATAATGTATGGTCTGAAGGAGGCTAGGATGGTGTGTGGATTGCTACAGGAATAGATCTGTACATAAACAGTAGGGGCACCCTGCAGTCCTTATGGTGATACAGCTTACACCAATAGATAACAGTACACACAGAAAGATCACAGTCCTAAAGATACTGCATTAAAGGTAAAGCTTAGCAAGGCAGTATTAGCCACATGGGGTACTTGCGGTACTGAAGTGTAGATAGTTGGAATCCTTCCTTCAGGGTATTGAGGTCCGGATAAGCATGTGTGGGTCCAGGCAGGTTGGAACAGGTGATGTGGGTACAGGCTGGCTGGTGCTGCGATTGTGGCAGATTGCTGAGGAGCAGGTACTGGGAGACCTGGGTCTCTGGGGGTTGGTGTCCGGGTCCCTGGTGGCGGCAGGCGTCCAACAGGAATAAACGAACACCCTGCCGCCACATCAGGGGATTTAAATAGGGCGCCTGGAACGCGAGATTGTGCGGGTCGCACTTCCGCGTTCCAGCATGGAGCGCAGACGTCCGCGCACCGGAAGTGACGCGGACGAGATGTAGAACGGAGCGCGGCTGTCAATACAATGTACAGCTGCGCTCGTTCTACCAAGAGTAACGCAGATGGCGTTACATACTCCCCTCCTCAAGGGGTACCAACAGAGTACCCAATAGGAGCTGGTCGATCAGGATGTTTGTGATGAAACTGTTTAATGAGTCGGGGAGCATGAATGTGTGAGGAATCTTCCCAGGAATCATCAAGATGACTATATCCTTTCCAGCGAATTAAATATTGAATGGTGGAACCTCTCTTTTTGGAATCCAGAATTCTCTCAACCTCATACTCTGTCTCACCGAAAACCTCTATAGGAGGAGGGGGGTGAGGATCTCTATTAGGGAACGGGTTTGGTGTGAAAGGTTTGACAAGTGAGACATGAAAAGAGGGATGTATCTTCCAATCAGGAGGCAGGAGTAACCTAACAGCATTTTTGTTGATTACATGAGAGATTGGGAAGGGTCCAGCAAATTGACGACCAAGTTTTTTTGAAGGAATCTTAAGGCGTAAGTTCCGAGTGGAAAGCCAAACCATATCGCCAACTTTGTAAATAGGAGGTTTTGTCCTATGAGAATCATAATATTTTTTTTGTTTCTGCTGGGCAGTTTCAAGGTTGGAACGAAGAATACTCAGGTTCTTTTTCAAGGTGGTCAGGTAATTATCCACAGAGGGAACATTATTTGTGGGAAAAGAGGATGGTAAGCTGTTAGGATGAAATCCATAGTTGGCGTAAAATGGTGAGAGATGAGAGGAAGAACTCCTGGCATTATTATATGCGAATTTGGCGTAGGGAAGTAGATGGAACCAGTCATCCTGTAGATGGGTACAGTAACAACGAAGATATTGTTCAAGTGTCTGGTTGACACGTTCAGTTTGTCCATTTGTTTGTGGGTGGTAAGCGGTGGACATTTTATGATTAATCTTTAAGTTTTGACATAGGGCTTTCCAGAACCTGGATACGAATTGAGAACCACGGTCAGTAATGATCTGAGAGGGTAAGCCATGGAGCTTGAGAACGTGAAGTATGAAAGCTTTTGCTGTTTCAAGAGATGTGGGTAATTTCTTTAAAGGGATGAAGTGGGCCATCTTCGTTAAGACGTCAACTGTGACCATGATGGTGTTAGCCCCCTCGGAACGGGGAAGATCGACTATGAAGTCCATTGAAATGACATCCCATGGTCTGTTAGGAATTGGAATCGAAGACAGGAGGCCGTAGGGAGGTTTTCTTGAGTGTTTGTTAGTAGCACAAGTAACACAGGAATTAATGTAATCATGGATTGTCTTTGACAAGTGGGGCCACCAGTAATCACGTTTAACTAGGTGGATGGTCTTACTGATGCCAAGGTGACCTGCTAAAGGGGCATCATGTAGTTGTTTAAGAAGCACGAGTTGTAATTGAGGTGGTACATAAATCTTGTTATTGAAGGTATAAAGACCGTCAGAGTGTCTGGTGAGACCTTTAGGTAATTGCGTACTCTCTTCAACATAGCTCTGGGTAAGTAAATGCTTAAAAGAAGCAGAAACTCCAACAAAGCGGTTGGTTGGAAGGGATAATAGATTGGGGAGGATCTTCCGTAGTCTGGTCTTCATAGATACGTGAAAGGGAGTCCGCCTTAAGGTTTTGAGAACCGGGGCGGTAGGAGATGACAAAGTCGAATCTGTCGAAGAACAAACTCCACCTAACTTGACGAGCAGACAGTGTCTTACAGGCCCTCAGGTGTTGCAGATTGCGATGGTCTGTTAGGATGGTGATTGGGTGGGTGGAACCTTCCAATAGATGTCTCCAATTACTGAGGGCATCCTTGATTGCAAGGAGCTCTTTTTCTCCAATGGGATAATTCTTTTCTGCTGTAGATAGAGTCCTGGAATAGAAAGCTACAGGATGCAGAGGCTCGGATAGGGTTGGTTGCTGGGAGAGAACAGCACCTAGAGCGTAATGTGAGGCATCCACTTCGAGTGTGAAGTGAAAAAGTGGATTGGGAAGTTGGAGGATGGGAGCAGAGGTGTAACTTTCCTTGAGCATCTCGAAAGATTTCTGAGCATCTTTTGACCAGGAGAAAGGAGTCTTTGTGCTAGTTAAACTACTGAGTGGTTTCACAATAGCGGAAAAGTTCTTAATGAACTTTCTGTAATAATTTGAAAACCCAAGGAATCTTTGTAAAGCCTTCCTTGTATGCGGTATCGGCCAGGAAAGAATGCAGTCTACCTTGGAAGAGTCCATTTGAATGCCCTTTGGGGTAATTAGATACCCGAGAAAAGAGATGCTGGATTGACTGAAAACACACTTCTCGAGTTTTGCATACAGGGAGTGTGTTCTGAGCCTAGTCAGAACCCAGCGCACGTGTTTGGTGTGTTCCTCAGGAGTGTCAGAATAGATTAAGATGTCATCCAAATAGATTACGACACAAATGTCAAGTAAATCTCGGAAGATATCATTAATGAACCACTGGAACGTGGCTGGGGCGTTACATAAGCCAAATGGCATCACAGTATATTCGAATAGTCCATAGCGAGTTTTGAAGGCAGTCTTCCATTCATCACCTGGGCGAATTCTTATCAAATTATAGGCACCTCTAAGATCTAACTTAGTGAAGATTTTGGATGTCTGGAGACGCTCAATTAGCTCTGGGATTAGTGGTAAGGGATATCTATTCTTCACAGTGATATTGTTAAGAGATCTGTAATCTATTATTGGTCGGAGTGAACCATCTTTATTTTTAACAAAAAACATTGCAGCACTTGCTGGAGAGGTGGAAGGTCTAATAAAACCTTTCTTGAGATTTTCGTCCAGGTAAATTTTGAGATGCACAAGCTCCGGTTGCGACAACGGATAAATACGCGCAGTCGGGATGGGTTTGTCGGGAATGAGGTCTATTGGACAGTCATAAATGCGGTTTGGAGGAAGTCTATCTGCGTTAGTCTTACTGAAGACATCCGTGAAGTCAAGTAGGTGTACTGGGAGTTGAGCTTGGTGAGAGTCCGTGAAAGAGATATAGTAATTAGAGTAACAAGTCTCCTTACAAAATTTGGACTGCAGTGTTAGCGAACTGGTTGCCCATTGAAAAGTGGGCTGGTGTAGACAAAGCCATGGTAGACCTAGAACAATTGGGAATATAGGTGACGAGATTATGTCAAAAACAAGGGTCTCCGTATGACCTGAATTATTAGTAACCAAAAGGGGGGAGGTTTGAAGAGAAACCGGACCAGAAAGGGATGAAGAGCCATCAATAAAAGTGAGTGACACAGGAAATTGCTTTAACACACAGGGGATTTTATTGGAATCTACAATTTTTGAGTCTATGAAATTCCCACAGGCTCCGCTGTCGACCATAGCGTCAAGGGTAATCCTTCTTTGTTCCCACTGTAATGTAAGGGTAATAAAGATGTATTGGTTAGAGATAGAACCAGAGGTATTGAGCTTATTAATGTGGACATCTTCACCTTCAGAATTTCTTTTTAGAAGGGGACAGTTGGAGACAATATGATCAGGAGCTGAGCAATACAGGCATAGGTTTTGAGCTCTGCGGCGTTGTTTTTCAGCAGAAGATAAAGGTCCCTTGATTGCTCCAAGCTCCATTGGAACATCTTTGGGTGGAGACCTGGCTCTCTTGAACGGAGTAGGTGGAAAAGTGACAGCACGTTCCGCTTTCCTTTCACGAATGCGTCGGTCAATAGCAACAGAAAGTTGCATAAGATCCTCTAGAGAAGAAGGAAGCTCGACACGGGCAATTTCATCTTTCATTGCTTCCGTTAGGCCTAACCGGAATTGGTTCCGAAGGGCAACATCTGACCACTGGGTCTCTCTGCACCAACATTTAAATTCTGTTATGTAGTCTTTGACGGGTCTTCTTCCCTGCTTGAGATTCCTAATTGAGTTCTCAGCAGTTAGCTGTTTGTTTGAATCCTCATAAAGCTGGGACATCTCCTCCAGAAAGGTTTCAAAAGCACCCAGGAGCTCTCCATGTTCTTCTAGATAAGAGTCAGCCCAGACTCTAGGTTCACCCCTAAGGTAAGAGACTAGCGTGAGGATTTTGACCCTATCGGAGAAGTAGGTGCGGGGCCGTAACTCAAACATTAGTCGACACGAACTTACGAACTGTCGATAAAGTTTTCTATCCCCAGAGAAAGTTTCTGGAGGGCATACTTTGGGTTCAGGTCTCTCTCTGGCTAAATTTTGCTCGCGAAGAGCGTCATTCTCTAATCGTAACTCAGCTAAGGAGTTGGTAAGGGTATCTACCCTTTGTGAAAGTCCAACCAAATGGTTTGCAAGCTCCGCTGGATCCATTTTCCTTTTAGGTGTTCGTTTATTATGTTATGACCCTGCGAGATATTGGGACACTGGATAGTGATCTGGATCTCAGCTGCGGAGGTTACTCAGGTTAGAGCCACCAGTTACTCTATAGAAACACAGAGATCATGGGGTCTTGGTCATCACAGCCTCCAAAGAGATACAACCTTTATACTGGGGTACTCATATAAGCAACATGTAGATATGGGGAGCGAAGCAGTATAATGTATGGTCTGAAGGAGGCTAGGATGGTGTGTGGATTGCTACAGGAATAGATCTGTACATAAACAGTAGGGGCACCCTGCAGTCCTTATGGTGATACAGCTTACACCAATAGATAACAGTACACACAGAAAGATCACAGTCCTAAAGATACTGCATTAAAGGTAAAGCTTAGCAAGGCAGTATTAGCCACATGGGGTACTTGCGGTACTGAAGTGTAGATAGTTGGAATCCTTCCTTCAGGGTATTGAGGTCCGGATAAGCATGTGTGGGTCCAGGCAGGTTGGAACAGGTGATGTGGGTACAGGCTGGCTGGTGCTGCGATTGTGGCAGATTGCTGAGGAGCAGGTACTGGGAGACCTGGGTCTCTGGGGGTTGGTGTCCGGGTCCCTGGTGGCGGCAGGCGTCCAACAGGAATAAACGAACACCCTGCCGCCACATCAGGGGATTTAAATAGGGCGCCTGGAACGCGAGATTGTGCGGGTCGCACTTCTGCGTTCCAGCGTGGAGCGCAGACGTCCGCGCACCGGAAGTGACGCGGACGAGATGTAGAACGGAGCGCGGCTGTCAATACAATGTACAGCTGCGCTCGTTCTACCAAGAGTAACGCAGATGGCGTTACAATGGGAAACAGGCAGTGAAGCTGTACGGCTTCACTGCCCGTTTCCTACTGTGCCTGCGCGAGTCTCACGCTGGCTTGTGAATGGGCGCGCTGCTCTCTGAGAACACACACAGTTCCCAGAAAGCAGCGCGCCCCATTCACAAGCAGAAGGACAAGAAGAAATCGGACCGCGGTGCAGGTGAGGCAGATTACGGACTTCCGCATAGCAACAGCTATTTCGGGTGAGTATTTTTTTTAATTTTTTTTCAGGTTTTTTTTTTTTTTTAAACAACATGGCAAAATGTTGTTTTCATGGGTGGAGCTCCGCTTTAAGCCCAGAAAAGACCCCTTAAAATGTGACTCCTACCGCCCTATATCCCTTATAAACGTGGATGCAAAGATTCTGGCTAAGGCCCTGGCGAATCGCCTGAACAAAGTGGTTGCTCGCTTAGTGGGGTGTGATCAGGGTGGCTTTATCCCGGGCAGGTCAACTAGAATGAATATACGTAGACTGTTTCATAACTTGTCTTATGTACATGACTGCCTCCCGACACGGGTTGTGGTGTCCCTGGACACTTGCAAGGCCTTTGACAGTGTGGAATGGCCATACCTGTTCCGGGTCTTGCAAATGTATGGTTTTGTCCCTCGTATGGTTGCCTGGATTAGACTCCTCTATACCATGCCGCTTGCCCGTATTCGTATCAACTCGCAAATTACAGAGACCTTCCAAATTACTAGGGGAACCAGACAGGGGTGTCCGTTGTCACCCCTGCTTTTCGCCCTGGCCATGGAACCTCTCGCTATCAGGATACGTATCTCCCCGCTACTTAAAGGGTTGCCTATCAATGATATGGAGGAGCGAATCTCGCTATATGCTGACGATACGCTGGTGTATTTAGCAGATGCCCAGGACTCACTAGCTAATGTGTTAAAAATGGTGTCTGACTTTGGGGACTTTTCGGGATTCAGAGTGAATTGGGAGAAATCCATTATCTACCCCATAGATCAGTCACCCACCCCTCAAATCCACCCAGACTCTAAATTGTTAGTGGCCACCTCGTTTAGATATTTGGGAGTAGTGGTTCAGTTGCCACTGTCCCTGTACATTACCAACAATCTGAGCCCTGTGCTGCTACATCTGCAGTCTCAGACTAAACAGTGGAAAGACTTACCTCTGGATCTGATGGGAAGAGCCAATGTTTTGAAGATGATATACCTACCTAAGTTACTATATGTCCTAGCTAATGCCCCATGCAAAAGATGGATATCCAAGGGGATTAAATACCTATGCCACCTATATACCGCAGAAGGCCTTAAATCATTTTCCCAGTTGAAAGACGACTTTAATCTGCCCCCCAAATATTTATTCTTTTATTACCAGCTAAGACATGCCGCGCGAGCCCAGTTTGGTTCCTTGGATAGTCCACTTGCGATTCCTGACCTAGAAAAGCTTTTGCGTTCCCCGGACAGAACGAAACTCATCTCTAACTATTATTTAGCCTTAACGGTGAACTCTAATCCTAGATTTAAGGCAGTGCAGAGCAAGTGGGAATCCTTAGACATTACTATGACGGAAGATGACTGGACTGAGTTCTGTGACACTTTTAAGACCTCTGTTATAGCCTCTAGTCCTAGACAGGGTGATCCAACTAAAGATTTTCCACCAATCACACTTGACCCCGGCCAGGATGCACAGAATGGGCATACTGGCCTCGGCAGATTGCTTCCGCGGCTGCGGGCAGGTGGCTGATTTTATTCATTGCTTTTGGAATTGCCCCATTGTAGAAGACTTCTGGAGAAGTATAGGATCCTTCCTCTCTTCCGCCTTGGGGCTCCCCAATATACTGGACCCCAAAAACTGTCTGCTAGGGATCTTTGGTGATCTCGCTGTTCCCTCCCAGGTCAAAAAATTACTTTGAATCCTATATTTCTATGCTAAAAAATCCATCCTCTTGACCTGGAAGGGAGCGGCGACCCCGACAAGGAGCCTATGATTGAAACTAGTTAATGACGCCCTCCCGCTCTACAAGCTTACCTTTGAAATTAGAAAAAGAAACAAGTCATTCAATAAAATCTGGGGCAGGTGGCTGGCTAGCCCCCTGACCCTATCTCCTATACAGCCGTAAAAATAATGTTGGTGGTGTGATATCCACTTGATAGAATAACCTTAATATGCAGTCCCACAAGGTGGTTCTACTGCCTTTCTACCCTGATTGTATGCAGCGTTCTACTCTGTCTTATACTTTCAATATACATATGCTGTTTATGATGGTGTGATGTGATTGAGGAGCAAACAAGTTTGGTTGTCTGATCTGTGTTGTTTAATTTTTGTATGTGTTGTATTGTTGGTTTTGTGAAAATTTCAATAAAAATATCTTAAAAAAAAAAAAAAAAGTGTGAGCTGGAGTTCATCTTCACCCGTCTTCCAGGGCCGCGAACTCCAGCTCTGTGATTGGCCGGAGTCGCGTGACGTTACTGCCGGGCATGCACGGGAGCCGCCAGTCACGTCATGACCCTTTTAGAAATGCCATGATCTTTCTAAAGTGCATATTTATAGCACTGATCGCATTATAAATGTGAATGGCGCCAAAAATGTGTCAAAAGTGTCCGATGTGTAAAAATTGCAGATTGCCGCCATTTCTAGTAAAAAAAATAATAAAAATAATAATTCTGTCCCCTATATTGTATGCGCTATAACTTTTGCGCAAACCAGTCGCTTATTGCGATTTTTTTTTTTTTTTTTTACCAAAAATATGTAGAAGAATACGTATCGGCCTAAACTGAGAAAAAAAATATTATTATATTTTTTTAAATTGGGATATTTATTATAGCAACAAGTAAAAAATATTGTATTTTTTTTTCAAAACTGTCGCACTTTTTTTGTTTATAGCGCAAAAAATAAAAAACGCACAGGCGATCGAATACCACCAAAAGAAAGCTCTACTTGTGGGGAAAAAAGGACGTCAATTTTGTTTGGGAGCCACGTCGCACGACCGAGCAATTGTCAGTTAAAGCGACGCAGTGCCGGAAGCTGAAATTTCACCTGGGCAGGAGGGGGGTATATGTGCCCAGTAGGCAAGTGGTTAATATAAGCTTTACCTGTAGGTAAAAGTAGTTGTACAGGGTGTACAATCACTTTATAGGAGAATTGTGAGCCCATTTGGTTACAGAAAGAGTGCAGACCCGAGAATGTTACTTTCCTGACTGTCATGCTAATCCTCTTGTTTCAATACCTTGATTTACCTAGAACAAATCTGCAGTCAATGACTTCTAATTTTCCTTATCCACCTAATAGGCACCCACATTTTAACCTTTTATTTACCATCTGGCAATTAAAATCTGAAAATGTAATTATGATTAGTTGCTGTGAACCATAAGAAACATAAACATAGGGCCAGATTCAGGTAGATCAGAGCATCTTTGCTCTGGAGTAACGCTTCTCATTTGCGTTACTCTGCCGAAATTTTAGGAGCAAGTGCTGTTATTCATGAAGCACTTGCTCCTAAAGTTGCGGCAGCGCATCGCAAATGAGCCAGCGGAATTCAAATTGGGCGGGTACGGGGCGTGTAGTATTCTAACTATGCGCGATCCCGCGGCGAACGTACTGCGCATGCGTCGAGTGTCAATGCATCCCAGTGCGCATGCTCCAAATTCTGTCAGTGAACGTCAATGACGTCACATTCCCATTCATGAATGTTTTACTCAAGCGACGCGATTTGTTTTTTTTCCGACGCGATGACGACGCCTATACTTAACATAGGATACTCCACTAGGGGGCTGCTTTATCTATACGCCGCGCATCGCTTCCGGAAACGTCGTAAAGTCACTGCGTCGCGCCCGAAAAAGATCGTGAATTGCCGATTCCCGCTCATTAACATATTTTTTGAGCGTAAATCGGCGGGAACGCCCCCGGCGCCATTTTTAAGTTGAAGTAACGATGCGATGGCGAAATTCAATTACGCCGATCGCATCGGAATTTCAACCCGGCGTTTCTTGTTTTCTGGTTATAGAAAACAGAAACGCCGGCTTAAAGTGACAGTTAGGCTGGCGGATCACTGGATCCGCCAGCCTAACTCTTCATGAATCTGGCCCATAGTGCTGAATTTTGTACTTTTCCTGAATTCTAATAAAGCACAAAATCACAATGACAATAAAAATACATAAAACAATATTTTTTTCATAAAAATAGACTTTATTTCTGTATTGTTGTGCAATCATTTAATACTCTTCCCCCTCCTCTCCTTCACCCTCTCCTTCAACGCTGTCAGTGGCAACCTCTTCATAATCCTTCTCCAGGGCGGCCATGTCCTCCCGAGCCTCAGAGAACTCCTTCCTCCATACCCTCACCCACGTACCAGTGCACAAAGGCACGCTTGGCATACATCAGATCAAACTTGTGGTCCAGGCGAGCCCAGGCCTCAGCAATGGCTGTGGTGTTGCTCAACATGCACACGGCACGCTGCACCTTAGCCAGATCTCCACCAGGAACCACAGTCGGTGGCTGGTAGTTGATACCAACCTTGAATCCAGTTGGGCACCAGTCCACAAACTGGATGGTGCGTTTGGTCTTGATGGTGGCAATAGCAGCATTGACATCTTTGGGCACCACATCACCACGGTACAGCAGGCAGCATGCCATGTATTTACCGTGTCTGGGGTCACATTTCACCATCTGGTTGGCTGGCTCAAAGCAAGCGTTGGTGATCTCAGACACAGAGAGCTGCTCATGGTAAGCTTTCTCTGCAGAGATTACAGGGGCATAGGTGGCCAGGGGGAAGTGAATACGGGGGTAGGGCACCAGGTTGGTCTGGAATTCTGTCAAGTCCACATTTAGAGCTCCATCAAACCTAAGGGAAGCGGTGATGGATGACACAATCTGACCAATCAGACGGTTCAAGTTGGTGTAGGTTGGGCGTTCGATGTCCAGGTTTCTGCGGCAGATGTCATAAATGGCTTCGTTGTCCACCATAAAAGCACAGTCTGAGTGCTCCAGGGTAGTGTGGGTGGTGAGGATGGCATTGTAGGGCTCAACCACAGCTGTGGAGATCTGAGGAGCTGGGTAGATGGCAAATTCAAGCTTGGACTTCTTTCCATAGTCAACAGACAGACGTTCCATCAAGAGGGAGGTGAAACCAGAGCCGGTGCCACCACCGAAACTATGGAAGATGAGGAATCCCTGGAGACCGGTGCATTGGTCAGCCTGAGAAAAAGAAAAAAACACACAGGGTTTAACTTTTCTCTAAAAGATAATGCTTATACTATTTATACTCTTGATTATCATGCTTCACTTAGCTAATATATAGATTCTGACTCTGTCTGTCATTAATAATAAGACTGAGGAGGATGCAAGGCCACTTCGACACACAAGAAGGGCCAGGCAATAATTATATTGGAGGGTCTACATTCATATAGACAAGAGTACAGAGAGGAGCAGAGAGGTGCAAGCATAGCTCTCTGCCTCCTCTGTACAAATTTATATGTTACAAGAGAATGGCACAAACCTTGTAGAAATATACTCTGCATTTAATGCTTTTAAAATTTTAGAGGAAAATGTATCAGGTGACTCAGAATGGTGGTCTTCAAACTACATCTCGGTGATCGGATGCGGCCCTTTTCTTGCCTTTTATCCAGCCCTAAGTCATTAGAGTTTCCATTATTTCTTATGGGGAAATTTGCTTTGATATACAAGTGCTTTGGAATACAAGCATGTTCTGAAACAAATTATGCTCGCAATCCAAGGTTTTACTGTATAATTCAATGTTTGTCAACTGGGGTGCCGCTGCACCCTGGGATACTGTGAGGAGTCTTTAGGGGTGCCATGGAAACAGCCCGATCAGAATAATCCTCTGTTAATCCTTGTGCTACATGAGGGAGACAACACTGTTAACCCCTTTATCAGCAAAAGAGAAAGCTAAGCTTGTCGCCAACTGATGACATCATCGGTTGCTAAGGACTTGCCGGCAAGGATACAGAGAGGGGGGGGGGGGGGGCGGTCATAGCTCTCTGCCTTCTCTGTACACAGGATTTAACTGTGCACTCTCCTTCCTATTAACATTTTTGAGAGCAGGTGGGGAGGGGGCTGTGCTAGGAGGGGGGATATGTGGCGGTTTTTGCTGGGAGGGGGATTTAGGTGGGATTCCGGGAAGGGCTGTGCTAGGAGGGGATGCGGATGCACCTCCTGCTGTGAACGAGCCCTCAGGCTGGTGTGCCCCGGGATTGTTTGCGATTCTAAAGGGTGCCTTGGCTTAAAAAGGGTTGAAAAACACTGGTAAAATCCACATAGGGTAGGTCAGAAACCACTCACCAGTTTGCGGACCCTGTCCAGCACCAGGTCGATGATCTCTTTGCCGATGGTGTAGTGACCTCGGGCATAGTTGTTGGCGGCGTCTTCCTTGCCGGTGATGAGTTGCTCAGGGTGGAAAAGTTGCCGGTAGGTTCCTGTCCTCACCTCATCTATAGAAATGGGACGGCAATGGGTCAGAAAGTTGCTACAGGTGACAACACTTGGTGGACATCTCATACACTTTTTAATCACACAACATAACAGGCGACCTACTCACCAATCACAGTGGGCTCCAGGTCCACAAAGACGGCGCGGGGGACGTGTTTTCCAGCCCCGGTCTCACTGAAGAAGGTGTTGAAGGAATCGTCTCCCCCTCCGATGGTTTTGTCACTGGGCATCTGTCCGTCGGGCTGGATGCCATGTTCCAGGCAGTACAGCTCCCAGCAGGCATTGCCAATCTGTACACCGGCTTGGCCAACATGGACTGAGATGCATTCCCTCTGTGTGGGGTGAATGGTATATACAGTTAGGATTAGGACAGGGCGGTGCAGGCACACACAGGGTCAGGATGTATAGACTGGTAGAGGGCAGGGCAGTGACATATGGGAATGTAAAGCTCAGCAAAGCACAATCACACATAGAGGGATGTATAGGATGGCAGAGTGCGGTCACACATAGAGGGATGTATAGGATGGCAGAGTGCAGTCACACATAGAGGGATGTATAGGATGGCAGAGTGCAGTCACACATAGAGGGATGTATAGGATTGCAGAGTGCAGTCACACATAGAGGGGATGTATAGGATGGCAGAGTGCGGTCACACATAGAGGGGATGTATAGGATGACAGAGTGCAGTCACACATAGAGGGATGTATAGGATGACAGAGTGCAGTCACACATAGAGGGATGTATAGGATTGCAGAGTGCAGTCACACATAGAGGGGTGTATAGGATGACAGAGTGCAGTCACACATAGAGGGATGTATAGGATGGCAGAGTGCGGTCACACATAGAGGGATGTATAGGATTGCAGAGTGCAGTCACACATAGAGGGATGTATAGGATGGCAGAGTGCGGTCACACATAGAGGGATATATAGGATGTAGAGTGCGGTCACACATAGAGGGATGTATAGGATTGCAGAGTGCAGTCACACAGAGGGATGTATATGATGGCAGAGTGCAGTCACACATAGAAGGATGTATAGGATTGCAGAGTGCAGTCACACATAGGGGGATGTATAGGATGGCAGAGTGCGGTCACACATAGGGGGATGTATAGGATGGCAAAGTGCAGTCACACATAGAAGGATGCATAGGATTGCAGAGTGCAGTCACACATAGAGGGATGTATAGGATGGCAGAGTGCAGTCACACATAGAAGGATGTATAGGATTGCCGAGTGCGGTCACACATAGAGGGATGTATAGGATGGCAGAGTGCAGTCACACATAGAGGGATGTATAGGATGGCAGAGTGCAGTCACACATAGGGGAATGTATAGGATGGCAGAGTGCGGTCGGTCACTCACCATGATTCTGAATAAAGTTGATCTCTCCGGGTTCCGATGGGTTAGGTGTTCGGTGTGGAGCGGTCACTGTCCCCTCTCTCTTCCATATATATATAGGAGTTAGTGACAGCAGCGTCCTTAGTAACAGGAGGGAGGTGGAGGGAGCCTGGGGCAGGTGACACCATTGTTTTTTTTGTGGATAGAACACAATCCTGCCTGGGAGTGGCTGCACTCAGCACAACACAACTGTTACCAGGTACAGAGTGACCCCCTCCCCCCCCCCCCCCCAGAGAGGGGACACATTACATTACATGGAGGGAGATAGAGAGGGAAAGGAAGGAGGGAAGAGGGCAGATATGGAGGGAAGATCACTGGGAACATTGAAGAGAATGTTACATATGTGATGATAAAAAGAAAAGAAGATACAAAATATTTACCGTTACACTTTCTTTGTAACTATTTATTTATAAATGTTACAAATACTCTGAGATCTCTTCTGTCACTGTGATCTGTGGACATAACTACTGGATTTTAAACAGTTCATTAATACTGGGCACACAATTTCTGTATTTATTATTATTTTAGTTCAACTGAAAATTGCGCTGTTGTGCAACGTTGTACCTAAATAAAATTGATGTCCTTTTTTTCCCCACAAATAGAGGTTTCTTTTGGTGGTATTTGATCACCTCCGCGGGTTTTATTTGTTGCACTATAAACAAAATAAGATCAATTTAAAATATATATATATATTATACTTTCTGCTACAAAACATCCAATAAAACGAAGAAAAAAAATTAATTTCTACATACTTTTAGGCCAATATGTATTCTGCTACATATTTCTGATAAAAATGCCAATAAGCATATATTGATTGATTTGCGCAAAAGTTATAGGGCCAGATTCAGATACAATTACATTGGCGCAGAGTATCAGAGATACACTACGCCACCGTATTTTACCAGGCTATACGCCAAATTCTGGTAGATTTTGTCCCTTACGGTACGGCGGCGTAGTGTATTTCTCGCCGCGTAATCGAAATACGCGATTAGGGGGCGTGAAGCATTTAAATTAGGCGCGTCCCCGCGGCGATCGAACTGCGCATGCTCCGTTCAGGAATTTCCCGCCGTGCATTGCGCGAAATAACGTTGTTACGTCATTCGTTGTTTGAGTAGCGTAGTTTACGGACATTCCTATTCCCGGACGACTTACGTAAAAAATAAAAAAAGACGTTGACATTCGACGCGGGAACGACGGCCATACTTAACATGGGCTGTCTAATATTAGACCAGCAAAAAGCTGGTATAATTTTACGCAGCAAAAAGATGACTAAAGATGCCGTAAGAGATTGCGATTGACATTCGTAACTTCGTGGATCGTCGGCAAAAGCTCATTTGCATACCCAGACACGGAAAATGACGGGAACTCCACCCAGCGGCCGCAAATTTATTGCAGCATAGATCCGAAGGCGTACAAACACGTAAGCCAGTCGGATTGAAGTCCGCAGCCGTATTTTCATGGTTTGGGGTTTCAGAGTAGTGAAAAAACGCACGTAATTTGAAAGTACTCCAGTCTAACGCGAGTTAGACAGGAGTAAGGGCTCTGTGAATTTGGCCCATAGTGTCTACAAACTTTGGCATAGATTTATGAAATATATATATATATATTTTAATAGTAAGGGCAGCGATCAGTGACTTACAGCAGGACTGCGACATTTCTGCAGACAAATCAGACAATAACTGACACTTTGTAGGAACCAGTGACACTAATACAGTGATCAGTGCTAAAAATATGTACTATCACTGTTCTAATGACACTGGCTGGGAGGAAGTTACACATTAGGGGCAATCAAAGAGTTAAATGTGTTCCTAGGGAGTGCTTGCTAACTTTGTGGGAGGTGCTTAGCAGAAGCACAGTATCACTACCTTCCCCTTCTCACAGAACATCAATCTGCCTTGTTTTCATAAGCAGACCGCCGTTCTGTCGCTCTTGGGAATGATCGGCAGGTCCCGGCAAACATTGCGTCCAATCACAGCAGGATCGGGTTGTCGGCAGCGTGCGTGCGTAACCCAGACCCAGAAGTGCAGGATCACGTACAGGTATGTAATCCTGCGCAGAGGAGCTGCTTTGTCATTGTATATATCCAGTATATGGTATACAGTATACAGTCAGCAATCAATTAAAGCATTTGTTAACCTAAAAAAAAAATTGATACTGTACCCTTAAAGCGGAGTTCCACCCAAAAGTGGAACTTTCGCTTAATCCACCGCCCCCTTACATGCCACATTTGGCATGTAACTTTTTTTGGGGGGGGTAGTGGGGGCTTCAGTAGGAGTGAGACCTCCTGTCCCACTTCCTCCTTCCACCCAGGGACCGCTTAGGTCATAGTCATATCACCTTTTGGCGGCCCCTCCCTGTAAGCGATCACCTGGGACACGTGACAGGTCCCAGGCGATCGCCTGTCCACTCAGGGAGCACTGCGCCATTCGCGCATGCGTAGTGAGTGCCTGGTCATGAAGCCGAAAGCTGTCACGGCTGGGTGCCCACAGTCTAAATGGAGGAGTTTTAATAAGCAATAATAACAAAAACAATAATACAGTACTTAGAACTCCGTATGAATGTTTAGGTGTTGAATTGTAAAAGCTGCGGCAAGCCTGATTATCTCACAGGTTTGCTAATCTGACAAATTCGCTGCTTTTAAAATGTAAAACATTCATACAGAGTTCTAAGTACTGTATTTCACTATATAAACTCAGTTTACTGTTAAAAATAAATGTATTATGCAAAATTCCGGTGGGTGTAACAAGATGTCTGCTTCCCTCCTTCTCAGTGTATCCTTACTATGGAGGAGTGCGGGGTGTAGCAAGATGGCGGCGATGGAACTTCGCTTCAATTACACATTCTGACAGGTCATCTAATCTGATGAAACACAGGCAGGAGAGTGTGCTTAGCTGAGAAAGTCCCTCCTCCCCTCCTTCAGATGAAAGAAAAAAAAATGTCCACGAAGACTCCTGGGACGTATGATATATTTTTTGCATTGGCCAGAAACCAGAAACAACTGAAGAAATGTAAAAAAAATAAAAAAAAGTTTAAAACAAGTAAATATAATATACAGTACAATCCTAGCTATTTAATAATGCTAGCAGCATAATAACTTAATTTCAATTTCAAATAGACGGACTAAAGTGGTACACGGGATTCTATTATTGGCTTGGGAGGTGAAATATTATCAAAATTTGTGTTTTACTAAAGTTTTTGTATTTATTTCAAGCCCTGCCTTTTGTTATACCTATTAACTTCTTTAAAGGGCCCATGCACTCTTTTATGGGTTTAATAGGGAGTATAAACATCCAAGAATTGGGATGTCTTCACAAATGTTTTGGTGGTCTGGCTGTCCCCGATCTATATAAATACTACCAAGCGGCCCATTTGGGTCACTTGATAGATTGGGGTTGACATGGAGAACTAAAACTTTGGCTGAATTTAGAACAGACACAGAGCAGCGTGTTGTTGCACAGATCCCTGTGGTGCTACTAGGTTCTTCCGCTCTCCATTGAAACACATCCATTTTTTGGACCTACGACGCGGTTGTGTTTTCGGCTTTTTTCCAGTGGTAAGTTGTCCTCTGTGGAATCCTCGTTTTATTCTATTTTGGGTAACCTGTGATTTATCCCGGGTTTTGGGAAAGGAGTTTTTGATGCATTGCTGGATCGGGGACTGTACCAGATCTCTCATTTTGTGGAATCAGGATCTCTACATTACAGGCCTTGACATCCGTTACTGGCCCATATTACTTGGACTTTTGGTGGGCTGCACTATTAAAGCGGAATTTCACCCTAAATATAAGCCCTCCCATGTGATCCAGCATACTGGCGTCAGCGCCAGTATGCTGTTTTTTTTTTTTAAATCCATGTACTTACTGTCTTATGCAGAATTTTATTTTTTTTACCCCGCGGTGGACGGCGCCAGTATAGCGCGTCACATCTTACGAAAGTACCCGAAAAGGACTCGGGTAATCTCGGCGAAAATGCGGCGCCTGCGCACAGACCTAGGAGCTGACTGCGCAGGCGCCATATTTCTCCGAGTTCTACGGCTATGGCGCGTCACGCCCTCCGAAAAACGCCGAAATAGGACTCGGAGAAATACGGCGCCTGCGCAGTCAGCTCCTAGGTCTGTGCGCAGGCGCCGCATTTTCACCACGATTACCCGAGTCCTTTTCGGGTACTTTCGTAAGATGTGACGCGCTATACTGGCGCCGTCCACCGCGGGGTAAAAAAAATAAAATTCTGCATAAGACAGTAAGTACATGGATTTAAAAAAAAAAACAGCATACTGGCGCTGACGCCAGTATGCTGGATCACATGGGAGAGGGTATATATTTAGGGTGAAATTCCGCTTTAAGCCATTTTTTACATACTTTATCCACCCCTGGTATCTTTGGCCGAAATTTCTTCCCACTTAAAGAATATTGTACTGAACAATGTCCACTCTCACATACTCTTTTGAAGATGTATTTCCTCCTAGTTTCACTCTCAGAGGACTACCAGTTACCCTTCCTGCAAAAATAGGAGGTGACTCGGGGTAGAACTTTTTCGAAAGAGCAGTGCACCACCAACATAATATACTTTACATTAAATTCTTCAACCTGTACGAGAGTACAGGAAACAAATTTCAAGATTTTCTTCCCAGTGGTATCGGACTCCGTCCATTCTCCATAGGTGTTTTTCGAACACCTCTGATCGATGTTGGCGTTGTCAGGAGGCAGACATTTTTACATATATTTTGGTCTTGCTCCAAGATAAAGGGTTTCTGGGGAGATTATCCAAAAATGTACTGATTATAACATCACTGAAGATCCAGCCTTCTTCTTGTTGCACAATTCTAAAATTCCTGCTAAAATATATAAGAAATCAATTCTTTGTCATGTTTTGAATGCCGCCAAATCAAGGGCGGATCCAGAGTCTAGTCTCGGGAGGGGCACTGCCAGAAAATAAGGTGTTGCTTACAGAACTCAATTAGGTGTCCGATGTGTCCGCTGCAATGTTGCAGTACCGCTAAAAAATCAATGATTGCCGCCATTACTAGTAAAAATTATTTAAATATAAATGCCATAAATCTATCCCATAGTTTCTAGACGATTGTCAGGGACTGCAGACATGGTAAAAGAGATGGTCAGAGACTGCAGACATAGTACAAGAGAAGGTCAGAGAATGCAGACATGGTACAAGAGATGGTCAGAGAATGCAGACATGGTACAAGAGATGGTCAGAGAATGCAGACATGGTGCAAGAGATGGTCAGAGACTGCAGATATAGTACAAGAGATGGTCAGAGAATGCAGACATGGTACAATAGATGGTCAGAGAATGCAGACATGGTGCAAGAGATGGTCATAGACTGCAGACATGGTACAAGAGATGGTCAGAGACTGCAGACATGGTACAAGAGATGGTCAGAGACTGCAGACATGGTACAAGAGATGGTCAGAGACTGCAGACGTCGTACAATGTATGGTCAGAGACTGTAGACGTGGTACAGGAGATAGTCAGAGACTGCACATGTGGTACAAGGGATGGTCAGAGACTGCAGGCATGGTACAAGGGATGGTCAGAGACTGCAGGCATGGTACAAGGGATGGTCAGAGACTGCAGGCATGGTACAAGGGATGTTTAGAGACTGAAGACATGGTACAAGAGATCAGTGCCCATCATTGCAGCCTCACTGTGCATATGAACGCAGCCCCACCTATGTATACAAATTCAGTCCCACTTTTGTATATTAATGCAGTCCCACTTTTGTTTATTAATGCAGCCCCACCTTTGTATATGAATGCAGATTGCAGTCAATTGGCACAGTGGCGACAATTGAAGGGCACAGTGGCTGCGTTTGATGGCATGGCACAGTGGTGACACTTGATGGCACAGTGGCTGTGTTTGATGCCATGGCACAGTGGCTGTGTTTGATGCCATGGCACAGTGGTGACAATTGATGGCACAGTGGCTGCGTTTGATGGCATGGGACAGTGGTGACAATTGATGGCACATTGGCTGTGTTTGATGGCATGGCACAGAGGTGACAATTGATGGCACAGTGGTTGTGTTTGATGGCATGGCACAGTGGCTGTGTTTGATGGCATGGCACAGTGGTGACAATTGATGGCACAGTGGCTGTGTTTGATGGCATGGCACAGAGGTGACAATTGATGGCACAGTGGCTGTGTTTGATGGCATGGCACAGTGGTGACAATTGATGGCACAGTGGCTGCGTTTGATGGCACAGTGGCTGCGTTTAATGGCACAGTGGCTGCGTTTGATGGCACAGTGGCTGCGTTTGATGGCATTGCACAGTGGTGACAATTGATGGGCCCAGTGGCTGCGTTTGATGGGCACAGTGAGGCTGCAATTGTTTTTTTTTTTTCATTTGCGCCCACCAAAAATTTTGAGCACCAGCCGCCACTGTAGATAGATAGCTAGATAGATTATTATCTATCTACAGTGGAAGCTGGTGGGGGGGTGCAAACGAAAAAAAAAAAGAGACAGAGAGCTGAGAGAGAAAGAAAGAAAGGTGAAAAGAGCGAGAGAGAAGGGAATGAAGGGCACCCCATACATCAGTGTACAGTACTCTCAGTACTCACTCAGAGGCAGGAGGGACTGACTGGATGGATGGATATCAGACTTAATCTTTCCTTTCTGATTGCTGGGCTTGAATCTTCCTGCCCACATCCCTTAGGCAGCAGAACAGTGTCCATTGGGAGAGTGGGCAGGGCAGACATGGGAGGAGAAGAAGAGAGGAGGGGGAGGAGTAGAAGCAGCTCCTCTCCTCTAACTGGCTGTGGGGGCAGCAAGGGGAGGGGAGAAGTGTCAGAGCTGGCTATGATACCCCAGCTGACCTCTCTCTATCTTGCGCTGTGTTGGTGGTGTACAGCCCTGGGGAGACGTGACATATGGCCCGCTGGCCGCCGAGGGCCATTCGCGGGCCGCAATCGGCCCGCGGGCCGTTCGCGGGCCGGAGTCGGCCCGCGGCCCACAGGCATTTGCTAGGTTTGCCCTATGGCCAGTCCGGGCCTGGCTGCAGGCACCTCAAAGCAGTTTAAAAAAAATGGTTAAGAAAAAATAATAATGTTTTTTTTTTTAAAGCCAATGTGACATGATTACCTGGGGGGGGGGCAATTGCCCTGCCCCCCCCCCCCCTGGATCCGCCGTTGCGCCAAATCCTGTATCCCCCATACCTGGAAACAGACACAGCCCCCTTACTAGGGCTGTGGCTTAGGTGGGTAGAGGAATTGAACCGGATGAAGAGCTGGTTTTGACAACCCAGCAGAAACGAGAGATACAGTATACACAAAAACCTGGTCTTTATGGAACTTGTTTATCTGTTCAGAGGAAGGAAAGGCTCTTATTGACGTGGGTCTTATTGGTTGATTGAATCTGTGTCTTATGCCTTTAAATTAGCCTTCTAGTAGGGTTGCACCAAAACTAGTATCGGTATCCGCGCCGATACCGAGTATTTGCACAAGAATCGGTACTCAATACTAGTGCAAATACTCGGTATCGCACCAATATCTATTCGGTGAAAACACTACTAGAAGGCTAATTTAAAGGCATAATGCACCGATACCTGAAACTGATACTTTCAGGCTCGGTTCCTTGAGCTGTCAGTGGGTCTCCCCTGTTGACAGCTGAAGTGTTAACCACTTCCATACAGGGCATTTTCACCCCCTTCCTGCCCAGACCAATTTTTTTTTTTAAACGTTTTTTTCCCTCAGTTTAGACCGATACGTATTCTTCTACATATTTTTGGTAAAAAAAATCGCAATAAGCGGATTTGATCAGTTTGCGCAAAAGTTCTAGCATCTACAAAATAGGAAATAGAATTATGGAATTTTTTTTTCTTTTAGTAATGGTGGCGATCTGCGTTTTTTTTTTATTGTGACTGTACTCTGTACTGGGAACACACATCAGTCTCCTCACCGCTGACAGGCATGGATCTGTGTGTTTACACACACAGATCCATGCTTCTGCTGTGATTGCGGGCAATCGCGGGTGCCCCGCGGTCATTGCGACCGCCGGGATGTGGCGGGGGCACGCATGCGCCCCCTCGCGGCCGAAAAAGACAAGGACGTCATATGACGTCCAGTCTGAAGGAGGAAGGGTCCCCACCGACGTCATTTTACTATGGCTCGGTGGTGAAGGGGTTAAAAAAGTCCAATAATTGGAGCTGTCAAAAAAAAAAAGCAGCCGGCAATGTATTTTAACAACATTGCTCAGCCCAAAACACAAAAATAAAAAGAAACATTGCTTCTTTTTGTATTTTTATTTCTTCATCTGCAGATCAAAGGGATGAACACCTGTTCCCCTGTTTACCCCTTATTAACCCTTCATTTACTCGAATCATCCTTAATTAACTCCCTATTCTCCTCCATTTAATTATTATTTTCCTGCTTTTTTATTTTTTTGGTGTGTGATGTCTATTTTATAAACGATAAACAATTAAAACTTTTTTTTTTTTTGCTCTGCTAGTTAATTTTTTTAAACATGTATATTAACATATATTTTCAAATTTCACATTTAAAAAGTGCAAAATAATAAAAACAAGTTTTTTATTTAATTTGTAAATAACTTTTAAATGCTTGTTTGTACCATTGCTGACAGCTGAAGTGAAAACAAAACTTGTTGCGGTAGGTATCGGTAATTGGTCTCGGCGAGTACTAAAAAAAAAGTATCGGTACTCGTACTTTTAAAAAAAATGGTATCGGTGCTACTTTCTAGTAATATCCCTCCTGTTTTCTTTCCCTCTTTTTTCCTTCTTTTTTTTTTTGTTGTTATTATGGATTTTCCTAGCTTCTCGTCGCCCTCTCCCCCCCCCGTTGTGTGCTGGGAACTTTCGGCCCCCAGCACACAGCGAGAGCCAATCGGCGGGCGCAGCGCGACTCGCGCATTCGCCGTAGGGAACCAGGCAGTAAAGCCGGAGCGCTTCACTTCCTGGTTCCCTCACCGTGGATGGAGAGGGGAGCAGCAGAGACGAGCGAACGCTCGTCTCTCTGCTGCAGACGGCGCTGGACTCCAGGACAGGTAAGTGTCCTAATATTAAAAGTCAGAAGCTGCAGTATTTGTAGCTGCTGGATTTTAATATTTTGTTTTAATGGGCCATCCGCTTTAAAGTAAAGCCTCAGTTAGCCGGATGGTGGAAATCAAAGGATCATTTGCCTTTTACACCCTTATATTGTTTCCTAAAGGGGAAAGTCTCTTAAGGCTCGGTTCACACCTATGCAGTTTGATCCATTTTTAGTTTGCAGTGTTTTACATTTATACAATTTTTTTGTGAATTTTTTTTATTCGTTTTGCCTTTCACATTTTATATGCCTTTTTTTTTTGCCCAATTTATTGTTCGGTGAATTAATGAAATGCAAATCACGGCAAAATAGCACTACATGCTTCTCTGCAGCTTCTCCATTGATGTCTATTGAACCACAAAAAGCACCATTTTGCCATTAAAAAAGTCCCTAACCCTTTCCAAAAATACATTTATTTTATTGCAGTTTACCAATTCTTATGCTGCGTACACACAACCAATTTTAATGTCCTAGAAAAAACGACGTGATTCTTGTCAAGCCTGCCTTGCCTACACACGATCATGAAAAAAAAATGCTCTAGAAAAGCGCAGTGACGTAGAACACGTACAACGGCGCTATAAAGGGGAAGTTCCATGTGGATGGCGCCACCCTTTGGGCTGCTTTTGCTGATTTCGTGTTAGTAAAAGTTTGGTGAGAGACGATTCGTGCTTTTCGGTCTTCGTGCTTTTCAGTCTGTTACAGCGTGACGAATGTGCTATCTCCATTACAAATGCTAGTTTTATCAGAACGAGTGCTCCTATCTCATAACTTGCTTCTAAGCATGTGCGTTTTTTTCCCATCGTTAAAGCCTACACACGACTGTTTTACACGACGTGAAAAACGACAAGGTGAAAAACGTCGAGAAAAATGAGAGCATGTTCTAAATTTTTAATGCCCATTTTTCATGTTGAGAAAAATGCTCGGGAGCCACACACGATCGTTTTTAATGAGCATTTTTCACGTCATTAAAAACGGTCGTGTGTACGATGTGTTTACTGCATTCATTTTCTTTTCCCCGACGGGAAAACTGCCATGTTTGCATTTGGTCGGGAAAACCAGTCGTGTGTATGCTCCCTCGCAGTGTTTCCTCATAGGAAAAACTGGCGAGCAAAAAAAAATGCTGAGAATCGCGGTGGGAAAAAAGAACAAGCTCTAATTTTTTTGCTTGAATGAGAACTTGTTCTTTTTATCCACCGCGATTCTCAGCATTTTCCCAACCAAAGCTGTCATGGCAGTTTTCATGTCGGGAAAACCGGCCGTGTGTACACGGGGAAAAGCAACCGAGCAGGTTCTCGGTTTTCCCCTCGGTTTTCCCGGCGGACTTTTGATCGCCGGGAAAACCAATCGTGTGTACGAGGCATTAGGCTTCCTTCTGTTTTCATCTAGTGGTCCAACCAGGGCCAATCCTAGGCAGGGTGGACAGGGTGCTCCGCACCCAGGAGCCGCAGAGGTGGGGGCGCGGAAGCTCCAAAGTGCTCCCCTCCCTCCTCCTTGTCTGTGTCCAGAGGCAGAGCGCATGAAGTGGGTGCTGCGGTTCCCCATCCCGCTTGCTCTCTCCGCTGGCAACTGACAAGAGCGCATACCTCACGCTGTCCCAGAAATCTGGGCTGGGTACCACAGCGGAGCATGTTCCGGCACTAGGCTCCACTAATTAATTCTGTTCAGTCTCCTGTCTGCCCCACCCCCTCTGCGTGTGTCGGCTCTTTTCCCATAGGCGGTGTGATGAGAGGCTTCTGGGTTGGCTGGAGCTGCTGCCAATTGTCCCATGCACTCCCAGAAATGCTCTCCGAGTGCCACCCTCCAAATAACCAAAGATGCCACATATGCCCCGCCCCCTGTAAACTGCTTCTGCTCCCAGCGCGCCCAAGCTACAGGGATCTAATGGACAAGTACTGATCTATGGGTACACCTGCTGTGGGGGGCTCTGATGGAGGACACCTGCTGGGGGGGCTCTGATGGGGGACACCAGCTGGGAGGCTCTGATAGGGGAAACCTGCTGTGGGGGACTCTGATGGGGGACACCTGCTGGGGGGGCTCTGATGGGGGACACCTGCTGGGAGGCTCTGATAGGGGAAACCTGCTGTGGGGGACTCTGATAGGGGACACCTGCTGGGGGGGACTCTGATGAGGGACACTAATGAAGACTTCTTAGGGGAGCATCTCTGTGTTTGAGTCGTAGCCATAGAAACATGTGTAAAGGGGAAGAGTTAGTAAAATGACTACGCCCATGTGGGGGTGCCAAAAATATTTCTGCACCCAGGCGTCTGTGACCCTAGGATTGGCCCTGGATCCAACCAATAAGTCTGTTGCTTTTAAAAAAGCATAAACTCTCCAACAGAATGTATCCGTTTACATGAACAAAGCCCTGTACACACGGGCAGGAATCTCGTCAGGAAAAAACCTCTAGTCTTCCTGATGAGATTCCTGGCAAGCTTTCTTGCTCGCCGAGTCTGGCAAGAACGCGGTGACGTCATCGACTACAACGAGCATGCGCTTGTCACATTCGATGCCATCACCGCCCTCTTGCTTCACCCTACCTATGCTTTGGAAGCTACCGTGCATGCGTCGAAGTCTCATCTCATCTCAAGCATGCGCGGGTTTCCAGGGAGGCAGGTAAGCATACACACGCTCGTGTTTCTAGGCAGGGAAACACTGTTGAGATCCCGACGAGGAAATAGAGAGCAGGTTTACTGTTTTTCTCATTGAGATTCCCAGCAGTCTTCTCGACGAAAAAAACATACACATGAACGGTTTTCTCGGCAACAAGCCGAAAACCGTGCGTGTGTACGAGGCTTCAGACAAACCACTTAACACTGACAGGGGTGCTTACAAAGATTTATATCAAAAGGAAAAAAACTGTTTGCTGTAACTGACTATAAAGTGTGAGCTGGAGTTCAGCTTAAATTTCTTAGTGTATGCAAATCTGCTAACAATTTGAAACCCTTGCTCTTGTCTTTTCTCTATTCTTTCTGCAGTGCTTCCAGGAAGGATCAGAGCAATTCTGATTGGTCAGCGCCAGCCCAGAGAATCACTCGGATCCACCCTGCAAATGATGCATAAAGAAGAGGGAGAAGTGTGGGGATTGTATATTTATCATGTCATTTAAAGAAAAAATTGGGAGCTCATTTGGCTACTGAAAGAGTGCAGACCCGAGCATTGTACTTACCGTGTATACTTGAGTATAAGCCGAGTTTTTCAGCACATTTTTTGGTGCTGAAAATGCCCCCTTTCGGCTTATATTCGAGTCACCTTTTTGCGCCTGATCTCCCGGACTTTGGGAACCCGGTACCGGCACACATATAGCCCCACTCTTCCTCTACAAGTGTGCAAAGTTTCTTTCTTTTTCAAAGTCGGGCACCCCTTTCATAGACTCCCATGTTAAACGGTAATTTCTCCGATAACTTTAGGGACCCGGTACTGGCCGGCCGTAGGTCTCCTGTATAAACTTGGCTCACATGTCGCCCCAGTTCTCCTCTACAAGTGTGCAAAGTTTGCTGTCTGGGGGACCTACAGCCGGGGAGCACCAATTTTTCAAAGCCCGGCACCCCTTCTATATACTCCCATGTTAAACGTAAGTCTAGTCATGGTCACAGTGAGGCATGGACACAGTGAGGCACAGTGAGGCATGGGCACAGTGAGGCATGGGCACAGTGAAGCATGGGCACAGTGAGGCATGGGCACAGTGAGGCATAGACACAGAGAGGCATGGGCACAGTGAGGCATAGACACAGTGAGGCATGGGCACAGTGAGACATGCACATGGACACAGTGAGGGAAATTGAGGCATGCAGATGGACACACTAGGCTTATACTTGAGTCAATAAGTTTTTCCATTTTTTTGTGGTAAAATTAGGTGCCTCGGCTTATATTCGGGTCGGCTTATACTCGAGTATATACGGTAACTGACTGTCATGCTAATCCTCTTCAATACCTTGATTTAAGGTATTTAGACCTAGAACAAATCTGCTGTCAAATAATTCTAATTCTCCTCATCCACATAATAAGCACGTACGTTTTGAACCTTTTATATACCATCTGGCAATTAAAATCTGAAAACGTAAATTTGATTAGTTGTTGTGAACCATGCAAATGGTATTTTGCTTCTATTGAGTTGTGTTCACATAATAAACATAGTGCTGCATTTTGTACTTTTCCTGAATTCTAATAAAGCACAAAATCACAATAAAAATACATAAAACAATATTTATTTAATAAAAATAGACTTTATTTCTGTATTGTTGTGCAATCATTTAATACTCTTCTCCCTCCTCTCCTTCACCCTCTCCTTCAACGCTGTCAGTGGCAACCTCTTCATAATCCTTCTCCAGGGCGGCCATATCCTCCCGAGCCTCAGAGAACTCTCCTTCCTCCATACCCTCACCCACGTACCAGTGCACAAAGGCACGCTTGGCATACATCAGATCAAACTTGTGGTCCAGGCGAGCCCAGGCCTCAGCAATGGCCGTGGTGTTGCTCAACATGCACACGGCACGCTGCACCTTAGCCAGATCTCCACCAGGAACCACAGTTGGTGGCTGGTAGTTGATTCCAACCTTGAATCCAGTTGGGCACCAGTCCACAAACTGGATGGTGCGTTTGGTCTTGATGGTGGCAATAGCAGCATTGACATCTTTGGGCACCACATCACCACGGTACAGCAGACAGCATGCCATGTATTTACCGTGTCTGGGGTCACATTTCACCATCTGGTTGGCTGGCTCAAAGCAAGCATTGGTGATCTCAGACACAGAGAGCTGCTCATGGTAAGCTTTCTCTGCAGAGATTACAGGAGCATAGGTGGCCAGGGGGAAGTGAATACGGGGGTAGGGCACCAGGTTGGTCTGGAATTCTGTCAAGTCCACATTGAGAGCTCCATCAAACCTAAGGGAGGCAGTGATGGAAGACACAATCTGGCCAATCAGACGGTTCAGATTGGTGTAGGTTGGGCGTTCAATGTCCAGGTTTCTGCGGCAGATGTCATAAATGGCTTCGTTGTCCACCATGAAAGCACAGTCTGAGTGCTCCAGGGTAGTGTGGGTGGTGAGGATGGCGTTGTAGGGCTCAACCACAGCTGTGGAGATCTGAGGAGCTGGGTAGATGGCAAATTCAAGCTTGGACTTCTTTCCATAGTCAACAGACAGACGTTCCATCAAGAGGGAGGTGAAACCAGAGCCGGTGCCACCACCGAAACTGTGGAAGATGAGGAATCCCTGGAGACCGGTGCACTGGTCAGCCTGAGAAATACAAAAAAACACACAGGGTTCAATAACTTTTCTCTAAAGATAATGCTTATACTATTTATACTCTTAAATATCATGCTATGTTCACCTAGCTAATATATAGATTCTGACTGTCTGTCATTAATAATAAGAGAAGGATGCAAGGCCACTTTGACACACAAGAATATATATATAATATTAAGGTCTATTTACAACTATGGCTAATGGTGACATTGACTAGTGGGCTCAGGACAATGACATTGTATATCTTATTAGTATATTCCAGTGTTATTCAACTGCCGTGGCATGAGGAGTCTTTAGGGGTGCCATAGAAACAGCCCAATCAGAGTAATCCTCTGTTAGCTCTTGCGCTACATGAGGGAGGCCACACTGTTAACTCCTGTCCAAATAGGAGACAGAGAGCTATGTTTGGACCCTCCCCCCCCCCTTCTGCTCCTCTCTGTACTCTAAGCTGGCCACCCGACCACGTCCTGTCAACCGATGACATCATCGGTTGCTAAGGACTTGCCGGCAAGGGTACAGAGAGGATCAGAGGGGTAGGGGAGGAGGTGTAGGCATAGCTCTCTGCTTCCTTTGTACACAGGAATGAACTGTACACTCTCCCTCCTCTTAACAGTTAACAGAGGATCTCAGGAAAGAGAGGAGCTGGGGGGGGGGGGGGTAAATAGCTCAACGTACACCTCCTCCTGGCTCTCTCCCCTCTTGGATGCTCACTACTGCTAGAAAGAGGAGGATCTGAGGGGTAATTGTGCTATTTGGGAGATTTGGGAGCAGTGGGGGGGGGGGGGTTGTGCTAGGAAGGGGGATTAGTGGCGGTTTGTGCCAAGAGGGGGATTTGAGTGTGCATGGGGAGGGGGGTTGTGCTAGGAGGGGGATTTAGGTTGGAAGGGTGGTGCTAGGAGGGGTGATATGTGGCGGTTTTGCTGGAAGGGGGATTTAGGTTGGAAGGGTGGTGCTAGGAGCGGAATGCGAAAAGAATCGTGTGCGCTCAGGTGCACCTCCTGCTGTGAACGAGCCCCCAGGCTGGTGTGCCCCGGGATTGTTTGCGAATCTAAGGGGTGCCTTGGCTAAAAAAAAAGTTGAAAAACACTGGTAAAATCCACATAGGGTAGGTCAGAAACCACTCACCAGTTTGCGGACCCTGTCCAGCACCAGGTCAATGATCTCTTTGCCGATAGTGTAGTGCCCTCGGGCATAGTTGTTGGCAGCGTCTTCCTTGCCGGTGATGAGTTGCTCAGGGTGGAAAAGTTGCCGGTAGGTTCCTGTCCTCACCTCATCTATAGAAATGGGACGGCAATGGGTCAGAAAGTTGCTACAGGTGACAACACTTGGTGGACATCTCATACACTTTTTAATCACACAACATAACAGGCGACCTACTCACCAATCACAGTGGGCTCCAGGTCCACAAAGACAGCGCGGGGGACGTGTTTTCCAGCCCCGGTCTCACTGAAGAAGGTGTTGAAGGAATCGTCTCCCCCTCCGATGGTTTTGTCACTGGGCATCTGTCCGTCCGGCTGGATGCCATGTTCCAGGCAGTACAGCTCCCAGCAGGCATTGCCCATCTGGACGCCAGCTTGGCCAATGTGGACTGAGATGCATTCCCTCTGTGTAGGGTGAATGGTATGGGATTAGGACAGAGCAGTGCAGGCAAAAAAAAATGATTTAAAAAAAGGCCAGAAAAGGCCTGGTTGGCAAGTGGGTATAGAGTGCTAGAGTGCGTTCATGCATAGGGATGTGAAGAGAGTGTGGTCCCACTCAAGAATGTATGCACACCAAGGTGTAGACTGGCAGAGTGCAGTCACAGGTAGGAGGATATAAAGAATTGTAAAGTGCAGTCATACACAGGGATGTATAGGATTGCAGAGTGCGGTCACACATAGAGGGGATGTATAGGATGGCAAAGTACAGTCACACATAGGGGGATGTATAGGATGGCAGAGTGCGGTCACACATAGAGGGTATGTATAGGATGGCAAAGTGCAGTCACACATAGAGGGTATGTATAGGATGGCAAAGTGCAGTCACACATAGAGGGATGTATAGGATGACAGAGTGCAGTCACACATAGAGGGATGTATAGGATTGCAGAGTGCAGTCACACATAGAGGGATGTATAGGATGACAGAGTGCAGTCACACATAGAGGGATGTATAGGATTGCAGAGTGCGGTCACACATAGAGGGATGTATAGGATTGCAGAGTGCAGTCATACATAGAGGGATGTATAGGATGCAGAGTGCGGTCACACATAGAGGGGTGTATAGGATGCAGAGTGCGGTCACACATAGAGGGATGTATAGGATGTAGAGTGCAGTCACACATAGAGGGATGTATAGGATGCAGAGTGCAGTCACACATAGAGGGATGTATAGGATGGCAGAGTGCAGTCACACATAGAGGGATGTATAGGATGCAGAGTGCAGTCACACATAGAGGGATGTATAGGATGGCAGAGTGCAGTCACACATAGAAGGATGTATAGGATTGCAGAGTGCAGTCACACATAGAGGGATGTATAGGATGGCAGAGTGCAGTCACACATAGAGGGATGTATAGGATGCAGAGTGCAGTCACACATAGAGGGATGTATAGGATGCAGAGTTCAGTCACACATAGAGGGATGTATAGGATGCAGAGTGCGGTCACACATAGAGGGATGTATAGGATGCAGAGTGCGGTCACACATAGAGGGATGTATAGGATGTAGAGTGCAGTCACACATAGAGGGATGTATAGGATGCAGAGTGCAGTCACACATAGAGGGATGTATAGGATGGCAGAGTGCAGTCACACATAGAGGGATGTATAGGATGCAGAGTGCAGTCACACATAGAGGGATGTATAGGATGGCAGAGTGCAGTCACACATAGAAGGATGTATAGGATTGCAGAGTGCAGTCACACATAGAGGGGATGTATAGGATGGCAGAGTGCAGTCACACATAGAGGGATGTATAGGATGGCAGAGTGCAGTCACACATAGAGGGATGTATAGGATGCAGAGTGCAGTCACACATAGGGGGATGTATAGGATGCAGAGTGTGGTCACATATAGAGGGATGTATAGGATGGCAGAGTGCAGTCACACATAGAGGGATGTATAGGATGCAGAGTGCAGTCACACATAGAGGGATGTATAGGATGCAGAGTGCAGTCACACATAGAGGGATGTATAGGATTGCAGAGTGCAGTCACACATAGAGGGATGTATAGGATGGCAGAGTGCAGTCACACATAGAGGGATGTATAGGATGCAGAGTGCAGTCACACATAGAGGGATGTATAGGATGCAGAGTGCAGTCACACATAGGGGGATGTATAGGATGCAGAGTGTGGTCACATATAGAGGGATGTATAGGATGGCAGAGTGCAGTCACACATAGAGGGATGTATAGGATGCAGAGTGCAGTCACACATAGAGGGATGTATAGGATGCAGAGTGCAGTCACACATAGAGGGGTGTATAGGATGGCAGAGTGCAGTCACACATAGAGGGATGTATAGGATGGCAGAGTGCAGTCACACATAGAGGGATGTATAGGATGGCAGAGTGCAGTCACACATAGAGGGATGTATAGGATGCAGAGTGTGGTCACACATAGAAGAGAGTGCAGTCAGTCGCTCACCATGATGCTGAATAAAGTTGATCTCTCCGGGTTCCGATGGGTTAGGTGTTCGGTGTGGAGCGGTCACTGTCCCCTCTCTCTTCTCTCCTCCATATATATAGGATTTGGTGACAGCAGCGTCCTTAGTAACAGGAGGGAGGTGGAGGGAGCCTGGGGCAGGTGACACCATTGTGTGTTGTGTCAGAAAACACAACTGTTACCAGGTACAGAGAATGACCCCCCCCCCCCCCCCAGAGAGGGGACACATCTCATTACATGGATGGAGGGAGATAGAGAGGGAAAGGAAGGAGGGAAGAGGGCAGATATGGAGGGAAGATCACTGGGAACATTGAAGAGAATGTTACATATGTGATGATAAACAGGAAAGAAGAAACAAAATATTTACTGTTACACTTTCTTTGTAACTATTTATATAAATATTAAAAATACTCTGAGATCTCTGTCACTGTGATCTGTGGACATAACTGTAAAGGTATTCTGCATTTTAAACAATTCATTAATTCTGGGCACACATTTTTTTTTTATTTATTCATTTCAAAATATTTAATTGCAATCAGGAGGTTTTTTTTTTTTGTTTGTTTTGTTTTATGTGGACACAGATTATTTTGCAATTTTTTTTTCTTATTTTATATTATTATTTTTTTTGTGGCGAAATTATGTTTAAAGTGACAGTTGCTTTACAACAAAATGAATTTTTTTATGTTCTATAAGCGAAAATAATAATTTAAAAAAATCAAAAACACTTTTAACACATTTTATTAATATCTTGGACAGTAATAGATCATTTCCATTACTTAGCAATTTTTTTTCAACTCACCTAGAAAAGGGTGACGATATTGCCTTCTATCCCTTTAGGCCGCGTACACACGACCGAGAACCTCGTCGGGCTAAACCCATCGTTCCGCCCGACGAGGTTCTCGGCCGGCCGTCGAGTTCGTCGACCAGGCTGTCGAAAAAGGCGTCGAGCCATTAGTCCCGATGGCTCGTCGAGGAAATAGAGAACCGGCTCTCTATTTTGGCTCGACGAGCTTCCTGACGGGACGCTCGACGAAAGTGTACACACGATCGAGCTTCTCGGCAGAATATGGATCCCAGCGAGCTTCTCGCTGGATTCTGCCGAGAAACTCGGTCGTGTGTACGGGGCCTCAGACATATACAAGAACTTTTGTCGTCGGAAAAATTGAGAACCAGCTCTTAAACATTTGTTGTCGGAAACTCCGACCGTGTGTACGCGGCATTATTGTGCAATACTTAGTAAACACCAAAACAGTCGATTGACAAAAGAGGTACAAAAAGACAAAAGAGGTACATGGACAAAAGAGGTACAAAAAGACAAAAGAGGTACATGGACAAAAGAGGTACAAAAAGAACATCACACTGAATTAACACCTTTATTGTGCAAAATTGAGTAAAATACGAAACAGTCAATCCATGGAACTAATTAATCACCTTTTTTTGTGCAAAGCTGTTCTTTTTGTACCTCTTCTGTCCATGGATTGACTGTTTTGGATTCTACTCAATTTTGCACAATAAGGGCGCTTTCACACTGTGGCGGGAGGCGCGGTGGCAGTATAGCACCGCTAAAAATAGCGGCGCTTTACCGTTACAATTGCCATGGGATTCGACCGCTAGCGGTGTGTTATTAAGCCCCGCTAGCGGCCGATAAATGGTTAATACTGCCCGCAATGCGCCTCTGCAGAGGCGCATTGCGGGGCGGTATTACCGCGGTTTCCCATTGTTTTAAATGGGAAGGAGCGGTAAAGGAGCAGTATACACACCGCTCCTCTCACCGCTCCAAAGATGCTGCTTGCAGGAGATTTTTTTTTCTCCCGCCAGCGCATCGCCTCAGTGTGAAAGCCCTCCGGCGTTCACATTGAGGTTTCTGGTCAGGAGTTTTTCTGGCGGTATAGCAGCGCTATTTTTAGCGCTGTACCACCTGAAAAACTCCTCAGTGTGAAAGGGGTCTAAATGTGTTAATTCGATGTGCGGCCATCCAGCTACTTTTCTTGAGTATCTTATCAGTCTGCGGTGTCCTGCTTCTTATGCCGCGTACACACGACCGTTTTTCATGACGTGAAAAATGCCATTTTTTAAATTGGTCGTTAAAAACGATTGTGTGTGGGCTCCAGAGCATTTTTCTTGACGTGAAAAATGGCCATTAAAAATGTAGAAGATGCTCTATTATTTCTCGACGTCGTGAAAAACGGTTGTGTGTACACTTTAACCACAGGGGAAAAAAACGTGCATGCTCAGAAGCAAGTTATGAGACGGGAAATTTGCATAATCAGTCCAAAGGGTGGCGCCATTTAAATAGAACTTCCCCTTTATAGTCCCGTCGTACGTGTTGTACGTCACCGGGCCTTGCTCGAGCATTTTTTTTCACGATCGTGTGTAGGCAAGGCAGGCTTGACAAGAATCACGTCAAGAAAAACGTTGTTTTTTCCATGACATGAAAAATGCGTCGTGTGTACGTGGCTTTAGAGGCAGATGCCCAAGCTGCTCACCTGCTGGTGGATACCTTCCCCTTTCAACTCCTTCCTGTCTGGTTTCACCTCCTTCATCCTATTCATTATTGGTATCATTGGGAAACATTGTGCCCCATTATTGGTGTCATCGGGCCTCATTATTAGTGTCATTGGGAAACATTGTGCCCCATCATTGGTGTCATTGGGCCTCATTATTAGTGTAATTGGGGAACATTGTGCCCCATCATTGGTGTCATTGGGCCTCATTATTAGTGTAATTGGGGAACATTGTGCCCCATCATTGGTGTCATTGGGCCTCATTATTACTGTCATAGGGAAACATTGTCATAATTCATATTCCCATCACACACTTTCCTGGATCCGCTCCTGGGTTTGGGTGCTTGTAGCAACAACCAGCTGGATACTGGTACACGTTACAGTAGGAATATTTGCCAGCACACCATGGAGCGACATAAATAGCGTCCAAACGGATGTTTTATTGCATGATCACAACACAAAAAGAGTGCGTGAAACATTGGGCCCCATCATTGGTGTCATTGGACCCTATTTTTAGTGTCATTGGGAAACATTGTGCCCCATCATTGGTGTCATTGGTGCTCATTATTAGTGTCATTGGGAAACATTGTGCCCCATCATTGGTGTCATTGGTGCTCATTATAAGTGTCATTGGGAAACATTGTGCCCTATCATTGGTGTCATTGGGCCTCATTATTAGTGTCATTGGGAATAATTGTGCCCCATCATTGGTGTCATTGGGCCTCATTATTAGTTACATAGTTAGTCAGGTTGAAAAAAGACACAAGTCCATCCAGTTCAACCTTAAAAAAATAAAAATATATATCGTAAAATCCCGTTTACCCAATTCTATACCCACAGTTGATCCAGAGAAAGGCAAAAAAAAAAAAAAAAAAAAAACAGCAGGGGAAAAAAATCCTTCCTGATCCCCCGAGAGGCAATTGGATTTTCCCCAGATCAACTTTACCTATAAGTGTCAGTACTCAATTATATTATGTACATTTAGGAAAGAATCTAGACCTTTCTTAAAGCAATCTACAGATCTGACCAGAACCACCTCTGGAGGGAGTCTGTTCCACATTTTCACAGCTCTTACTGTGAAGAAACCTTTCTGTATTTGGAGGTGAAATCTCTTTTCCTCTAGATGTAAAGAGTGCCCCCGTGTCCTCTGCATTGACCGTAAAGTGAATAACTCAACACCAAGGTCACTATATGGACCTCTTATATATTTGTACATGTTGATAATATCCCCCCTTATTCTCCTCTTATCAAGAGTGAATAAATTCAGTTCCTCTAATCTTTCCTCATAGCTGAGCTCCTCCATGCCTCTTATCAGTTTGGTTGCCCTTCTCTGCACTTTCTCCAGTTCCCTGATATCCTTTTTGAGAACTGGTGCCCAAAACTGAACTGCATATTCCAGATGAGGTCTTACTAATGATTTGTACAGGGGGGCAATGATATCTCTCTCTCTGGAGTCCATACCTCTCTTAATACAAGAAAGGACTTTGCTCGCTTTGGAAACCGCAGCTTGGCTTTGCATGCCATTATTGAGCTTATGATCAACTAAAACACCCAGATCCTTCTCCACTACGGATCCCCCCAGTCGTACTCCCCCTAGCATGTATGATGCATGCATATTCTTAGCCCCCCGAGTGCAGAACAGAACTGCCTAAAATCTCGACGAAAAAATAGAGAACCTGCTCTCTATTTTCTCGTTGTGATTCTCGGTAGTGTTTTCTTGCGAGAAACCCGGGAGTGTGTACACTTACCTGTCGCCGTGGAAACCTGCGCATGCTTGAAATGACTTTGACACATGCACGTTAGCTTCCAAGGAATAGGTAGGGTGAAGCAATATGGCGGCGAAGGCATCAAATGTGACAAGCGCATGCCATTCAAAATGACGCCACCGCGTCATGACGCCACCGCGTTCATGCCATTCAAAAGAACGGCGGTTCTTTTGAATGGAGTATGTGTACACTCGGCCGGCAAGAGAATCTTGCCAAGAATCTCGATGAGTTTCTGGGCCGTGTATACAGGGCTTTAGAGTTAGGTTATGGCTGAACTTCCACTTACCAGTCTATTTTTATGTTTTCAGGGCTGGGAGTAACAGGGCCAGGTTGATAATTATTTGTTTATGCAACATTGTACCCAATTGTATTTTGTATCATTTTGAAACATATTGAGCTTTTCCGTGGTTGTATTTATTTAGTAACCACTCGTTTTTTTCTTATTATTCTGTACCATATAAAGAAAAAAGATACAAAATGTGAAAAGTTTTTTTTTTATTATAAAACTTCTAAAATTACCAATTTTTGAAAATTAGACATTCGAAGATGATTCAATTTTTTGTTGCATATTTTTGATAATGAAGATTGGTAATGGCGCACCATACAATGTATTAAATACTGTATATAGATCAGACACAAAGTAGCTATGAACCATGCAAACTGTATTTTTTCTGTTGAGATATGTTGTGTTTACATGAATAAATGTCATAAACACAGTATTGAAATGTGTACTCCATTTTTTCAAAATTATAATAAGATGTAAAATTGCCATAACACAATAAAAAATACATAAAGCAATATTTATTAAGAAAAATAGACTTTATTTTACCATCTTTGTTCAGAAAATTTAGTACTCTTCCCCCTCCTCTCCTTCACCCTCTCCTTCAACGCTGTCAGTGGCAACCTCTTCATAATCCTTCTCCAGGGCGGCCATATCCTCCCGAGCCTCAGAGAACTCTCCTTCCTCCATACCCTCACCCACGTACCAGTGCACAAAGGCACGCTTGGCATACATCAGATCAAACTTGTGGTCCAGGCGAGCCCAGGCCTCAGCAATGGCTGTGGTGTTGCTCAACATGCACACGGCACGCTGCACCTTGGCCAGATCTCCACCAGGAACCACAGTTGGTGGCTGGTAGTTGATTCCAACCTTGAATCCTGTTGGGCACCAGTCCACAAACTGGATGGTGCGCTTGGTCTTGATGGTGGCAATAGCAGCATTGACATCTTTGGGCACCACGTCACCACGGTACAGCAGGCAGCAAGCCATGTATTTACCGTGTCTGGGGTCACATTTCACCATCTGGTTGGCTGGCTCAAAGCAAGCATTGGTGATCTCAGACACAGAGAGCTGCTCATGGTAAGCTTTCTCTGCAGAGATAACAGGGGCATAGGTGGCCAGGGGGAAGTGAATACGGGGGTAGGGCACCAGGTTGGTCTGGAATTCTGTCAAGTCCACATTGAGAGCTCCATCAAACCTAAGGGAGGCAGTGATGGAAGACACAATCTGGCCAATCAGACGGTTCAGGTTGGTGTAAGTTGGGCGTTCGATGTCCAGGTTTCTGCGGCAGATGTCATAAATGGCTTCGTTGTCCACCATGAAAGCACAGTCTGAGTGCTCCAGGGTAGTGTGGGTGGTGAGGATGGCGTTGTAGGGCTCAACCACAGCTGTGGAGATCTGAGGAGCTGGGTAGATGGAGAATTCAAGCTTGGACTTCTTTCCATAGTCAACAGACAGACGTTCCATCAATAGGGAGGTGAATCCAGAGCCGGTGCCACCACCGAAACTGTGGAAGATGAGGAATCCCTGGAGACCGGTGCACTGGTCGGCCTGAGAAAAGACAAAGACATCTCTTAAGGATATTGTTATATTTATACTCTTGACTAACATGCTATATTTACTGTAGCTAGGTAATGTATGATTTCTACCACTGTCTACCATTATTAATAGGGAATAGTTGCAAGGCCACTTCAACACACAAGTAAAGCCTGGCAATAATTATATTGGTGGGTCTACATTCATATAGCAAAGTTGTACATATATTACACTAGAAGAACATATCGTGTTACAAGAGAATAGTACAAACCTTGTAAAAATATACTTGGTTAAAAATTCCAAAATGTAAAAAAAATTTTTTTTTGAGGCAAGAGGTATCAATTACGCCTGAAAATTTACAACTATCCTTACACTATTAATGAAATATTAAAACATTGAATTTCATTCTCTAGAACCCGGGACCAGGTAGCTTCTATTGAAAGTGTTTGAGCACCAAAAACAAGTAGACTCCTAGGCCTGGATTCCGGTAGAGCGGCGTATATTTGTGCGGGCTTAGTGCATCTCATATGCGCTACACCGATGTAACATAGAGAGGCAAGAACAGTATTCACAAAGCACTTGCTCCGTAAGTTGCGGCGGCGTAGCGTAAATTGGCCGGCGTAAGCCCGCCTAATTCAAAGTAGGAAGGAGGTGGGCGTGATCTATTTAAATTAAGCGTGACCCCATGCAAATGAATGGCCGAACTAATGGCGCATGCACGCGCATGCTCAGAATCACATCGCATATACTCCCTAAGATACGACGGCTCAATGCCTACGACGTGAACGTAACCTACGCCCAGCCCCGTTCACGTACGACTTACGTAAACAACATAAAATTCGACGGCTGTTCCGACGTCCATACCTTTGCATGATCTGCGCCTCATATAGCAGGGGTAATGTTACGCCGGACGTACGCCTTACGTAAACGGCGTAGATTACAGCGACGGGTGCAAGTACGTTCATGAATCGGCGTATCTTAGATATTCGACATGTAAGCGCCCTTTGAGGCCAGCGTAAATATGTGCCCAAGATCCGACAGCGTAGGAGACTTACGTCGGTCCGATGAAGCCAAAATTCAGGCGTATCTTATTTCAAGAATAAGGCGCATAGATACGACGCCGCATCCGTGGACTTAAGCGGTGTATCAGTAGATACGTCGGCGTAAGTCCTTTCTGAATCTGGCCAATACCCTCTAATTTCTAATCTTGATCTAACCCTTAGGCCACGTACACACGATCAAATCTATCTGCTGGACAGACAGACAGCAGACAGACAGCAGACAGATTCGATCGTGTGTACGGGTGAGCCGACGGATTTGGCCACCCGACAGATTTCAAAGCATGCTTTGAAATCTGTCGGCTGGGAACCCGTCCGCCCGACATGTCTGCTGGTTAGTACGCTAACCAGCAGACATGTCTTCTCGCACACGCGCCAAATGGTTTCGACGCCGCAGTGATGTGGCGGCGTCAACGTCACCGCCACGTCACCGCGCCGTCAGGTGGCGGGGATTTTGGTTTGATCGTGTGTACACGATCAAACCAATATGTCCCCAGCAGACAGATTTGTTCAAATCGGTCGGCCCGACCGATTTGAACAAATCTGTATGCTCGTGTGTACGCGGCCTTAAAGGGGTTGTTAAAGGTTCATGTTTTTTCACCTTAAAGCATTCTATGCATTAAGGTGAAAAAACATCCAGCGATTACCGCCCCCCCAGACCCCCCGTTTTACTAACCGGAACCATGGAAAGTCCTGTGTTGCGAACACACTGGATCATTGCCCGGGCTTCTCGGCTCTTCTCGGCTCTTCATTGGATAGATTGATAGCAGGGCAGCCATTATCTCGCGCTGCTATCAATGAAATCCAATGACGCAGGGGCCGGGGGGCGGGGCAGAGTCCTGCAATTGGCAGCTATGAACACCAAATGCAGATCTCTGGAGCATGCCTGCAAGGTAACCCCCTTGGGAGAGCGCTTCCCAGGGGGGTTCTCTGAAGCGGGGAGGAGCCGAGGCAACCGCCGAGAGACCCCAGAACAGGAAGATCTGGAGAACAGGAGGACGAACTGCACAGAGAATGTAAGTATGACATGTTTGTTATTTAAAAAAATAATAATCAAACCTTTACAACCCCTTTAAGCCAACCCTCACACTTAACCACTCCTTAACCTACCTCCTAAAACTTAAAGTAGAACTATAAGCAAAACTTTTCTTTCCCATTTTGGATAGAGCAAGGGAAGGTTATAATCCTTGTCAGATTTTATGTTCACTTTCAATGATAATAGTAAACAGGACAAACAGAGACGGTGAATCTCCTTAATGGGGGCACAGACAGCAATAAAAAAGGGTTGAAAAACACTGGTAAAATCCACATAGGGTAGGTCAGAAACCACTCACCAGTTTGCGGACCCTGTCCAGCACCAGGTCGATGATCTCTTTGCCGATAGTGTAGTGCCCTCGGGCATAGTTGTTGGCGGCGTCTTCCTTGCCGGTGATGAGTTGCTCAGGGTGGAAAAGTTGCCGGTAGGTTCCTGTCCTCACCTCATCTGTAGAAATGGGACGGCAATGGGTCAGAAAGTTGCTACAGGTGACAACACTTGGTGGACATCTCATACACTTTTTAATCACACAATATAACAGGCGACATACTCACCAATCACAGTGGGCTCCAGGTCCACAAAGACGGCGCGGGGGACGTGTTTTCCAGCCCCGGTCTCACTGAAGAAGGTGTTGAAGGAATCGTCTCCCCCTCCGATGGTTTTGTCACTGGGCATCTGTCCGTCCGGCTGGATGCCATGTTCCAGGCAGTACAGCTCCCAGCAGGCATTGCCAATCTGTACACCGGCTTGGCCAACATGGACTGAGATGCATTCCCTCTGTGTGGGGTGAATGGTATATGCAGTTAGGATTAGGACAGGGCGGTGCAGGCACACACAGGGTCAGGGTGTATAGGGCAATTATACATATCTATGTATATAATTATTACAGGTACTTACAGTATATAGCACCATCAATTTACACAACGCTTTACATATATATATATTGCACATTTACATCAGTTCCTGCCCTCAAGAACTTACAATCTAAAGTCCCCAGCTCTCATTCATACACACACATACTAGGGCCAATTTAAAAAGGAGCCAATTAACCCACCAGCCTGTGTTTAGAAAGTAGGAGGAAAACAGCTAAACCCACACAGGCACAGGGAGAACATGCAAACTCCATGCAGGTAGTGCATTGGTTGGAATTTAAACCGATGACCCCTAGTGCTGCTAGGTGGAAGAGCTAACCACTCAGCCACTGTGCTGCCCATAGCATAGACCAGCAGAGTGCACTTACACAGAGGGATGTATAGGATAGCAGAGTGCGGTCACACATAGAGGGATGTATAGGATGGCAGAGTGCAGTCACACATAGAGGGATGTATAGGATGGCAGAGTGCGGTCACACATAGAAGGATGTATAGGATGGCAGAGTGCAGTCACACATAGAGGGATGTATAGGATGGCAGAGGGCAGTCACACATAGAGGGATGTATAGGATGGCAGAGTGCAGTCACACATAGATGGATGTATAGGATGAAGAGTGCAGTCACACATAGGGGAATGTATAGGATGGCAGAGTGCGGTCACACATAGAAGGATGTATAGGATGGCAGAGTGCAGTCACACATAGAGGGATGTATAGGATGGCAGAGTGCAGTCACACATAGAGGGATGTATAGGATGGCAGAGTGCGGTCACACATAGAAGGATCAGAGTGCACACACATAGAGGGATGTATAGGATGGCAGAGGGCAGTCACACATAGAGGGATGTATAGGATGCAGAGTGCAGTCACACATAGAGGATGTATAGGATGAAGAGTGCAGTCACACATAGGGGAATGTATAGGATGGCAGAGTGCGGTCACACATAGAAGGATGTATAGGATGGCAGAGTGCAGTCACACATAGAGGGATGTATAGGATGGCAGAGGGCAGTCACACATAGAGGGATGTATAGGATGGCAGAGTGCAGTCACACATAGAGGGATGTATAGGATGCAGAGTGCGGTCACACATAGGGGAATGTATAGGATGGCAGAGTGCAGTCACACATAGTGGGATGTATAGGATGCAGAGTGCGGTCACACATAGGGGAATGTATAGGATGCAGAGTGCGGTCACACATAGGGGAATGTATAGGATGGCAGAGTGCAGTCACACATAGAGGGATGTATAGGATGCAGAGTGCGGTCACACATAGGGGAATGTATAGGATGGCAGAGTGCAGTCACACATAGAGGGATGTATAGGATGGCAGAGTGCGGTCACACATAGGGGAATGTATAGGATGCAGAGTGCGGTCACACATAGAGGGACGTATAGATTGGCAGAGTGCGGTCGGCCGCTCACCATAGTTCTGAATAAAGTTGGTCTCTCCGGGTTCCAAAGGGTTAGGTGTTCGGTGTGGAGCGCTTACCGTCCCCTCTCTTTTCTCCATATATATAGGAGTTAGTGACAGCAGCGTCCTTAGTAACAGGAGGGAGGTGGAGGGAGCCTGGGACAGGTGTCACCATTGTTTTTTTGTAGAGAGAACACAATCCTGCTTGGGAGTGGCTGCACTCAGCACAACACAACTGTTACCAGGTACAGAGTGACCCCCCCCACACACACACACCCAGAGAGGGGACACATCTCATTACATGGATGGAGGGAGATAGAGAGGGAAAGGAAGGAGGGAAGAGGGCAGATATGGAGGGAAGATCACTGGGAACATTGAAGAGAATGTTACATATGTGATGATAAACAGGAAAGAAGAAACAAAATAGTTACAGTTAGAGTCGGTTCACACTGGGGCGACTTGGGATCCAAGTCGTCTCAAGTCGTCCCAAGTCGCGCTGTCCAGAAAAGCAATGTAAGTGAATGGGAGCGGTGTTAATACACACTACTCATGTCGCTCCGACTTCAGAAGAGGTTCCTGTACTACTTCAATCAGACTTCTAGGCGATTTGTACCCATTGATTTCAATGGAAGTCGCTTCCAAGTCTGATCACTGTTTTAATTTAAGCGACCTTTCAGCAAGATAACATACATTTCTCAGGCAAACCCCTCCCTCCCCTTCTCTCTCCCAGAGCTGATTCTTGTTTTATTGGCCACTTGAATGTCTCCTGACCTGAAAAGGACTTCAAGTCTGTTGTAAATCTCCCCAGATCGCCCTGTGGTTCATGCTCAAGTCGTGTTGAAGTTGCTTCTGGAAGTCGTGCTGGAAGTCGTGTCGCCCCAGTGTGAACCGACTCTTAAGCCCCATACACACTATCAGTTTTCCTGATGGTTTTCTCTTCAGGTTTACCAAAACCATGTAGTGCAAGGTCCTGCCTGATTGCATACAAATTGAAACTGTTGAGGTTTGACCTCATATTAGATGGTTTTGGTAAACCTGAAGAGAAAACCATCAGGAAAACTGATAGTGTGTATGGCGCCGTACACACGGCCGAGGTTCTCGCTGAGAACCAGCGAGAACCTCGCTGGAATGCACATTCCAGCGAGGACCTCGGCCGTGTGTACGGTCTCGGCGAGCTTCCCGTCGGGAAGCCCGTCGAGCAGAAATAGAGAGCATGTTCTCTATTTGCTCGACGGCCCGCCTGGATGAATGGCTGGTTGCCATTCCCGACGGGCGGGTCGCCGATTTCGACGGCCGGGAGAGAACCTCGACGGGCGGAACGATGTGTTCTGCCCGTCGAGGTTCTCTGCCGTGTGTACGCGGCCTGAGGGACTTTACACTTTCTTTGTAACTATTTACAATGACCGAACATTTTGTGTTTTTTTTTTTTTTAAATCATTCCAACAGACCCAGGTTAAAGGGGTAGTTCCCGCAAAAACCTTTTTTTTAACATTTATTCAAGCTCGTTATGTCAAGGGGAATCGTTTTTTTTTTTTGTAGAAATGAAGCAGTACTTACCGTTTTAGAGATGCATCGTCTCCGACGCTTCCGGGTATGGTCTCCGACTATAGGCGTGCCTATTTGATTGACAGGCTTCCGAGGTCGCATACATCGCGTCACGATTTTCCGAAAGTAGCCGAACGACGGTGCGCAGGCGCAGTATAGAGCCGCACCGTCGCTCGGCTTCTTTCGGCTACTCGTGACGCGATGTATGCGACCGTCGGAAGCCTGTCAATCAAATAGGCACGCCCAGACCAGACGATCATACCCGGAAGCGATGGAGACGATGCATCTGTAAAACGGTAAGTATTGCTTCGTTTCTAATAAAAAACCACCCGATTCCCCTTGACATAACGAGCCTCAATCAATGTTAAAAAAAGTTTTTTGGGGGAATTACCCCTTTAAAGCAATCCAACATATGTCCATTATTTCCTGGCTCAATCTATGCCCAAAAGTGACTCCCGTTACATATTTAATTACAGACTTATTTGCTATTTATTTTAAATCCAAACTAAAAATAAAATTCTGTTTAAAATAAAAATAAAAATTGTGTGCAAATTTTATTTTGTTTATTGATAGATGAATAAAAGAAATAAATAAAAATAAAAGGTCTCAGCAGATATTTACAGTATATCCCTATCCAAACATGGCATAGTATGTAAGATCAGAGGGCAACCCTGTCTGGTACCAAGAAATGAAAAGATACGTGACCCCTGGCTGTGGCACTGAATCCTTGCTGGTACATTCATCTAGGTACACTCCCTGTAATTGGGGGCACCCCCCTACCACGGACCCCTCACCCCACCCAACTGCCAATTGTGTACCCCCCCCCCCAACTGTTCCCATTTGTATTTGATCCAGAGACACGTCCAATCGCCCTCAGGGGGTCAGGAAGGAATTTTTTTCCCCTGCTGCAGCATATTGGCATTGCTTAGACAGGGTTTTTTTCGCCTTCCTCTGGATCAAACAGGGAGGCAGGTTTCAGCAAACCCTCCCAGATAACCCCTGAGCCGCCTCTTCCCCACACAATCGGACCACCCAGCCACGCTGTTTTCCCCGGCTTGGCGCCCCCCCCCCCCCCCCGAATACACCCTGGTACCCTGATACACCCTGGTACAAATAGGGTACCCCCCCTACCACTGGACGGATAGCAACAGGAGCCTACATGGCACACGCTTCCTAGCAGTAGGACGTGTAAGCTTTAGCCAGGCAGGCAGGCAGTTCTCCAGGAGGGACCCTGGTACCCTGATACCCCCTGATTCACCCTGGTACAATCAGGGTACCCCCACCTCTGGACGAATAGCAACAGGAGCCTATACGGCGCAGGCTTTCTAGCAGTAGGACGTGTAAGCTTTATGAGGCAGGCAGTTCACCAGGAAGGACCGGGACATCAGCTTCCACCTTCCCTCCGGCCCCCCTCTCTCCCCCCCTCTCTCCTCCCAACCATATCAGTGTTTGATCCAGGGGCTCTCTGATCGCCCTAAGTGGGTTCAGGAAGGAATTTTTCCCCTTGCCTTTGCAGATTGGCCCAGCACAGCTAAGGGTTTTTCGCCTTCCTCTGGATCAAACAGGGAGGGAAGCTCCCCAGTCATTCATTGAGTGTCCCCCCCCCATAAACCCAACCCCCCCCCCCCCCCGGGCACTTTCTGCAGGTATGACTCATCTGCGCATAGAATGTGCCTCAATACTACCAGCCGTGATAAAAAAAGCCCTAATGAACGAACAACTGTTACGAATCAATCGACAATCGACAGTTAAAAACGGCAGGCATGGGCCCCAACCCAAGCACATTCAATGCGCATTGGTCAACACAAGGTCAGCAGTAAAACATCGTCATGAAATCCACGATTTCATCCTTCAATGCGATTTAGACTGCCTCTTCATTACAGAAAGCTGGCTCACAGCCGACTGTAACACTATTCTGGCAGAATTGGTGCCGGAAAATTATCGCATCTTAACAGAAAACAGAGTGGGGCAAAGAGGAGGAGGCCTGGCAGTGATCCATAAGACTCACCTCGCGATCACTAAACCAGTCCTTCAAAATCCACTCCCATTTATGGAAACCCTCACTCTGCAACTAAAAATAAATCCCCAGGAGACCGTCCATATTCTACTCTGCTATAGACCACCAGGTCCAAAATCGCAGCTTCTCCCACTTTGGACAGAGTTCATATCCACTTACACCCTAAACAGCAAACACATTTTGCTGCTCGGGGACTTCAACATGTGGGCCAACTCCTCACAGGATCCCTTTGCCAACGCCTGTATTGACCACCTGGAAGGATCAGGTCTGCAGCAACTAGTATGTGGGCCCACACATACCTCCGCTCACACCCTCGATCTTATTTTCAGACAAGACCTGAAAATAAACATTAAAAAAAATGAACCGTTGCCATGGACAGACCAACATGCAATTAAACTCACAATCACCATAAATGCCCCCTTAACAAAAATGTCAAAACCGGTGACAACACACTGGACTAGATCGCAAAAGAAGCTTTACTCAGAGCTCTTCAAAACCACTTTAGGGAAAAAAAATAAAAGAAATCCAATCACACCAAACAGCCACGGAAACATTGGATGCCATAAACACGGCTCTGCTATAGTCAGCCGACCTAGTAGCGCACAAACGCAAAACTTGCATCCGACGCCAGCTGGTTTAACGACCAGCTGTCGTTGCGAAAGCAAGAGAGCAGAAGAGCAGAAGCCGCTTGGAAAAGAAGCTCTTCAGAGGAAAACCTTCCCATCTACAAGGCAATAACAAAGAAATACCACAAAGAAATCTTCGAAGCCAAAAAAAAAACACGTTTCCAATGCCATCAGCAATGCCCTAAACCGCCCCCGCGAACTTTTCAAGACTGTCACCAAGATCATGAATCCGGTCTGTCTTGAAGCCCCTAACTCAGATACCCAAAAATTTTGCAATGAATTATCAGATTATTTCATTAACAAAATTGAAAGAATCCGTGAAAGCATTCAGCAAAACAGTACCCCCCTTTACCCCCCCCCCTTCCTTCCCTCAATCATTCGCCCAAAATCCTTAAAAACTCACCGCATTCAACAAAGTTCACCCTTAAACCCATCTCCATCGATGCCACCAAAAATATCATAGGTACTCTGCGAAATAGCACAGCGCCTAATGATATCATCAAGAATGTGCCGGTATTCTAGCACCTCCTATCACGCAACTTATAAACCGGTCCTTCAAGGAAGGCATAGTGCCCTCCCAGTTGAAACAGGGCATAATTAAGCCCATCTTGAAGAAACCTACCCTTGACCCCAAAGACCCAACTCACCGTCGCCCCATAACAGGCCTAAACGTTCTCTCCAAGGTAATGGAGAAAGTAGTGGTACAACAGCTGCAACAGCATCTAGATACCCACAAACTACTCGATCCATTGCAATCAGGTTTCTGTCCCGCACACGGGACAGAAACAGCATTGCTTAAAATATGGGATGACGTTCTCGAGGCCGCAGACAAAGGAGAATCTTGTCTTCTAGTTCTGTGGGACCTAAGCGCCGCTTTCGACACAATAGATCACAAACTATTACTGACTAGGCTAGCTGAAGTAGACAGAGTCGCAGAAGGCGATTTATCATGGTTCGCCTCTTTTCTGGAAAACCGATCACAAATAGTGAAATTGGGACCTTTCACTTCTGAAAAATGCACGGTGTCATGCGGAGTCCCTCAAGGATCGCCTTTGTCGCCGGTGCTGTTCAACATCTATCTTCGCCCTCTCTTTGAAATCATCAGTAGCCAAAAACTACTTTATCACTCATATGCAGACGACACGCAACTGTATTTTCGCATTTGCAACAAAAAGGATCATCATCTCAGTCTAGAGACATGCCTCTTTTTGATAGAAAACTGGATGACAAAGAGTTATCTTAAAGCAGAGGTTCACCCTAAAAAACAACTTTTTACCATGCCATCCAGCATACTAGCGTCAGCTACAGTATGCCTTTATTTTATTTTTTTGCGCTGTACTTACAGTTTAATCCATTCATTTGTTTCAGGCTACCGCGGGGGAAAAGGCGTTCCTATCAAGAGGGGAACATGATTGACGGCCAGCTATGGCGCGTCACGCGTTCCGACACCCCCGCCCATTCTGGGCAAAATCATCACCCCTAGCTTCAAAGTCAAAAGTCTCGGGGTCATCTTCGACACCTACATGACAATGGATGCACAAATAGGGTCAGTAGTCAGCGGATCTCACCATCTGCTGCGCCTACTACGCAGACTTATTCCATTTATTCCTAAAGAAGACATAGCAGCCGTGGTGGGAGCAATTGTTAACTCCAGACTGGACTATGCAAATGCACTTTACCTCGGACTCCCCAAGTACCAAATCGCTCGTCTGCAAGTCGTTCAAAATACGGCCGCCAGACTCGTGACTGGGAAAAAACCCTGGGAATCAATCTCACCTTCGCTGAGAACCCTTCACTAGTTGCCAATAAAAGACAGAATTGCGTTTAAAGCGCTCTGTCTTACCCATAAGTGCATCCATGGGAAGGCCCCCCAATATCTATGCGAAAAACTAAAAGCTCACAATTCCAATCGCGTTCTGCGATCCACCAACCAACATCTACTACAGATACCCAAAGCCAGATACAAGTCCAAAGGAGAAAGAAGATTTGCGCTCCAAGGTCCCAGACTATGGAACGCTTTACCAACCAGCATTCGATTGGAGGAGAACCACTTAGCATTCAGGAGAAAGATCAAGACTCATCTCTTTTGATATCAAAGGAGAAAGGAACAACGAGCGCCCAGAGGCGATTAAGTTCGCATGTGCCGCGCTATATACGTTTTTCACTCACTCACTTAGAGAATAGAAAGAGTAGAGAAAGGGAAGATAGTCTAGGTGCAGTAAGTGGTGAATAAGAAGGCTGAGAGGTAAAGTGTGTCTATTATGTAGAGCAGGGGTGCTCAACCGGTGGCCGTAAATGTGGCCCACGGAGCCCTATAATGTGGCGTGCAACCCCATGCTCTGGGCTGGCAGGTCAGGAAGCCGAGATCACGGAATGCCGACTAGGGTAACCACGTTTCCAAATTGATATTCAGGGACATTCCTCCTCTCTCACCTTCCCCCAAAAAAAGATGAGGGGGGAGGGGGGGCCGGGGAGAAATGTAGTCTCGGGGCTGTTGGGGAATTTGGTGGCGGGTTACTTGTCAGGTGAATGTGCCACTTGCAGGGCCCCGGATGGCAACCCCCCTTTTTTTATAATTTAAAAAAAAAAAGTTTTAATACATTTTTATTTTATTTTTTATTAGAGGTCCCCAGGGGCAACCCCCCTTTTTTTATTTATTTGTTATTAAAAAATATATATATTTACTATATATATATATATATATATATATATATATATATATATATATATATATATATATATATATATATATATATATATATATATATATATTATTTTATTTTTTTTTATTAAAGGGATAATTTTTTTTTAGAGGTTCGGAGATCCCAGGGCCCAGGATGACAACCCCCCTTTTTTTAATAAAAAAAATATTTTTTTTTATATATTTTTGTATTATTATTATTTATATATTATTAAAGGGGCCATATATGATTTTTTATTTCTTTTATTTTTTCTCTGCTTCAGGGGGCCCATGCCTGAAGCTGTGTAAGGGGTCCCATAATTCCTGATGGCCGCCCTGGCCACTTAGTGCTGCAGATGCAGTGCTGCTTGCCACCCATAGCCTGCCACCAGATGCAGTGCTGCTGTCACTCCCTTATGGAGTGGAGTCACTATCTGGAGAGTGAAGATCACACCAGTCCCTGCTGCCTGCTGCTGGGTGCCGGAGAAGAAGTAGGTGCCGAGGTGGGTGGGGACAGCAGTGCTGCACTAGGCGCAGGCCTTTCTCCCGGCCTCACTGCCTGAGAGTAAATTGTCATTGGTTGCAAGACACCAGGCAGCGCCTGCCCTAGCAACCAGTTCCGGAAATGCAGTTACTAGTTAGTAGGGGGTGGGTGTGTCCTCTATTTTATTCCGGGACACTGTATTGTCCTGAAATGAAGGTGCCCGGGACCCAGGACAGACATGTCAATTGCGGGGCAGTCCCGGCAGGGGACGATGGAGGCAGGGGGTGATTGGAGGCAGGGGGCCTGTGAGAGATTGGAGAGATTGGAGGCAGGGGGAGATTGGAGGCAGAGGGAGATTGGAGGCAGGGGGTGTTGGTGGCACCGCAGAGGGGGATGGTGGAACTGCAGAGGGGGATGGAGGCAGGGACCGATGGAGGCAGGGGGTGATTGGAGGCAGGCAGGGGTGTATTTAGGTTTTGTGCTGCCCTAGGCCTGACTAAACTCGTGCACCCCCTAATTTAAATATGACCCACCCCTTCCTGTCAAGGCCACACCTATGCAGGTTAAGGCCCACCCTGAAATTTTCAAGTGGGGACACTAGTTCTGATGGCCTGGGGGGGGGGGGGCAATGGATTCCCTTAATTTGTATAGATTTCCTTTCACTTCCTGTTTGGCTATGAGACAGGAAGTGAAGGGAAATCTCTGCAATGGGACAGGAATGGTAAAAAATTTGAAGCGACGCCGGCGGGGACACTGTCCGTGCTGCCCCCCTGCAAAGTGCTGCCCTAGGCCTGGGCCTTGTTGGCCTAGGCCAGGATACAGCATTGGAGGCAGGGGGCCTGGGAGAGATTGGAGGCAGAGGGAGATTATGGCACTGCAGAGGGGGGTGAAGGCAGGGGGTGTTGGTGGCAGAGGGAGATGGAGGCAGGGGGCCTGGGGGAGATTGGAAGCAGGGGGAGATTGGAGGCAGGGGAGGATTGTGTCACCAAAGAGGGGGGTGAAGGCAGGGGATGTTGTTGGCAGAGGGGGGTGAAGGCAGGGGGAGTTGGTGGCAGAGGGGGATGGGGGCAGGAGGTGATATCACTAAATAATTTGGCCTTATTATATCGAAAATAACAAAAATATGTATTTTTTTTACCTTAATATCTACCTTAAATCACATTGCTATTTGCCTAGCTTACTTGTTTGTAGCCTAAATACTGAAATTTGCACCTAAAAATGTAATTTAGTAACTTTTGTGAAATGCCAGTAAAAAAGTGACTGCGCCAGTAAATTTCTGGTGTTGTGCCAGTAAATTTCAATCTGGTAGGTTGGCAACACTGGGCCCATGGGGTTGAGCCCAGTCAAGCCCAATGGTAAGTCCGGCCCTGCTCCTCGGTCTAACACAGTGACTCAGAGCTGCATGGGGACTGCTGCAATCCTGTCTATTTATTTCTACCTGTGCAATCATTTTTTTATTATTTTCTTGTTGAATGTACACCAATTTTTTGGACTTTGGACTTTGCATAGAAGCATGGCCGCCATCAGGGGGGTACAGGCAGTACACCTGTAACGGGCCCGGATGGCAACGCCCCCTTTTTTTTTATATATATTTCATTTTATTTATTTTTTTTCTAAAGGGCCCAGCGGCCCACAGAGCAACCCATTAATTTGTGCCCCCCCCCCCCCCCCCACCGCTTTTCAATTCACACCGTGTAAGGGGCCCCATAATTCCTGATGGCGGCCCTGCATAGAAGAATAAAATGAAATAGGAAAATAAATTTCCCAACCCTGCAATCTGTAATACTTATTTCTCCGGCTGTAATGCCCTGAATCCCATGTGGTGTGATTGCACCAGAATAATTTATGTGGTGTGACAACTTCTTCTCAACTCCTCTCCATGGCGAATGCAAACATTCCGCCACTACAGACCGGTTTGCTGGGTTTATAGCTCTGTGTTGTTGGGGTGACGGATTTCACTGCCCATACTTGCTCCTTTTGTTTTTTATGCTGATGGTTTGAAAGCTTCCCTGGTGACAAACGTATTTGCATGTTGTGTTTGAGAGGAGGCATTGTGAGACTGTGAAGTGGTAAGAGAAACTCAAATAAAGACACCAGGGCCACGAGTCTCGTGTATAAAGGTCCATCCTGCACATGTATACTGGATGTGTATTGAGTGGGGGCGACACCTTTTCTTCAAGTCAAACCCGAACACTTCAGCGTCGCACAGAATTTCTTTCCATAGATATGCGTAGATGTTGCTAATAACCACTTAAGACCCGGACCATTATGCAGGTAAAGGACCTTGCCCCTTTTTGCGATTCGGCACTGCGCCGATTTAACTGACAATTGCGCGGTCGTACGATGTGGCTCCCAAACAAAATTGGCGTCCTTTTTTCCCCACAAATAGAGCTTTCTTTTGGTGGTATTTGATCACCTCTCCGGTTTTTATTTTTTGCGCTATAAACAAAAATAGAGCGACAGTTTTGGAAAAAAAAATTTAATATTTTTTACTTTTTGCTAAAATAAATATCCCCAAAAAATCTATAAAAAAGGTATTTTTTCCTCAGGTTAGGCCGATACGTATTCTTCTACCTATTTTTGGTATAAAAAAAAAATCGCAACAAGCGTTTATCGATTGGTTTGTGCAAAATTTATAGCGTTTACAAAATAGGGGATAGTTTTTTTGCATTTTTATTAATAATTTTTATTTACTACTAATGGCGGCGATTAGTGTTTTTTCGGACACTTGGGACAATTTTGACACATTTTTGGGACCATTATCATTTTCACAGCAGAAAGTGCTATACAAATGCACTGATTACTGTGAAAATGACAATTGCAGTTTAGGAGTTAACCACTAGGGGGCACTGTAGGGGTTATGTGTGACCTTATGTGTGTTTCTAACTGTAGGGGGCGGGGCTGGACGTGTGACACCAGTGATCGTCTTTCCCTATATCAGGGAACAGACGATCACTGCCACTGCCACAATGAACAACAGGGAAGGTGTGTTTACACTCACCTCTCCCCGTTCTTCAGCTCCTGTGACCGATTGCGGGACACCGGCGGCGATTGGGTTCACGGGTCCCGCGGGCGTGGTCACGGAGCTTCGGACTGGGTCTCGAGCACGCCGCTGGCGGCACGGTCGCGACCCCACGGCTGGACCTTAAAGAGGCACGTACAGGTACGTGGTTGTGCCCAGGGCCGTTTGAAGAAATTTGAAGGCCCCCTAGCAAAATGGGGGCCCCCAAGCACCCCCCCCCCCCCCGCACACAAAGCCATATTTTAGCGCTACACAAATTTTTTACACCCATGTTCTTACTCTCCCCCCCTCCCTAGTCGATATGTTTTTCTATTCTCACCTCCCCTTCTTCCCTGTAGGCTGCCGCTGTAGTGTGGTTCAGCTCCTTTTCCTCCTGTCAGTCCGGTGTTCTATCATTATTGGTCCCCAGTCTCCTATCAGGCCGTGTACCGTGCGGTACAAGAGATTCAGTTTCCTGTGTTCCCGGGCCGGACTGACAGGAAGTGAGCACTCAGTGTGCACTTCCTGTCAGTCCGGCCGGGAACAGGAAACTGAATCTCCTGTACCATGCACGGTACCCGGCAGGACTGACAGGATTTCAGGAGGAAGTAAGAGGAGCCCGGCCACGCTACAGCCTAGGAAGGGGAAGTTGGGGGTCCCAGGCCAGCTCGGGGCCCCAAGCAATTGTTTGTTTTGCCTGTCCTGTAGCGAAGGGCCTGGTTGTGCCCAGCCGTGCCATTCTGCTGACGTATATCGTCAGTAAGGGATCCTTAAGTGGTTAAATAACATTTCTAATCATATGAAGTTAATCACAAGAGTCCTTCTTTACATCAGAGTCCACAGAGTTCCCCTTTACATCTGAACTCGCAGAGTTCCCTTTTACTGTAAGGGTGGACTCTGCAGACTCTGGTGTAAGGGAGAACTCTGGGAACTCTAACATAAGGAAAGCCATTTTCGAAAAACAGACATTAGGCTGTGAGAGTAAACGATAGTGCTACCATGTAATGACCGATAAATCGTTCAATGGACATAAATGAATCAATTTGTATTTATTTTTTTACATATACCTAGTGAAAAAAGTTTGGACGGGAAACACATTAACCTTTAGATATATCAATTACAGCTGCAAGTCTTTTTGGGGGTGTCTCTACCAGCTTTGCACATCTAGAGAGGGACATTTCTGCCCATTCTTCTTTGTAAAATATCTCAAGCTCTGTCAGATTGGATGGAGAGTGTCTGTGATCAGCAATTTTCAAGTCTTGCCACAGATTCTCAATGTGATTTAGGTCTGGACTGTGACTGGGCCATTCTAACACATGAATATGCTTTCATCTAAAGTAGGCGTCTCCAAACATTCTAAACAAAGGGCCGGCTTATTGTCCTTCAGACACTTGGAGGCTGGACTTTGGCCAGCGGGAGTGGAAATTTTCCTGGCATCATTGTTAGTAAACATCTGGTATTAGGGGGAGGAATAGTGCCCCATTGCTGGTATCATAGGGACAAATGGTGCTCCATTGTCGGTGTCAGATGGCAGAATAGTGTCTCATATCAGTGGGAGGGATACTGCCCAAAGGGCCTGGATAAAGGCAAGCAAAGGGCCGCATTTGGCCCTCGGGCTGCAGTTTGGAGACCACTAATCCAAACCATTCCATTGTAGCTCTGGCTGTATGTTTAGGGTCATTGTTCTGGAAGGGGAACTTCCACCCCAGTCTCAAGTCTTTTGCAGACTCTAATGCCACGTACACACGATCGGATTCTCCAACGGTCTAAAATCTGATGGATATTTTCATCGGAATTCGGTTCAAGCTGTCTTGCATACACACCGTCAGACTCAATTCCGACCATCCAAAATGCGGTGACATAAAACACTACGACGAGCTGAGAAAAATAAATTTCAGTGCTTCCGAGCATGCGTCAACTTGATTCTGAGCATGCGTGGGGGGTTTTTCCATCAGAGTTGTACACAGACAATAGGAATTTCCTATCGTTTTTTTTTTGCCATCGGAAAAATGTAAAACATGTTCTATTTTTTTACTCCCATAGAAAAAATCAGATGGGGCCCACACACGATCGGAAATTTCCGATGAAACAAGTCCATCAGACTTGTTTCATCGGAAAATCCGATCGTGTGTACACGGCATAACAGGTTTTCTTTTAAGATTGCCCTGTATTTGGCTCCATCCATCTTCCCATCAACTCTGGCCAGCTTCCCTGTCCCTACTGAAGAAAAGCATCCCCACTGAATGATGCTTCCACCACCACGTTTCACAGTGGGGATGGTGTGTTGAGGGTGATGTGCAGTGTTAGTTTTCCCCCACAGTAGGCCAAAAAGTTCAATTTCGGTCTCATCTGACCAGAGCACCTTCTTCCACATGTTTCCTGTGTCCCCCACATGGCTTCTCACAAACTGCAAACAGGACTTCTGATGACTTTCTTTCCCCAATGTCTTTCTTCTTGTCGCTCTTCCATAAAGGGCAGATTTGTGGAGAGGACCACTAATAGTTGTCCTGTGGACAGATTCTCCCCCCTGAGCTGTGGATCTCTGCAGCTCCTCCAGAGTTACCATGGGCCTCTTGGCTGCTGCTCTGATGAATGTGTGTACGAGGCTTCACTTTAACTTGAAAAAATATTTGGGGTTAATTAATATTTGGGGTTGCATTTGTGATTTATAAAGCCCGGTCTTTTTATTTTATTTTAGCTGTTATAAAGGAAACCGTATACTTAACGCGGAGTTCCACCCAGTGATGGTGAACCTTGACACTCCAGATGATTTGGAACTATATTTCCCATGATGCTCATCTACACTGCAAAGCGCATGAGCATCATGGGAAATGTAGTTACAAAACATCTGGGGTGCCAAGGTTTGCCATCACTGTCCTAGATGATTGCTCGGCCAGTCACAGTGCGCAGCGCAGCTTGCACATGCGCAGTGCATGCCCGGCTGAGAAGCCACAGCCGGGCACCCACAGTGACAATGCCAGCACTGCGGAGAGGAGGGGGAGACAAGTGGGGCTTTGTTCCCCCACATCGCTGGACCCTGGGACAGGTGAGTGTCCGATTATTAAAAGTCAGCAGCTGCAGTATTTGTAGCCACTGACTTTTAACCACTTGCCGCTCGCCCTATAACAAAAAGGCGGCAAAGTGGTTTCAATCATCAGTGCCACCTGCCAATGCCAACCAGTGCTAACTATTGCCACCCAGTGCCACCTGCCAGTGCCAACCAGTGCCACTTGCCAGTGTCACCTGTTAGTGCCACCTGCCAGTGCCACGTGCCATCTGCCAATCAGTGCCACCTGCTAGTACCATCTTTCAGTGCCATCCAGTGCAACCTGCCAGTGCCATCTTCCTTCCAGTGCCAATTAGTGCCATCCAGTGCCACGAGCCAGTGCCACCAATAAAAATAAAAATTGGCCTAAAATATCGGCCGCAAAAATCGGCATCATATATATATATTTGTAAATATCGGCATCGGCCAGAGAAAAACCCATATCGGTCGACCTCTACCCACCTCTACCCACAACCAAGTATGCCATCCTAGACCACCAGGGATGCCAATCAGTGCCCACAATGGATGCCAATCAGTGCCCAGGCAGGCATTATTGTTTGGCACTGATTGGCATCCATAAGTACAATATAATACAGTACATCTGTGCCACCTATTAGTGCCCATCCATGCCCATCCGTGCCACCTATCAATGCCCAGCCATGCCTTCTATCAGTGCCCATCCATGCCGCCTATCTGTGCCCATCTATGTTGCCTATCTGTGCCCATCCGTGTCGCCTATCTGTGCCCATCCTTGCCGCCTATCTGTGCCCATCTGTGCCACTTATCCGTGCCCATCCTTGCCCCATCAGTGCTGCATATAAGTGCCCATCAGTGCCCATTAATTCCACCTCATCAGTGCCATCTCATAGGTGCCCATCAGTGCCGTCTTATCAGTGCCTGTCAGTGCAGCCCCATCAGTGCCCATCAGTGAAGGAGAAAACGTACTTCTTTACAACGTTTTGGCAGAATTTTTTTTTGCAGAAAATAAAAATCCCAGAGGTGATCAAATACCACCAAAAGAAAGCTCTATTTGTGGGTACAAAATGATAAAAATGTAGTTTGGGTGCAGTGTAGCACGACCGCGCAACTGTCATTCAAAGTGCAACAGCGCTGAAAGCTGAAAACTGGTCTGGGCAGGAAGGTGTATAAGTGTCCGGTATGGAGGAGGTTAATATATATATATTTTTTTAGTAGGAACTCCGCTTTCATTCATGGATCTGTCCCCGCAGTATTTGTGTCACTTTGTATACAAAGCTTTCTGTTAGAGGATATTGATGCAGTCCAGTCCTGACCGCCCCTCCCCCAACAGGGTTCAGTAACACACGCCGAACAGTTGTCAGGCTACCAGGACATTGTGATGGACACGTAACGAGGTTTCTTTTGTTTGTTTGCTGGAAACGATTGTTCTGTTACCAACGGATGCCAAACAAACATCCCCCCCCCCCCCCCCGTCTTTGAGGAGCCTGGCACGGATCTGGGGATGGAATTCACCAGGGTGTCCCGATACCACTTTTTTAAGAAAAGGTACAAGTCCTCGCCGATACCGAATACCGATACTATTTTATGTCATGTGACAGTTTTTAAAGCATAACACAGACTAATGATATCTTCTGCCACTGGTTGAGCAGCACTGATAGGATTAGGTGGCACTAATGGGCACTGATATGTTGCACTGATAGGATAAGGTGGCACTGATGGGCACTGATATGCAGCACTGATAGGATTAGGTGGTACTAATGGGCACTGATTTGCAGCACTGATAGGATAAGGTGGCACTGATGGGCACTGATATGCAGCACTAATAGGATTAGGTGGTACTAATGGGCACTGATTTGCAGCACTGATAGGATAAGGTGGCACTGATGGGCACTGATGAGCACTGATCGGATTAGGTGGCACTGATGGGCACTGATGTGCAGCACTGATGAGCAGCACTGATGAGCACTGATCGGATTAGGTGGCACTGATATGTGGCACTGACAATCACTGATTGTATTAGGTGGCACTGATGGGCACTGATATAGCCAGCACTGACGAGCACTGATAGGATTAGGTGGCACTGATATAACCGGCACTGATGAGCACTGATAGGATTAGGTGGTACTGATATAGCCAGCACTGACAAGAATTGATAGGATTAGGTGGCACTGATGGGCACTGATATAGCCAGCACTGACAAGAATTGATGGGATTAGGTGACAAAACTTCTATTACCGAATGTGATGGCTGCGGTCACCGATTCTGATGGAACACGCGGCTGCGCCCTGCACCCCTTCCCTGGCCAGCTTACCTCGTTCCACTGCTGCCAGCCTGTTTGGGACTCGCTCTCTGCTCCGCCCTCTCCGCCCCCTGACTTCCGGTTTGCGAGCAACGCCGCCTCAATCCCAGGTGTCAGATTAGGCAAGTACAAGAACTCGCGCAAATGCTCGGGATCGGTACAACCCTAGAATTCACCTTCACTGAAGGAACATTACATGATCGGAATTTCCGATCGTGTGTCAGACCGTGTGTATGCCCCATCGGAGTCATTCCATCGTGTGCACGGCGCTTACGTTTTCAGGTCTCTTCCCAGCGATGAACATTGTAGACGAAAGGCAACTACAGGGGCTGATCTGTGTCAGACATTTGTTTACAGGGGTGCAAGTTTTCAGGTCTCTCCTCCAGTGATCAGACTTTGTAACAATGTAGACAACGAGGCTCAGCGCACACCTTTGTTTTTTATTGCCTTTGGCAGAAATTCAGTACAGTCCGTTTATCATGGTTTCCTATGGGACACGTTCACATCTATGCTTTTTTCAGCCGCTGCATTTTTGGGAAAGCGTCGGGGGAGTTTTATTAAAACGATGCATTTTTGGTCCAAAAGACTTCCATGGTGAATCATGTAGTGCGTTTTGTCGCGATTTGCGCTTTTTAATCCTCCCAGCAACAAATCGGTCATAAAAAAAGCATAAAAAATGCATCAGAAAACACGCAAAAAAATGCAGCAAAACGCACCGCAAGAAGCTTTGTGGAAACGGATCAGAAGCATAACGCACAGGTGGCGTGAGCCGAGCCCTAATGCCGCGTTCACGCGACCGTTTTTCGGGTTCTAAAAAATGACATTTTTAATGGTCAACTTGATCGTTAAATAGGCGTTGCCCACACACGATCGTGAAAATCGTGCGCTTGCGGGACGCTGGGAAAAGTCCTGCAAGCAGCATCCTCGGCGTGGTTGGGGAGCGCTGTATTTAACGCTCCCAAAACGCCCTGAAAAAAAAAGCGCTTCTAAAGCGCTGAAACACGCGCGGTTTTAACTTCTTCTTTGGCTGCTAGCAGTGTAGAGGAGCATCATGGGAAATGTAGTTCCTAAACATCTCGGGCCGGATTCAGATACATTTGCGTATCTTTCCGGCGGCGTAGCTTTTCGTCTTTACGCGACGCCTCCGCAAATATTATTCTTATTCAGAAAGCACTTGCTCCATGATACGCGGCGGCGTAGCGTAAAGTGCCCGGCGTAACAGCGCGTAATTCAAATTGCTGAAGTGGGGGCGCGATTCGTGTAAATGAATCATGACCCCACGTATTTGACGTTTTTTTTTTTGGACGGAGCATGCGCCGTCCGTGGACGTTCCCATTGCGTATGCGCGAAATCACGTCGCTTTTTGTCAATGTAAACGGCGTGAGCGTAACTGACGTCGAGCCCCATTACCGAACGATTTACGCAAACAACGTAACCGACGTACAATTCGACGCTGTCCCGACGTCCATACTTAACATTGGCTACGCCTCCTATAGCAGGGGTAACCTTACGCCGCTATAACGCTTACGCAAACGACGTAACCAGCGTACGATTCGACGCGGTCCCGACGTCCATTCTTAACATTGGCTGCGCCTCCTATAGCAGGGGTAACCTTACGCCGCTATAACGCTTACGCAAACGACGTAACCAGCGTACAATTCGACGCAGTCCCGACGTCCATACTTAACATTGGCTGCGCCTCCTATAGCAGGGGTAACCTTACGCCGCTATAACGCTTACGCAAACGACGTAACCGGCGTACAATTCGACGCGGTCCCGACGTCCATACTTAACATTGGCTGCACCTCCTATAGCAAGGGTAACCTTACGCCACTATAACGCTTACGCAAATTACGTAACCGGCGTACAATTCGACGCGGTCCCGACGTCCATTCTTAACATTGGCTGCGCCTCCTATAGCAGGGGTAACCTTACGCCGCTATAACGCTTACGCAAACGACGTAACCGGCGTACAATTCGACGCAGTCCCGACGTCCATACTTAACATTGGCTGCGCCTCCTATAGCAAGGGTAACCTTACGCCACTATAACGCTTACGCAAATTACGTAACCGGCGTACAATTCGACGCGGTCCCGACGTCCATACTTAACATTGGCTACGCCTCCTATAGCAGGGGTAACCTTACGCCGCTATAACGCTTACGCAAACGACGTAACCAGCGTACAATTCGACGCGGTCCCGACGTCCATACTTAACATTGGCTGCGCCTCCTATAGCAGGGGTAACCTTACGCCGCTATAACGCTTACGCAAACGACGTAACCAGCGTACAATTCGACGCTGTCCCGACGTCCATACTTAACATTGGCTACGCCTCCTATAGCAGGGGTAACCTTACGCCGCTATAACGCTTACGCAAACGATGTAACCGGCGTACAATTCGACGCAGTCCCGACGTCCATACTTAACATTGGCTGCGCCTCCTATAGCAAGGGTAACCTTACGCCACTATAACGCTTACGCAAATTACGTAACCGGCGTACAATTCGACGCGGTCCCGACGTCCATACTTAACATTGGCTGCGCCTCCTATAGCAGGGGTAACCTTACGCCGCTATAACGCTTACGCAAAGACGTAACCGGCGTACAATTCGACGCAGTCCCGACGTCCATACTTAACATTGGCTGCGCCTCCTATAGCAAGGGTAACCTTACGCCACTATAACACTTACGCAAACGACGTAAACTACGACGGCCGGCCGCATGTATGTTCGGGAATCGCCGTAAATCCCTCATTTACATATTCGCGTAAAACAACGGAAGCGCCACCTAGCGGCCAGCGTAAACAGTACAGCTAATATACGATATACAGAATTATACCTCAGACAGGAGGCTCATATCTTATGCATTAATCTTTCTTTATTAATGCTCACAGCAGAAACAAAACTGATCAGTATTCAAGCTTTTCTAAAAATAACATGAAACAGAAAAGCTGGAACTTGAAAACTAGAAAGAAACTACGTTTCCCAGCAGTCCTTGGGTCTGTGACCCCTCCCTCTGGCCTCTGCATATAAGGACTGCTCCTCCCCTTCCTATTCCTCTTTCTTTCTGCTCACAGGAGAGATAAGTATTGCACTGCTGCTAGTTATCTGTGAGGTGTTTTACTTTTACTTGTACAAAACCTGTGTAACCTTATTATAACTTATTATTATTATAACCTAGTGCTTATTACTGAACATTGTTCGTTTATACACCGCTCGTTCGCCTTGTCGCAGCCGTTGGTCACACTGCGCTCGGCGCCCATTTCACCTCCCTCCCCTCTGCTCGGTGAGGAGGGGCGGGATCACGTTCCTCCCGCACGCGCGATTGGTCCACGATGACCAATAAGCTCGCAGCCTGGTCTCCTCTCGTCCCTGCTGCGTAATCTCGCGAGATTTCGCCCAGGAGACGGTTTTCTTCCCTTCTTCCCGCGCACCGCACGGCAGTGCGGACGGAGCTGAGGAGGTGACAGGAGCGGTTGCTGGGCTACTAATAATACTTAACATCTAACAGGTGTAGTACACCTCTCTCTGGCAGGCCCCCTCCTTCCCATAGGTCAGGATCTGAGGTGGTGATTTATCATCACCCAGTTACTTAGCATTCTATAACTGCACTGCCAGAAGGCAATGTCTGAGGACCGCTCTGTCCCCTTGAAGGGACCTGAAGTGCCTCTGGAGCCATCATGCATGCTTAACGCTGCACAGATTCAGGACCTGGTAGCCAGGTCTGTGCAAGCTGCCATGGCAGCCGTGGCGTTACCCTCGGGTTCACAACAAACCCCCAGGGTTGCCCCCACCGTAATTGAAGAACCTCTAGTAAAAAGAGGGAAATCCTCCCAAAAGAGGAAGCATTTGGCTCATATCGAGGACTCCCCGGCAGGGGAAGCAAACAATGTGCACAAGGCTCTCCCTCACCCGGATTGCCACCCCACGCACCCACCGGACCCCTTTCAACCCCTGAGCCTCAGGGAGTCATGCATGAGGCGTACATCCGCCAGGCGGAACAAACCGGACTCCTACGTACTCGACTCAGACGATATTTCGTCTGACGAGTCCTCAGAAGCCGGATTCTCGGGGTCCGAGTACGATGACAATGATGATATGGGTGCTGGGTCAATGGCGATCCCACACGACGCCAAACCTGATATTCAGGGCAATACAATCACAGACGCTCTGGGAGAACCTCTCTTCCATCCAGATGCCATATCTCACCCGCGGTCGGGAGATTGGGCTCCCCTGCCCCACGTGTCCCAATACGTGGAACTCTGGACCCGCAGATCGCTGGATAGAGCTAACCGAAATAAATTGCGGGCGGAATGCCCACGCCCTTGCCTACCCAGTAAGGTGGCATGTACACCAGACATTGATCCCGTCTTATCTAAGTACCTGGCCAAATCAGGGAAATTCCCCAAGAAGGGGATAGATCGCTCATTCAGGAGCATCCAGGACCGGGTCCTCGACATGTTGGGCCTACTGACAAAAATCCTTAACTTGTCTGAGCAAACAGCTGCCTCAGCACAAGAGGTTGATGTGCAACAACTTCGGGGGTGGGCCCAGAGGGCCATATGCCTTTTAGGTAACGCCAACACGGCATGCTCCACGGAGCGCAGACGCTCCATCCTCATGCGCCTGGATCCACAACTGGCCCACCTGGCGGAGACCGAACCGGGACCTTCTGCTGAAGGCCTACTATTTGGGGACTCCCTTGTTAGGGACATTAACAAATTCGTGGGACTATTCAATAGTCTCGACAAAGCTCAATCGTCCCTCAAAAGGGCAGGCAACCAAAAGGTTTTTGCTAGGGCCGGCAGAGGTAGGGGCCGCTCTGCCGGCCGAGCTGGTTACTCCAGACCATTTAATAGGGCTCCCGCCCAGCAACATTACGCTCAGACTCCTGCCTCCTATACCACGGTGGCACAACCCGCACCGTTCTTTCCACCACGTGGCAGACCATGGAGAGGACGTGGGAGCAGAGGTGACCCCAGATCCCGTCCATACTCCGGTAAGTCCTCTTCTGACTCCAAGTTTTTCCACCCCTGTAGGGGGAAGACTACGGTTTTTTATCCACGCCTGGTCTGCGATTACGGCAGACGCATGGGTGATAAACACAGTCACAGGGTTCCAGATAGAACTGTTGTCCTGCCCTCAACTGGGCATTATTCCTCCCCCCATTCGTTTCACTGCTCAGAACATTGCACTCATAGACAACGAGTTGGGAGAACTGATTTCCAAACAAGCAGTGCTCGAGGTAGACCCTCTCTCCCTGGGGTTCATAAGCAGTCTTTTTATAGTCAAAAAGAAGGGGGGAGGTTACCGCCCCGTGATAAATCTCCGGGCCCTGAATCAAAACGTCACATACCGTCACTTCAAGATGGAGGGTATCCATTGCCTCCGAGACCTCCTCCACCCGGGGGATTGGCTGGCAAAGGTGGACTTAAAAGATGCATATCTCACAGTCCCCGTACATCCGGAGTCACAACACCTACTCCGATTCAAATGGTGGGATCGCACGTGGCAGTTTACATGCCTACCGTTCGGGCTGTCATCGGCCCCATGGTGCTTCACCAAACTACTCAAGCCCGTGGTAGCCGCGTTGCGGAGCAGGGGCGTTCGTCTGATTATTTACCTAGACGATATCCTTATCATTGCGAACTCAAAATCTCAGGCTCAGACCCACGTAGGCTGGACCGTACGTCTCCTGCAGGACCTAGGCTTCCTCATCAACATGGAGAAGTCTATTCTAGCACCATCCCAGAGCATGGAGTTTCTCGGTTTCCTGGTAGATACCAACCAGGCGGTCTTGCGTTTACCCAAGGCAAAACTTGCTCTGATCCGCAAAGAGATCAGAGCAGTACTGCGCAAGCAATCCCTATCTTTACGGGTATTAGCCAGAATAGTGGGCCTCCTGGCCGCATCCATACAGGCCGTCTTCCCGGCCCCTCTCCATTACAGAGCCCTTCAACGCCTCAAAATCCTTCACCTGAGACAAGGTCTCCGTTATGCAGACGAGATTCCACTCTCCGCAGAGGCCAGGACGGAACTGAAGTGGTGGCTCGGTCATGCCGTCGATCTTCAATTCCTATCCGGACGTCGTCTTAGAATCCGACGCAAGTCGGAGGGGCTGGGGCGCTCGATTCGGAGAGATTTCAACAGGAGGGATCTGGTCAGTCAGGGAATCCTTCCTACACATCAATGCCCTAAAGCTACTAGCTGCCCTCTTCGCGGTTCAGAGTTTTCTCTCGAAGAGATCAAACTGTTGCGTATTGCTACGCATGGACAACATTTCAGCGGTACAATACGTCAACCGTTTGGGGGGCACCAGGTCCAAAATCTTGGCGGATATCGCCAAGGCTTTATGGCACTTCTGCCTGGCCAGGAACATCGTCCCCATGGCGGAGTACATTCCGGGATCCTCCAATATCGTGGCGGACTGGAACTCCAGATACATTACCGATTCCAGCGAGTGGCGGCTAGACCGCTCGACCTTCATCAGTATCATCCATCTCTGGGGACCACTGTCCATAGACTTGTTCGCCTCCAGACTCAACCATCAGTTGCCCCAATTCTTCAGTTGGAGGCCGGACCCAACGGCAACAGCGGTGGATGCTTTCCGCCAACCCTGGACGGGGGGGACGCATTACGCGTTTCCACCATTCCAGCTGATATGCCGGACCTTATTGCAGATCGCTACCCAGGGAGCCAAGGTGGTGTTGATTGTGCCCTGGTGGCCAACACAACCGTGGTTTCCTCTTCTGTTGGAAATGGTCATCGACCTTCCCAGGGTCTTGCCCTCGTTTCCAGTCCTCCTTTCACACCCGTCCAAAGACATACACCCGCTAATTTCAGACGGCTCTCTGACCCTCCTAGCCTGCCTGGTCTCAGGATGCCAGACGCTGAAGGAGGCCTTTCACAGTCAGCTAGAGAGCTTCTCGCCCTGGCCTGGGCCCCCGGGACTCGATCGGCGTATAGGTCAGCCTGGGGAATCTGGGTGCGTTGGTGTAATCAACGACAGGCTGATCCGATACATACCCCTGTAGCACTTATAGTGAACTTCCTGGCGGAGGCTTTCGATACCGGTAGAGCGTACAGCTCCATTAACGTGTATCGATCAGCTATTTCGGCTTACCATCACCCTGTGGATGCCTTGCCGGTGGGTAGACACCCTCTCATTTGCAAACTAATGAGAGGTATCAAGTTTAAACGACCTCCTCGTCCCAAATACCTATCAACATGGGACGTATCCAGGGTCCTAGACATGCTATCCACGTGGGATGACAATGAGGACTTGTCTCTCAAACATCTCACGTACAAACTTACGATCCTCCTCTGTCTTATCTCGGTCAAAAGGGTTTCAGATGTTAGAGCACTGGATATTTCCAGGCGACAATTTTCGCCCCTAGGAGTTAGGTTCTCGGTCGTGCGTAGGACCAAGACCGGCATTCAGTCGGTATTCTATCCTTTCTTTTCGGATCGTCCGCGCTTATGTGTCGTCAAGTGCCTGCAGGCCTATGAAACGCGTACCGCCGAACTTCGTTCTCCATCTTCGCCCCAATTATTGGTTTCCTACGTCCAACCTCATCGCCCGGTGACTTCTGCCACTCTAGCGCGCTGGGTCAGGTCGACTATGGACATGGCGGGTATAGATACCACTAAATTCGGCGCACACTCCACTAGAAGTGCAATGGCTACTAAGGTGGTCTCGGCCGGGGGATCTCTGTCAGATCTTCTACTGGCGGCGGACTGGTCCTCGGAGACCGTTTTCCGCTCCTTTTACTTCAGACCGGAAACACATGTGTCTATGGCCGCTTTGGGGTAATCTGATGTATATTGTCTTCATTTTCTGTAAGAAATGCTAGCTTTGAACTTGCATAAGATATGAGCCTCCTGTCTGAGGTATAATTCGAGATTTTCCTAGCTTGTGACGGAAAATATTGATTATATGAAGACAGGAGGCGAGTATCTTCCCTCCCTACCCTACCCTATTATGGTTCCTTCTACTCTCTTACAGGATACTGAACACGTTCGACTGCGTTCAGGAAGGTCGAAGACATGTTCCTTCTAACATGGTTTCGTTTCCAAAGGCCCGGTTGGCCGTAGAAGCTGTCGGTTGGTCCCTGTTGGGACGAATGTTACCCCGCGTACAACGGAACGTCTGGGATTCAGAAAAGGCCGGCCGGCCGAAGTCCCCGGAGTTGGGGGTCCCAGAGACTGGTGAATCATTTTCAATTCGTTTGGAAGTTCGCATGAAGAAAGAGGAATAGGAAGGGGAGGAGCAGTCCTTATATGCAGAGGCCAGAGGGAGGGGTCACAGACCCAAGGACTGCTGGGAAACGTAGTTTCTTTCTAGTTTTCAAGTTCCAGCTTTTCTGTTTCATGTTATTTTTAGAAAAGCTTGAATACTGATCAGTTTTGTTTCTGCTGTGAGCATTAATAAAGAAAGATTAATGCATAAGATACTCGCCTCCTGTCTTCATATAATCAATATTTTCCGTCACAAGCTAGGAAAATCTCGAATTACGCCGCTCGTATATTAGCAGAATTCCGGCGTATCTACTTTTCTGAATAGCAAAAAAAGATACGCCGGCTATTCTTAGTATTTACGCGGCGTATCTCTTGATACGCTGACGTAAATAGTTTCTGAATCCGGCCCCTTGAGTTCACCAGCACTATGATGACACTGCCTCAGGGGGCGGGTCCCTGACACACAAAGGATATCTTAGGTGGAGGCCATTTAGCCTTGGAGCCTGGTGACATCTAGTGGTGGAAAACTGTAACTGACGGGTCCGGAGAGGAGTTGAGAATTGTATCCAGAGCTACATTTTTATTTATACATCTCCAGGGTTACTTTTTTTTTTTTTCAATAAGCTTTAATGTAAACCTGTGATGACAGAAATACAGGAGTTTCCATTGTTTTATTATACTTCTGCAAATGTCCGGCTGTTATTCTTATACTTTAATACTTTCCGAGTCACTGAACAGGAAACAATTAGCAGAGAAGTCAGAGAGAAGCGACAAGTCCCAATCTACATACATGGCCTCAGGGCCACCATCAGGGGGGTACAGGCATTACATCTGTAAGGGGCCCAAAGGTCCCCGGGGGCCCGGCCCTCCCCCCTCCCGTTTTAATTGTATTAATTTTTAATTTAATTTAATTTTTTTGCATTACACCTGTAAGGGGTCCGATGGTCCCCAGGGCCCCCTTACAGGCCCCGGCTGGCCCCCCTCCCCTTTTAAAAAAATTTAAATAAAAAAAAAATGTTTTGCAGTACACCTGTAAGGGGCCCGATGATCCCCAGGGGTCCGGCTGCCCCAAGCCCCCCCCCCCCAACCCTTTTTTTTTTTGCAGTACACCTGTAAGGGGCCCGAAGGTCCCAGGGGCACGGCTGGCCCCCCTCCTGTTTTTTTTTTTTATTTATTTGTAATTTGTAGTTTTATTTTTTTTGCATTACACCTGTAGAGGGTCCGATGGTCCCCAGGGCCCCTTACAGACCCGGCTGGCCCCCCTCCCAGTTTTTTGTTTTTTTGCATTACACCTGTAAGGGGCACGGTGGTCCCTGGGGCCCGGATAGCCCCCCTCCCATTTTTAATTGTTTTAAATTTTAATTTAATTTAATTTTTTTGCATTACACCTGTAAGGAGTCCGATGGTCCCCAGGGCCCCCTTACAGGCCCCGGCTGCCCCCCTCCCGTTTTTAATTGTTTTAATTTTTAATTTAATTTAATTTTTTTGCATTACACCTTTAAGGGGTCCGATGGTCCCCAGGGCCCCCTTACAGGCCCCGGCTGGCCCCTCTCCCCTTTTAAAAAATTTTAAATAAAAAAAATAATAATGTTTTGCATTACACCTGTAAGGGGCCCGATGATCTCCAGGGGTCCGGCTACCCCCCCCCCCCCAACCCTTTTTATTTTTTGAATTTTTTTTTATTTTTTACTTTTTTTGCAGTACACCTGTAAGGGGCCCGAAGGTCCCAGGGGCCCGGCTGGCCCCCTTCCTGTTTTCTTTTTAATTTTTTTTTTTTTGCATTACACCTGTAGAGGGTCCGATGGTCCCCAGGGCCCATTATAGACCCGGCTGGCCCCCCTCCCGTTTTTTTGCATTACACCTGTAAGGGGCACGGTGGTCCCCAGGGGCCCGGCCCAACCCCCTCCCGTTTTAATTGTTTTAACTTTTAATTTAATTAAATTTTTTTGCATTACACCTGTAAGGGGTCCGATGGTCCCCAGGGCCCCCTTACAGGCCCCTCTTCCCTTTTAATTAAAAAAAATGTTTTGCATTACACCTGTAAGGGGCCCGATGATCCCCAGGGGTCCGGCTGCCCCCCCAACCCTTTTTATTTTTTGTATTTTTTTTTGCAGTACACCTGTAAGAGGCCAGATGGTCCCCAGGGGCCCTGCTGACCCCCCTCCCGTTTAAAAAAAAATTTCAGTACACCTGTAAGGGGCACGATGGGCCCCCAGCATCCCCCCCCCCTCCCGGGGAACATGTCACATCAGGAGAGAACATATTACACTTGTTTTTTTTCGTCAGCACCCCCCAGGTTCTCTTCTCCGGGTGGGCCCTGCCTAAAGCTGTGTGAGGGGCCCCAAAAATTGTGATGGCTGCCCTGCATGTTCTGGATCAGGGATCCTAAAGCCAGACAGTCAACAAGGGAGCCAGGTAAATAGCATTTTCAGAAATATGGACAGCCCCAATGTTTATCTCATGGTACATGTCCTTTAAAGAAGAGTGTTCTATGATCTATAAAAAGCACCGAATAACATAAAGGCACCCTATAAATACTGTAAGAAAATAAAGATTTAAATAAAGATTTTATAAACAGCAGACTGAATGTCATTGTATCAGTGTCACTGCTGTACAGCATCTTACCTGTAGGTGGCAGTCTCTGAGCTACAGTTGCCAACAGTTCAAATTACAGTCATTTTGGAAATGCTCCGGGGTTGGGTATAATATCTTGGAGCCTTGGGATCTGTACAAATGAACGGGAACTGATCTGTGCATTTCCTCCCACTGACACCCAATAATGGGGCACCATTCCTCCCACTGATACCAACGATGGGGCACCATTCCTCCCACTCATACCAACGATGGGGCACCATTCCTCCCACTTATACCAACGATGGGGCACCATTCCTCCCACTGATCTCAACAATGGGGCACCATTCCTCCCACTGATACCAATGATGGGGCACCATTCCTCCCACTGATCTCAACGATGGGGCACCATTCCTCCCACTGATACCAACGATGGGGCACCATTCCTCCCACTGATACCAACGATGGGGCACCATTCCTCCCACTGATCTCAACGATGGGGCACCATTCCTCCCACTGATCTCAACGATGGGGCACCATTCCTCCCACTGATACCAACGATGGGGCACCATTCCTCCCACTGATACCAACGATGGGGCACCATTCCTCCCACTGATACCAACGATGGGGCACCATTCCTCTCAGATACCAACGATGGATCGGATGGGGTTCAGGTAAGAAAAAGGGGGGTCCAGGGGGCAGCTGCAGCACAATAGAATTTTCACCTTAATGCACAGAACGCATTAAGGTGAAAACCCTTTAGAACCACTTTAACCGCTTAAGGACCGCCTTGCGCCGATATACATTGGCAAAGCGGCACGGCTGGGCATATGGACGTAAAGGCACGTTGCCCTTTAAGAGCCCAGCCGTGGGTCGCGTGCGCGCTCGCGACCCGGTCCTGAGCTCCGTAAATGCGCCCGCGGACCCGATCGCCGCCAGTGTCCCGCGATCGGGTCACAGAGCTGAAGAACGGGGAGAGGTGAGTGTAAACAAACCTTTCCCCGTGCTTCCTAGTGAGCCTGTCACTGATCGTCTGTTCCCTGTCATAGGGGACAACGAGCAGTGATGTCACACGCCAAGCCACGCCGACACACAGTAAGAAACACACATTAGAGCACACTTGACCCCTTTAGCGCCCCCTACAGGTTAACCCCTTCACTGCCAGTGTCATTTTCACAGTAACAGTGCATTTTTATAGCACAAATCGCTGTAAAAATTACAATGGTCCCAAAAATGTGTCAAAAGTGTCCGATGTGTCCGCCATAATGTTGCAGTCATAATAAAAATTGCTGATCGCCGCCATAACTAGTAAAAAAAATATATTGATAAAGATGCCATAAAACTATCTCCTATTTTGTAGACGCTATAACTTCTGCGCAAACCAATCAATAATCGCTTATTGCTGTTATAGGGGACGACGATCAGTGACGTCACACATGCAACCACGCCCCCCTACAGTAAGAATCGCTCCCTTAGGGCACACTTAACCTCTTAGCGCCCCCTAGTGGTTAACCCCCTTCACTGCCAGTGTAATTTTCACAGTAATCAGTGCATTTTTATAGCACTTTTCGCTGTGAAAATGAAAGTGGTCCGAAAAATGTGTCAAAAGTGTCCAATGTGTCCGCCATAATGTCGCAGTCACAAGAAAAAAAACGATGATCGCCGCCATTACTAGTAAAAAAATTCCCCTATTTTGTAGACGCTATAACTTTTGCGCAAACCGATCAATAAACGTTTATTGTGATTTTTTTTTACCAAAAATATGTAAAAGAATACGTATCGGCCTAAACTGAGGAAAAATCTTTTTTTTATATATTTTTTGGGGGGATATTTATTATAGCAAAAAGTAAAAAATATATATATATTTTTTTTTAATTGTCGCTCTATTTTTGTTTATAGCGCAAAAAATAAAAAACGCAGAGGTGATCAAATACCACCAAAATAAATCTCTATTTGTGGAAAAAAAGGACGCCAATTTTGTTTGGGAGCCACGTCGCACGACCGCGCAATTGTCAGTTAAAGCGACACAGTGCCGAATCGCAAAAAGTGTCCCAGTCTTTAACCAAATGGTCCAGGGCTTAGGTGGTTAAGGTATCTATTAAGGCAAATAACATATTTTATGAGTCAGTGAAAGTCTCTCTCCACGCCAGGTGGTCCCTTCACTCCAAACAGCACTGACAGTCCCACTCCTGGCTTGCCTCGCTCCCGTCCCGCAGACCTGAACACGAGGCTCCAGCCACTCAACTCGGCTCCCTTGCACTATGACATCACATGACGCACTCAGGCACCGCCTCCACCAGACCTGTCCTCACACTGGCACCACTCAAACACACAATAGCAGCTACTCGGATGGTCTCCGGACCCACACTGCGCATTTGCAGTTTCCGAGCGGAGCATCACAGCCATATTTTTTACTGTCAGTACGTTTTGGAAATAAGTATTTTTCCTTTACTGGTGTGCACTGATGAGGCATGACTGATGGGCACTGATGAGGTGGCACTTATGGGCACTTATGAGGCAGCACTTAAAATGATGAGGCCGCACTGATAAGGAGGCACCAATATGCCGCACTTGTGGGCACTGATAGGTGGCACTAATGAGCATTGATAGGTGGCACTGGTGGGCATTGATAGGCGGCATTGATAGGGGGCACGGATGAGCATTGATGGGTGGCACTGATGGGCATTGAGGGGCATCACTTATGGGCACTGATTGGTAGCAATTGTGGGCCTGATTGCTAGCACTGGTGGGCACTGATTGCTGGCACTGGTGGCGCTGTATTGTAATCAGGGCACTGATGATCAGTGCCCTGATTACATAGATGTCCCCTGTGAGGAGATGCCGCTGATCAGCTCTCTTTACCACACACTCCTGGTATATCACTTCTGCGGTTTTTATTTGTTTGCATGCCAAGGAGGGGCTGAGTGCGGGGGGACCGTGGCGTGGAGCAGTCTAGTCGGAGTGCGGGGAGATCGTGTCGTGGAGGGACTGAGTGCAGGGGGACTGTGCCATGGAGGAGCTGAGTGCAGGGGGGGGCCATGCCGTGGAGGGGCTGAGTGCGGGGGACTGTACCATGGATGGGCTGGGTGCAGGGAAACTGTACCATGGGGGCTGATTGCGGGGGGACCATGCCGTCGTGGAGGTGCTAATTGTGGGGGGACCTTACTATGGGGGGGATAAGTGCAGGGGACCGTGCTGTGGAGGGGCTGAGTGTTGGGTACTGTGCCGTGGAGGGGCTGAGTGCGGGGGGACTGTGCCATGGAGGGGCTGAGTGTGGGGGGACCGTGCTGTGGAGGGGCTGAGTGAGGGGGGACCATGTTGTGGAGGGGCTGAGTGCGGGAGGACCGTGCTGTGTTGGGGCTGAGTGTGGGGGGACCGTGCCGTGGAGGGGCTGAGTGAGGGGGGACCATGTCGTGGAGGGGCTGAGTGCAGGGGGGACCGTGCCGTGGAGAGGATGAGTGTGGGGGGACCGTGCCGTGGAGGGGCTAAGTGAGGGGGGACCATGTCGTGGAGGGGCTGAGTACGGGGGGACCGTGCTGTGGAGGAGCTGAGTGTGGGGGGACCGTGCCGTGGAGGGGCTGAGTGTGGTGGGACCAATGTCGTGGAGGGGCTGAGTGCCGGGGGGACCGTGACGTGGAGAGGATGAGTGTGGGGGAACCATGCCGTGGAGGGGCTGAGTGAGGGGGGACCATGCCGTGGAGGTGCTAATTGCGGGGGGACTAGGGTTGCCACCTTTTCCTCAAGCCAAACCCGAACACGCCACTACATATGGTGGGTGTGGCCATATTGAGGGAGGGGCTTCACGAGGCATGATTAAATAAAACAAAATAATTATTTTACCTATAAAATATGCTTACTTTGCTGTGCCACAAGTAAGAGTCTCACTGACATGAATAAACCTCAGCACAATCATTTAAATAAAACTCTTCCATTACTACAGAGGAAGTGCAGTGGAGATCAGGGGCATTAGTTCACCTTTTAATTTTCATTAAGTACAGAGGGTATTACAGTATGTGCAGGGAGGGAGTGCAGAATTTACAACAGTATATACAAGAGTGTGGCGCGTATGTTGGTATGTGTAGGAAAGGAGTGCAAAGTGTAAGACATTATGTACAGGAAATGAGTGCAGAGGGTAGGTATTACTTGCAGGAAAGGAGTGAAGAGGGTGTAACAGTGACCAGTATATGCAGTAGAGGAGTGTGGAGGGTATGATGGGAGCACTATGTACAGGAGAGGAGTGTGGAGGGTATGACAGTGGGCAGTATGTACAGGAGAGGAGTGTGGAGGGTATGACAGTGGGCAGTATGTACAGGAGAGGAGTGTGGAGGGTATGACAGTGGGCAGTATGTACAGGAGAGGAGTGTGGAGGGTATGATGGGGGCAGTATGAACAGGAGAGGAGTGTGGAGGGTATGACAGTGGGCACTATGTACAGGAGAGGAGTGTGGAGGGTATGATAGTGGGCACTATGTACAGGAGAGGAGTGTGGAGGGTATGATAGTGGGCAGTATGTACAGGAGAGGAGTGTGGAGGGTATGACAGTGGGCAGTATGTACAGGAGAGGAGTGTGGAGGGTATGACAGTGGGCAGTGTGTACAGGAGAGGAGTGTGGAGGGTATGACAGTGGGCAGTATGTACAGGAGAGGAGTGTGGAGGGTGCGACAGTGGACACTATGTACAGGAGAGGAGTGTGGAGGGTATGACAGTGGGCAGTGTGTACAGGAGAGGAGTGTGGAGGGTATGACAGTGGGCAGTATGTACAGGAGAGGAGTGTGGAGGGTGCGACAGTGGACACTATGTACAGGAGAGGAGTGTGGAGGGTATGACAGTGGGCAGTATGTACAGGAGAGGAGTGTGGAGGGTATGATGGGGGCAGTATGAACAGGAGAGGAGTGTGGAGGGTATGACAGTGGGCACTATGTACAGGAGAGGAGTGTGGAGGGTATGATAGTGGGCACTATGTACAGGAGAGGAGTGTGGAGGGTATGATAGTGGGCAGTATGTACAGGAGAGGAGTGTGGAGGGTATGACAGTGGGCAGTATGTACAGGAGAGGAGTGTGGAGGGTATGATGGGGGCAGTATGAACAGGAGAGGAGTGTGGAGGGTATGATAGTGGGCAGTATGTACAGGAGAGGAGTGTGGAGGGTATGACAGTGGGCAGTATGTACAGGAGAGGAGTGTGGAGGGTATGACAGTGGGCAGTATGTACAGGAGAGGAGTGTGGAGGGTATGACAGTGGGCAGTATGTACAGGAGAGGAGTGTGGAGGGTATGACAGTGGGCAGTATGTACAGGAGAGGAGTGTGGAGGGTATGATGGGGGCAGTATGAACAGGAGAGGAGTGTGGAGGGTATGACAGTGGGCACTATGTACAGGAGAGGAGTGTGGAGGGTATGATAGTGGGCACTATGTACAGGAGAGGAGTGTGGAGGGTATGATAGTGGGCAGTATGTACAGGAGAGGAGTGTGGAGGGTATGACAGTGGGCAGTATGTACAGGAGAGGAGTGTGGAGGGTATGACAGTGGGCAGTATGTACAGGAGAGGAGTGTGGAGGGTATGACAGTGGGCAGTATGTACAGGAGAGGAGTGTGGAGGGTATGATGGGGGCAGTATGAACAGGAGAGGAGTGTGGAGGGTATGACAGTGGGCACTATGTACAGGAGAGGAGTGTGGAGGGTATGATAGTGGGCACTATGTACAGGAGAGGAGTGTGGAGGGTATGATAGTGGGCAGTATGTACAGGAGAGGAGTGTGGAGGGTATGATAGTGGGCACTATGTACAGGAGAGGAGTGTGGAGGGTATGATAGTGGGCACTATGTACAGGAGAGGAGTGTGGAGGGTATGATAGTGGGCACTATGTACAGGAGAGGAGTGTGGAGGGTATGTAGCTCTAAACATGTAACCTAAAAAAATTTAAAGCATCGCTTAGGATACCAAAAAAATCGTGCTAACTTTAGTGTTTTTTTTTAATGAATGAAACAGTTTATTTCCAAAAAAAAAAAAATGTTTGAAAAATTGCTGCGCAAATACAGTACCGTGCTAGAGCTGCACAATTAATCGTTAAAAAATTGTGATGTCGATTCAACCCCCCTGACATCTCCAATGCAGAGTTTGCTGATTCTTTCATATAACAAATGGAGAGACTTTCAGCTGTCAAAAGAAAATATCTGGACAGTCTGCCAAGTTCTTATCAGGAAACATTGTAACTAACACTTTCTTCATAGAACAAAGGGATAAACTTCTGTGTGTAAAGAAAATATCCGGACAGTCTGCCAAGTTTGTAAACAACATGAAACATTGTAACCAACTTCCTTTTTAGATTAAACTTCTGTGTGTAAATGCAAGAAATGTAACCACTTAAAGTCCAACACTTGTTAAAAAGCAATATTTTTTGCTAGAAAATTACTTGGAACCACCAAACATTATATATATTTTAGCAGAGACAAAAATGGGAATTGCTGCAATATTTTATGTCACGCTGCATTTGCCCACTTCATTGAATAATAAAAACCATAAAAACAAAACAGTAAAGTTAGTCCATTTTTTATTTTTTTTTCATTTTAATGTGAAAGACGATGTTATGCCGTACGAATCGTGAGAGAATCGTCATCTATCTTCTAAGCAAAAAAATTGCAGTTGTCGTTTTAGCCAGAATCGTGCAGCTCTATGCCGTGCAACATAAAAAGTTGCAAAGACCACCATAGAGTAATTTTCTAGCAAAAAATTTATGATGATTTTTTTTTTCTCAGTCTGCTGCAGTGTGTCAGCTTGTATTTATAATGGCCGCTCTGTATGTAGCTTCTGACAGGCTGTGCAAGCAGCCCTGTATCTCCAGAACCATAAATGATAGCCATCCCATATTTTGACCAGTTGTGGGGTAGGTCTTCAACTGACTACCCCCCAAATGTGGGGTTTCTGTGACCTCTGGTCATCGAGCTACAACCCCCGCTCCATCAGCCCCTCTGTTAATCCGGCCCTGTATGGAGGGGGGGGCAGGACTGTATGTATGGCTGTGGATGGTATATGCAGGGGGGGCAGGACTGTATGTATGGCTGTGGATGGTATGGAGGGGGGGGCAGAACTGTATATACGGCTGTGGATGGTAATGGTATATGCAGGGGGGGCAGAACTGTATGTTTAGTGTATGGTGGGGGTAGTGTATGGTCCGCCCATCCACCCACCTCCATGTGTATTCTGTAGCCAGTCAGAGAAGAGCTGAGCACTCTGTGTCCCATGTGTCCACTCTGCAGCACACAATGCAGACGGAGGCGCGCCGGAGGGAGGGAGGGAGAGGGGCTAGCACAGTGAGAAGTTGCACACATGTTTACAGCCCGGATGCACACATGTTTACAGGGGGCTAACAGAGAGCACTGCTGCGGGCGGCACACCTTCTACTAACACTCAGGCAAGCTGGTGGAGCCGGGGATGTGCAGCTCTGTTGCGGCCGGGCCAGGATGGACAGCTAAAAAAATAAAAATAAAAAAAAATAAAAATTTTTTTTTTTTTTTTTAATGTGCCCGGGTCTCAGGAGGCTTCAAAACCGGGCACATGTGTCCAAACCCGGACTGTCCGGGTCAAAACCGGACAGGTGGCAACCCTAGGGGGGACCTTACTATGTGAGGGGCTGAGTGTTGGGGACCGTGATGTGGAGGTGCTAATTGCGGGGGGGCCTTACCATGGGGGGGATGAGTGCAGGGGACCATGCTGTGGAGGGGCTGAGTGTTGGGGGACTGTGATGTGGAGGTGCTAATTGCAGGGGGACCTTACCATGGGGGGGGGGCTGAGTGCAGGGGACCGTGCCGTGGAGGGGCTGAGTGCAGGGGGACTGTGCCATGGAGGGGCTGAGTGTGGGGGGACCGTGCCGTGGAGGGGCTGAGTGAGGGGGGACCATGTTGTGGAGGGGCTGAGTACAGGGGGGGGCGTGCTGTGGAGAGGATGAGTGTGGGGGGACCGTGCCGTGGAAAGGATGAGTGTGGGGGGACCGTGTCGTGGAGGGGCTGAGTACGGGGGGACCGTGCCGTGGAGGAGCTGAGTGTGGGGGGACCGTGCCGTGGAGGGGCTGAGTGAGGGGGGACCAATGTCGTGGAGGGGCTGAGTGCTGGGGGGACCGTGCCGTGGAGAGGATGAGTGTGGGGGGACCGTGTCGTGGAGGGGCTGAGTGTGGGGGGACCGTGCCGTGGAGGGGCTGAGTGAGGGGGGACCAATGTCGTGGAGGGGCTGAGTGCTGGGGGGACCGTGCCGTGGAGAGGATGAGTACGGGGGGACCGTGCTGTGGAGGAGCTGAGTGAGGGGGGACCGTGTAGGGTGACCACATTTCCAAACTAGCATTCAGGGACACCCCCCTTCCCAAAAATCAGCTTGTGCTGTAACGAATCACAGCACAGTGATTGGACGCAAGAGGCGGGATTTAGGATTTCTCCAATCACAAGCAGGGGGTGGGGACTGTGCTCCTCCAGGCATTCCCGGCCAGGACAAGTACTGTCAGTGAGTAAAGCGGTGATGTGGTGGCTTTTTTTGGGGGCATTAGTTTGGCTTGGGGGGTGGCTGTGTCAGTTTCATTCCGGGACACTGTATTGACCTGGAATTAAGGTACTCGGGACAGACCTGTAAAATGCGGGACTGTCCCGGGCAATCCGGGACACGTGGTCACCCTAGGACCGTGGCGTGGAGGGGATGAGTGCGGGTGGACCGTGCCTAGGGTGACCATGTGTCCCGGATTGCCTGGGACAGTCCCGCATTTTGCAGGTCTGTCTCGGGCACCTTGATTCCAGGACAATACAGTGTCCTGGAATGAAACTGACACAGGACCACCCCCCTGGGCCAATCCGATGCCCCCAAAAAAGGCCGCCACATCACAGCTTTACTCACTGACAGTACTTGTCCTGGCCGGGAATGCCTGGAGGAGCACAATCCCCGCCCCCTGCTTGTGATTGGAGAAATCATAAATCCCGCCTCTTGTGTAGAATCACTGTGCTGTGATTCGTTACACCACAAGCTGATTTTTTGGAAGGGGGGGTGGGGGGGGTGTCACGGAATGGTAGTTTGGAAATGTGGTCACCCTAACCGTGCCGTGGAGGAGGAGTAATTACGTCATCCACCGGGAAGGGGTTAATGCTCGTTCACAGTGGTTTATGCTTGTTTTTTTTTTTTTTTTTCATTTTTACAGTTTAATAATCTGATTCATTGCAAAATTGCAAAGCTGTGTGGCTCAGCAAACGAGAACAAAAACAAAGTGGCTGCAGATTGGAGCTCCACTATTGACAGGAAGTGCGGCTGTGACAGGAAACATGTGACAGGAAATGCAGAGGGGACAGGAAACACGTGACAGGAAATGAAGGTGCGTCTGGTGCGACAGGAAACATGTGACCACCAATTGTGTCTATTGGTTGTTTGTTGCATTAAAGTTGATTGAAAGGAGCAAAAAATAAATAAACTTTGAGTGGAGGCCACCTGTTTCCCGTCGTGAGTGGAGCTCCAGTCTGCAGCCTTTTGAAGATAATGGTAAACATGACAAATAGAGGGAGAGGGGGGGGTGCATCTCCCTAACGGGGGGCGCAGACAGTAATAAAAACTGACAGGGGTTCTAATCTATCTCCCTTATATCCAAAACAAACAAAAAAAATTGTCTTTAGTTATACTTTAATACCCAATGTCTTAAAGCAGAGGTCAATTTAAAATTGAAAAACAGATGACCAGTAGGAAATGCAGACCAGTAGATCGTGGTCAGGTGACTGGTAGATCGCGGTCTGGGCTTGCTGACCCGCCATTTCAGAGTCGTAGTAGGGAGCAAGAGCGTGTAAGCCGATGCCTCCTCTGTAGTGCTGGTGATCTGCCAAAATGGTACCTCCTATCGGTATGGTTCCCCCCCTTGACTGCGCAGGCGCAATCCGAGCCTACGGAAATCACCGAACCTTATCCGCTGTAGCAACAGGTCCAGGACGACGTGGAATTCGCTGTAAGTGGCCAGTCGGCTTCCTGGCTCTTTTTTTTTAACATTCTTCAAGTCCACGGGGATGTTAAGGAATGAGCCTGAATGCCGCGCATGCGCCGTGTACAGCTGAGCAGGTTCGGCGATTTCGGTGGGCTTCGCCTGCGCAGTCGAGCGGGGAACCATATCGATAGGGGAACTAGCTTGACAAGACACCAGCAACATTCCCTTTCTTATCCTGGCTAGCCGCTCTTTAGATTGGTGGCGGCGGTGGCAGGAAAGAGGAGATCTTCAGGTTTTTGTGAAGCAATACACCGGGCATTATTATTATAAAGGATTTATATACCGCCAACAGTTTGTGATATGTGTGTGTGTGTGTATTATATACCATGTATTTGTGTCCTGAATGATGTGTATACAATGTATTGTATGCAATGTGGGTGGTACAATGTATCAGAGGGGTGAATTGTCTGATCCCCCATCTATCTATCACATAGGGGGGGTGGGGTGAATTGTCTGATTTCCCCCCCCCCCCCCCATAGTATAGTAATTCTTTTACACTGATGCGCTGCGGCTTACGCACACCATGGGTGCCGTGTACCTGCAGCTTTCCTGTGCTTCGCCATAGACTTCTATAATATTCCGCAGGATTGGTGCATTTTCTGAAAGCATGCCAAAACTCCTAAATGTAGGATTTTGCTGAAGTTATTGGTGAATCGCAGATAACCCAGGAAAGTCGTAGATACACTGTGCTGCTCAGAACTGTAAGGGTTCGCTTAAATTTGCAGTTTGGGGTGGGGTGGTAAAACCCCATAGTTAGAGGGGTTGTTAAGCTTCATGTTTTTTCACCTTATTGCAAAAAAACACCTTGCACTCTTTGGCCCCACCGTTTGACTTGTCTGTTACTTCCCCCCCAGCTCTTGTGGGCTTTTCATTGGATAATTAATAGCAGTGCAGCCATTGGCTCCCGCTGCTGTCCATCAAATCAATGACGCAGCGCCCATTGGCCGCCGACCGTATCACGCAGGAGCGCGCCCGCAAGCTAACCCCCCCCTTGGGAGAGCACTTCCCAGAGGGGGGGGGGTTAGCTCTTGTGTGGAGGAGCCGAGACCTGAAAAAACGCCTTGCACTCTCTGGCCCCTCCAAACCACCGTTTTACTTGCCGGAGCCCCAAATCTCCGTGGGCGTGATCCCGCGTTGCTTCCCCCCAGCTCTTGTGGGCTCTTCATTGGGTGATTGATGGCAGCGCAGCCATTGGCTCCTGCTGCTGTCCATCAAATCAATGACGCGGCGCCCATTGGCCGCTGACTGTACTACACGGCAGAGCGCCTGCAAGCTAACCCTCTTGGGAGAGCGCTTCCCAGAGGGGGGGTTAGCTCTTGCGGGGAGGAGCCAAAACAGCCGCCGAGGGACCCCAGAAGACGAGGATCTGGGCCATTCTGTGCAAACCTTTACAACCTCTTTAAGACTTATTTTTAGCGCCCCAACTGCATCCCCTTTAGCTGCACTGGCCAGGGGTGTACACATGGCGCAGGTGCAGCAGGAGTTGCACGTCCTGTCATGGTTGGTGGGTGTAACACCTGCCAAGCATGACCCGTTTAAGTAAATGAGGCCGCTCTGCAAATGCCCTGCAACCTTGTGCAGTACAGCAAACAGGCAAGCGTTCTATCCATATCCAAATAAGGTTAAAGTAAGAGGAAATGCCTGAAAATTATGGGAATCATTTGGGGACCCCCCCCCCCCAGATCACCAGAACTGGTCACCATTGGAAGATTTCTCCTCTATTTCTTTTATGTATAGTTGCAGTGTCTGCTTTACTTTTTGCCTACAATTGCTTAAAGGGTCAGTCCACCCAAAAGTCATAATCCGTTCTTTCGGAGATGCAAGAATGATATCGTATCTTCTGTCTCTGAGGGAATTCTCTTTATGTGAGTTCCTGACTCTATGGTAAGGTGACCAGATTTTGAAAATGAAATCCGGGGACATATTTTTTGTTTACTAGTAATGTTTACAATCAGCGACTCTCTGCCCATTGCCGCCCGCCTCACAGCCTCTCAAGTCTTACTCTTCGTGCCCCGGCTACTACTGGGTGGGGAGTGGAGGAAGATCACTTCCCCAGGGAAGGCAAGGAGATAAGCAGGTGGCTGGCCAAGATTTGTGCCAAGGCAGAATAACACGTGAGCGAAGCTAAATGGGCATGTGCCCGAAACTGAAGAAATATTCCCTCCACTCCGACCAGCACATGATCATCAGAAAGGGGCACAGATAATGGGAAAAATCCAACCCCCCTATGCTATTAGGCACGGCGGAGCGGGGGGTGTAATTCTATTTTTTTTTTTTTATTCTGCACTGACTGTCTTTGAAATTGCCCCTCCCCCTATTAAATCCAATCTGGGGACAAAACCAGGGACAGACTTGGTCCAGGGACAGTGTTCTCAATCAGGGGACTGTCCCCTGAAACTGGGGATGTCTGGTCACCCTACTCTATGGTGGTTCAGACTTTTTTGGAAGCTATTTATATTTATATATGCAAAATGTAACAAGAGAAGCCAGAACACAAAGGTAGGTGGGAATTTATTTTTGGTCTGAAAGTTTTTTTAATATTTAACATAGTGTTTTTTTTATTATTATTTTATTATTAAATCCAAATTATTAAATCTAAATTATACATAAAAGTGCACTGATTGGAGGCTTGTTGTGTTTAATAAATGTTAAAATTTAAGAAATTTTCTGTATCGCTCATTACTTAAGGCTGCTTTCACACTGGCGCGGCCGGGCGTTTGATGGTAAAATGCTGCAAGTTTTAATTGCGCTTTACCGTCATTTTAGCAGCACTATTCGGCCGCTAGCGGGTCGCTTTTAAGCCAGTTGGTGGCAGGTGAAGGGGTTAAATGCGCTCGTGTAGCACCGCTGCTGAAACATTTTGCAGGCGCTTCGGCAGCGGTCCCCATTCATTTCAGTTAGCAGGAGCAGTATACACCGCTCCAAAGATGCTGTTTGTAGGCCTTTTTTTACGTCCTGCCAGCGCATCGCCTCAGTGTGAAAGCCCTCGGGTTTTCACACTGAGACTGCACTGCAGGGGAGCTGTTTTTCATGCGCTTTACAGGTGTTATTTTTAGCCCAAAAGCACCTGAAAAACGCAGCTGTGTGAAAGGAGTCTAACGGTTAGATTTTATGAGATGGAGGGGGAAAAAATATCGGTCGACCTCTAGTCTATACACTATGGTGTGTGTGTGTGCTCTTCTTTTTTTTTTTTTATACTAGTAATGGCGATGATCAGTGACTTGTAGTGGGACTTTGATAGTGCGTCGAGAAATCTGACACTAATTGACATTGGGTGGTAAATGACTAGGGCCCCTTTCACACTATTGTGACTTCAAAGTTGCGCATTTTTGCCACGATTTTTAGGGAATGCCTGTGTAAATTTGAGATCTATGGACTTCGACTCGCATTAAAGTCGGACCAAAGTAGTACAGGGACTACTTTGAAGTCGCACAGATATGGTACTCATTGGAAATCATCGGGTACGGCTTGTCATGCGACTTTGCAGTCCCAAATCGCACAAGTGTGAAAGGGGCCTAACTGCCGCTGACACTAATATGGTGATCAGTGATACTATATTTACTCTACTGACACCCGCTAGGAAGGGGTTAACATCTAGGGCTTAAATGTGTGCCTGACTGTGTGTAGTGTGTGTAATACTGTTTGTAGCAACAGCCTTTTGTACCAACATTTTTTGAGGAAAAAAAAATAGGCCTATTTTCGTGTGCCTACAAAATGACTTCTGCAATTATGTTTTGAGGACAACTCCTTTGTTCTAGGATAATGGTAGTAACATCCTGCAGAGAAATAACAATACCACATAATAACCATTTGTGGTATTTAGTGTGATGGACTCCGGACACCCCTGACTGGGTGTCTCCATCAAGAAGCTGCTTCTCAAAGCTCTGGAACTCGAGATCAGCGACTCTGGGTAGTTACCCCAAGAACTAGGCAACACCAGTTTTGGAGTAAAACAGAATAAGAACAGTTTATTTGAACAAAAATACAGAATATATACACTACAGGAGGACCCCCCACCCCCATCATATTACCCCAACAATACAACCTGCACACAGGAATATAATTACAACAACTGACCTGTACTATAAACATTACATTTGGCCACCTGGATGACTCTGATGTTTCATTGCACGTCAGACTGCCAGCTCCAAACTCTGAAGGTACAGTACACATCAATATAAGTATAACCACAGGAGATCCCAGTAGCAGACTGTCCGGCTCATACATTAAACAGCTCTTTCAATTAACATGTATAGTTCAGAATCAAATAAACCAGGAATAGTCTTATATAGTTTCTGGGAGATATTGTGACTAAATATTACTGTTCCATTTTAAGAGTCAGTTCACACTGGGGCGACTTGGGATCCGACTTGAAGTCGCCTCAAGTCGTCCCAAGTCGCGCTGTCCAGAAAAGCAATGTAAGTGAATGGAGCCGTCTTAGAGTCGGTTCACACTGGGGCGACTTGGGATCCGACTTGAGGTTGTCCCAAGTCGCGCTGTAGAGAAAAACAATGTTAGTGAATGGGAGCGGTGTTAATACACACTACTCATGTCGCTCCGACTTCAGAAAAGGTTCCTGTATGACTTCAATCCGACTTGTCGCCTCAGAAGTCTGATCACTAGCTACTTTCCAGATAAGATGACATACATTTCTTAGGCAAACCTCTCCCTCCCCCTCCCAGAGCTGATTGTTGTTTTATTGGCCACTGGAATGTCTCCTGTCTTGGAGATGACTTCATGTCGTGTTGTAAATCTCCCCAGATTGCCCTGTGGTTCATGCTCAAGTCGTGTCTGAGGCGCCTCTGAAAGTCGCGCTGGAAGTAGTGTCGCCCCAGTGTGAACCGACTCTAAAGGGTTTGTAAAAGCAAATGTTTTATTTTTTTAAAATAACAAACTTGTCATACTTACCTCCACTGTGCAGTTTGTTTTGCACAGAGTGCCCACGATCCTTGTCTTCTGGGGTCCCTCGGCGGCTGTCTCGATCCTCCCCACAATTAGTCACCACATTCATGCGAGAGCTCACATGGTGGTCACTAATTGCAGGTGCGCTCCTGTGATACAGCGAACGGCCTTAGCCGCTAGCTGTATCACTTGGCCCCGCCCTGCGGCGTGCTGCATCACTGGATGTGATTGACAGCAGTGCCAGCCAATGGCTGCGCTGATCCTTATCCATCCGCACTAGCCAATCAGCGGCTAGGCTGAGCGGAGAAGAGGATATCGGGAGCGTGCGGGACTTTCGACGGGTCAGGTAAGTAAAACTGGGCCTGGGGGGGGGGGGGGGGGGGGGGGGGGGGGGGGGGGGGCGGCGGAAACACCAGCTGTTTAAGGTGAGATTTTTTTTGTCCTTTACAACTCCTTTAAGTAATCCAAACCACATTCTCAGTGTCGCCCTGTGCCCCTAATAGACACAGGGTGACTTGGACATAAGACGGGCATCGGGAGCTGAAACAAGGGTTTCCCAACCTCTTCAAGGGGAGCTGTATTCCATAGGCCCCCCACCCAAAGTGACTCTTGTCACATTTGGGTTTTGTGAATTGAACATTTTGATGATAAAAATTGCTTGTGAGATAAAATCACTCATTTAGCTTGGTGTATTGACTTTTTAATACTATATACTGCACCTCTAAATATGTCAATATGACAATAGAAGGGAGCTCCAGGGATTCAGTAAAACATGAATATGAGAGTTATCGGCAAAGTGTCGGTGTATCACTGCTGAGTAATTTCTTCTATTCTAGGTCTGGCCTTAGGTGACGAAGTCCCTCATCTCCCGCTGGGACATGTCAGTCTGTTTGCCTCTGAGCCAGCGGGATCAGTGCTGACAAGTCATTGAGATGTCTCCTCTTTTTACCTGCAGTGGTCTCCTCATAATAGTAAATAAATAAAAAATTGTATTTATTTACTATTTCTATGATCCAAGCTAAGCCCCCTTTCACACTAAGGAGTTTTTCAGGCGGTTTAGCGCTAAAAATAGCACCTAAATATCGCCTGAAAAACTCCTTCCCTGCAGGGCTTTCACACTGAGGCGATGCGCTGGCGGGACCACTCCAAAAGTCCTGCCAGCAGCATCTTTGGAGCGGTGTATTTACCGCTCCTTTCCATTGAAAGCAATGGGTACCGCAGTAATACCGCCTGCAATGTGCCTCTGCAGAGGCGCATTGCGGACGGTATTAACCCTTTTTTCGGCCGTTAGCGGGGGGTTAATACCGCATGCGGGCGAATACCGCCGCAATTCAGACGGTATAGCGCCACCGCACATCCGGCCCCATGGTGAAAGGGGCCTAAGGGTAAAGTTTAGCCTAAAAGGGATATATTAGTTTTAGTTGGCAACTGGTGGTTCGATTCACCCTACAGGGGCTAATACTTTTCAGGGGCTCTAACGGTGAGATTTACCTGCAGGTGTTTGCATCCTAACCTGCTTTTCCAAAGACTAATATTCAAGTGTTTGGAAGGTCTTGCACAAAATACAACCACATCCATAGGCGTGTGCCTGGGCACACCCTAATCACCCAGTGTGGTGCAGATTCCCCTAGTTTAGACCCCTGATATTTCGCTTATTAAAAAAAAAATTACACTGTCCACTGCCCTACTGACACTGTCAGTGTGTGTGTGTGTATGTGTATGTGTGTGTGTGTATGTGTGTGTGTGTATGTGTATGTGTATGTGTATGTGTATGTGTATGTGTATGTGTATATGTATATATATATATATATATATATATATATATATATATATAGTTACGTTTTGGGGTGGACACCCTAATGCAATAGGCTGTGCACCAGGGCTGTCGTAATGAGAGGACACACCTGGGCACTGCCCAGGGGCCCCAACTGCATGGGGGCCCCTGCATTTTCCCCAAAGCAGCTGGTCCTTGAGCCCAATTGGGGGGGCCCCCCATGATGGCACTGAGCGTGATGGTTACACAGGGAAGGCAGTCTGCCTCCTACCTACTTGGGGTCCTTTCACACTAGCGGACGAACGGTCCGCTAATTAGAAGTCCGTTAACGGACTTGTAATTAGCCCCTATGGGAGCGGATCCATTAGCGGATGATGCATCCGCTAACGTCCGCCAGATCTGCATCCGTTTTTTCGGATGGAAACATTTCCTATTCTTCCGTCCGGCCAAACGGATCGGATGCAAACGGACAGACGTTCCGTTTCCATCCGACTCCCCATAGGGGAGAGCGGAGGAGAGACAGGGTGGTCCCTGCACAGTGTGCGGGGACCGCCCTGTCCGTCGACAGCTGAGCGGAGACCCCCCGCTGAGCTGACGGACACACGGAGCGGACCGAAAAACGGTCCGCTCCGTGTGAAAGGACCCTAAATGTCTGTTTACCTGCACTGTCATCATTGTAGGGGCACTAAAGCATTACTTTGCCCAGGGGCCCATGATGCTATTAAGACGGCCCTGCTGTGCACACCTATGTCCACATCTATTCAGACTATAGAATAAAACGGCAAGTCCTCAATGGTTTCTATTGAAGCTTTGAAGCAATCTACACCAGCCTCAAACAGGGTTCCTCTACAGAAGCTTTTCTCAACCAAGATTCCTCCAGTAGAATCCACAGGTCTGTCTCGCAATGTCAGACTGCTTTCCCAGCTATACTGACCATCAACATAAGGAGACAATTTTTCAGACATCCGATGTTCAGCAAAAGCCACCAAAATTGGGGAGCCTAATATTGAACACCATTGTAAGGGGCACTTTTCCACTGATCACCAATATAAGAGAGCATAGGTGTGCGCAGAGGGTGTGCCTGGGCACACCCTAATCTCCTACTCTCCTAATCTCCTTCCCCCTACTGCCCAGGCTCCCCACCCTGTTGCCCCCTCCCGCAGTGCTGCTGGTTTCCCTCTTCTCTCCTCTCCCCTCAGTTGCTGCAGGGCATCTTTCCGCATGGAAAGCAGGTGAAAGGGCTAGTCAATATGTCATTTACTGGCCCCTTGCTTTTCTAAATGAACACAGTGAACACACTCGCTGTGCTCATTCATAACTGAAGCATAGAAAACTGTGTTGCATTGTGGGCGGTATTAACCTTTTTCGGCCTCTAGCGGGGGTTAAAACCGAACCGTTAGCGGCTAAATATCGCAGTTACTATGATGGTATAGCGTGCTAAAAATTGCGCAGCTATACCGCCACCACACCTCCCCTGCCCCAGGTGAAAGGGGCCTTACATAGGTGTGCGCAGCCTTATGCATTGGGCTGTGGAAAGGAAAAGGTAAGTGAACAATGCACAAGCTTAAAGGAACCTATTTAGAAAACAAAACAAACCTTTACAACCCCTCTAAGTGGTTAAGCATATGTTAATTGTGAAGGAGGATACAACAGTGCTTTTATAGAATATATTATACAGTATTTACATTTGTATACATGACTATTTGTGGAGTAAATAAGTGGTATGTGACATTTTGACTTGTGGTTTCTGTTAGAGGAACTTCCCCGGGCGTGTGAAAAATGAAAGTCGCCAGCTATATATACACGGTAACTGCTGACTTGTAAGAAGCGCATACTTCTCATCCCAAGAAGTTCAGTTCTGTCTTCTACGCAGCTGATTCTTCTTGGGACTCTGGGTCTTCTGTGCCACCATCTTGGCTCTGAAAGCCAGCTTTCAGTTCTTAATGAATCCTAGCCGGCCCCTACTGAGCATGCATGAGATGGTGGACTGCTGTGAGACAGATCCTGTAGCCTCCTAGGATCGTCAGGAGGGTCCAAGGTGACGGCATCCTTGCCTAGGTGAGGAATAGGGAAGAGGGAGTGGTTATCATTAAAAAGACACTTGCCTAGAGCTGCACAATTAATCGTGATCTCGATTCAACCCCCCCTGACGATCTCCAATGCAGAGTTTGCCGGAGAGACTTCAGCTGTCAAAAGATAATATCCGGGCAGTCTGCCAAGTTTTTTTTTTTTTTTTTTTATCAGGAAACATTGTAACTAATGCTTCCTTTTTAGATCAAAGGGATAAACTGCTGTGTGTGTGTAAAGAAAAAATCGGGCAGTGTGCCAAGTTTTTAACATGAAACATTATAACCAACTTCCTTCTTAGAGCAAACTTCTGTGTGTAAATGCAGGAAGTTTAAAGCAACGCTAAAGTTGCATTTAAAAAAAACTAACAAACATGTTATACTTTCCTCCACTGTGCAGTTCGTTTTGCACACAGTGGCCCCGATCCACGTCTTCTGGGGTCCCTCGCCGGCTGTCGTGCCCCCCCCCCCGCAAGAGCTTTCCACCTTTGTGCGAGCAAGCTCGCATGGTGGAAAGGTCTTGCGGGCGCACTCCCGTGATACGGCGGCGGCCATAGCCGCCAACTGTATCACTCGGCCCCGCCTCCTGGTGCGCCACATCATTGGATGTGATTGACAGCAGCGCCAGTCAATGGCTGTGCTGCTTTTAATCCATCCACTGCAGCCAATCAACGGCCAGGCTGGGAACCGAAGAGGATGACGGGGACATTTACCTTTACAACCCCTTTAACTAGGGTTGTCCCGATACCCCCGATGCCTAAATAGAATACTTACACCCCCCCCCCTGCTGCCGCATCGAAAGCCGCGCCGCATGGGTTAAACGGGAACGTGCGGGAACATCACAGCTTTCATTTGAATGGCTGTAGTGTTCCCGCTGCGTATAGACACTCCCCTTTGCTTGGGATTGGATGGGTGATCGTGATCTGTCCAATCCCGAGCAAGGGGGAGTGTCTATACGCGCGGGCAAAACAGCTATTCAAATGAATGCTGTGATGTTCTCTGTGCGGCGGCAGTGGCTTTCGGCGGCTAGGTATGGGGGACATGGCTGGAGGGACATGGCTGCATATGTGGGGGACATGGCTGGAGGGACATGGCTGCATATTTGGGGGACATGGCTGGAGGGACATGGCTGCATATGTGGGGGACATGGCTGCATATGTGGGGGACATGGCTGCATATGTGAGGGACATGGCTGGAGGGACATGGCTGGAGGGACATGGCTGCATTTGTGGGGGACATGGCTGCATTTGGGGACACATTTAAAAAAAGTATCGGTATTCGGTATCCAAAAAAGTGGTATCGGGACAACCCTACCTTTAACCACTTAAAGACTAAATCTTTTCTGACACTCGTTTCTTAAAGGGGTTGTAAAGGTACATTTTTTTTTTTCCTAAATAGCTTCCTTTACCTCAGTGCAGTCCTCCTTCACTTACCTCATCCTTCCATTTTGCTTTTAAATGTCCTTATTTCTTCTGAGAAATCCTCACTTCCTGTTCTTCTGTCTGTAACTCCACACAGTAATGCGAGGCTTTCTCCCTGGTGTGGAGTGTCATGCTTGCCCCTCACTTGGACTACAGGAGAGTCAGGACGCCCACTAACACACATATCCTGACTCTCCTGTATTCCAGGGGGAGGGGTCAAGCACGACACTCCACACCAGGGAGAAAGCCTTGCATTACTGTGTGGAATTACAGACAGAAGAACAGGAAGTGAGGATTTATTTCAAATGCACTTTTTTGGGAAAAAATATACTTCAATGAATAATAAAAGAAAACAGTAAAGTTAGGCTTTTTTTTTTTTTTACTGTGAAAGATGTTACGCCGCGAGAATCGTGATCTATTTTCTAAGCAAAAAAATGTTAGTTCTCATTTAAACCAGAATCGATAGGTCTACACTTGCCTCATACACTCCTTCCCTCAGTCGGCCCCTATGGCCTACACGTGAGATGGTGGACTGCAGCGAGACTGGTCTGTATTATCCTGGGATGGGCAGGGGAGTCAAAGTGGACCCTATCCTTGCTGAGGCAAGGAATCTGGAAGTGGGTACAGGTACCATAAAAAAAAAAGACAATTCCCCTTTACAAACCCCCAGTCCCGTCCCTGGACCTGTAGGCCTTTTTGGAAGGGAGGTCTAAGGCAACATTTATCTTTGCTGATGTGAGGAAGTGGGAGCAGGTACCATTAAAAAAAAAAAAAACACAATTGCTCCTCTTCCCTGGTTCTGTAGCCTTCAGGGATGGGAAGGGGGGACAAGGCGACATTATCCTTGCTGAGGCGAGGGAACGGGGAAGTGGGAGCAGGTACCATTAAAGACACTTGCCGCTTACTACTTTAATCTGTGGTTGCCCATATCCTTTAGACCAGTGTCTTCCAACCAGGGTGCTGCGGCACCTCGGTGCGTCCTTTGGGTTTTCTTCAGGGTACCGTGAGCATGAGACCCAGTTTGGATCAGAGATGGATGAGAGGACTGTGGTGATGAGGGAGGGGGGGGACTCTAACACTCTGATATAGGAGCATTTTTTATCCGATGGAGGGGGTCTCTCATGTGAGGGGGGCCCCGGGGGGGCTCCTAATGTGCAGTTCATTTAATCAAGGTGATTGTGTACATGGACCCAGGAGGGTGCCTTCAGATTCTGCATATTTTTAATGACTTTGTGCGGTCCGTACGCATATGTGCGTCATTCTGGCAGGTGGTCCTTAACCGCTTCAGCCCCGTAAGATTCGGCTGGTCAATGATCAGACCATTTTTTGCGATGCGTCGCTTTACTGATAATTGCGGTCGTGCGATGTTGCCTGGAGTTCAACTTTCTAGGTTTCTCATTCATGTCCGGCCATTGGTTAACTGGTTGCCGACCAGCCGCTGCAGTTCTACGGCGGCAGGTCGGCTCCCCTGCGTGAGAGCCCATAGCTATACGTCGCATGCTCACCCCTGAGTCGCGGGCGCGGTCCGCGCCGGGCACCCGCGATTGCTCGTTGCAGAATGAGGACCGGGTGCTGTGTGTAAACACACAGCTCCCGATCCTGTCAGGGAGAGAAATGCTGATCTTCTGTTCATACAATGTATAAACAGCGATCTGTCATTTTCCCATGTCAGTCCACCCCCCCATACAGTTAGAACACACCCAGGAACATACTTAACACCTTCACCGTCCCCTAGTGTTAACCCCTTCACTGCCAGTGGCATTTTTATAGTAATCAATGCATTTTTATAGCACTGATCGCTATAAAAATGCCAATGGTCCCAAAAATGTGTCAAAAGTGTCCGCCATAATGTTGCAGTACCGGAAAAAAAAAAATCGCTGATCTCCACCATTACTAGTAAAAAAAAATATAAATAAAAATGCCATAAAACGACCCCCTATTTTGTAAACTCTATAATTTTTGCGCAAACCAACCGATAAACGCTTATTCTACAATTTTTTTTTTTTTTTTTTTTAATTTTTTTTTTTACGAAAAATATCAGAAGAATACGTATCGGCCTAAACTGAGGAAAAAAATTAGTTTTTATATATATATATTTTTGGGACCATTGGCATTTTTATAGCGATCAGTGCTATAAAAATGCATTGATTACTATAAATATATATATATTTTTTTTTCAAAATAGTCGCTCTATTTTTGTTTATAGCACAAAAAATAAAAACCGCAGAGGTGATCAAATACCACCAAAAGAAAGCTCTATTTGTGGGGGAAAAAAGGACGCAAATTTTTTTGGGAGCCACATCGCACAACCGCGCAGTTGTCAGTTAAAGCGACGCAGTGCCGAACTGCAAAAACTGCCCGGGTCCTTTAGCTGCCTAAAGGTCCGGGTCTTAAGTGGTTAAGCAGAAGTGAGGCTCATGCCGCGTACACACGGTCGTTTTTTGCGATGAAAAAAACCGACGTTTTCTGTGAAGTAAAAAACAACGTTTTTGAAACGTCACTTTCAAAGACAATTTTGCATACACACCATAGTTTTTTCACAAAAAGCGAGGTTACGTTCACCACTCTTTTCCATTGAAGCTCGCTTCATAACTAGCTTCTGGGCATGCGCGGGTTGAAAAACATCGTTTTAAAAGACGTTTTTGCTACACACGGTGACTTTTTGTGAAACAAAAAACGACGTTTTGAAAAACGACACAAAAAATTCAAGCATGTTGGAATTTTTTTTTGGTCGTTTTTTTTAAGACAAAAAACGACGTTTTGCCCACACACGATCAATTTAAATGACGTTTTAAAAAACAACGTTTTTTTTCATCGCAAAAAACGACCGTGTGTACGCGGCATCAGTCTTGTCCTACGGCCCGGTCTGGGGGGGGGGGGGGGGGGGTGTAAATGCCATTTATTCCACCTTTAATAAACAGACCCCCAAAGAGACAGCTATACTGTAATAACGACACCCGTCTTTCCTAAACGGAGCGGCTACAGCGGCTTATAAAGCAAAGTTATTAAGGTTTGCACAACTTGAAGATTTCAGAAGATGCCAAAGTAAATATTGTTGAAACTGGGGGGAGGGGAAGTCTGTGCAAGAGTGACTGCGGCTTGTGTTTAGTTTCCTGCGTGCAATACCTGAATGGTACTGGGTTGGGCTAAAATTACCATTCATGGCATCTATGGGAAAACTCCCGTGCCTGGTCTGAATTGTATTTATGTATATACTGAGCGCTTAGGCGAGGAGCACATTTTCTAGTTCTCGGGTTGAAAAACAAAAACCTCCCCCGACCTTCCAAAGACGGTCAGAACTACTCTGATGCCGGTATCCGCTTCAATCGTTCATTTTTCTTACAGCAAACCTTTTTTCCCTTTTTTTTGGATAAAGATTTTACATGACTAAATAGCCGATTAGAAGCACCCCTGTCAGTGGTAAATGGTTTGTCTCGTCCCTGTAAACTGATACATTCTGCAGGAGAGCTTGTTCTTTTGAAAAACAAGACTTGTTGACCAGATCAGATAAAAATAGATAAAAAAAAAAAAAAAGCCTAAAGAAAACTAATGCAGCCATCACATCTAAGAATTAATAAACTGCAACAGAATGTTTGCTTTTGGGTTTAACCCCTTCCAGCCCGCTCTATAGCCAAAAGATGTCCTCCTGTGCTCGTGCTGCCCACGCCTCAGTTTGGCCGATAAGTGCCACCCATCAGTGAAGGGAAACAAATAGCAGTTTGCAAAATGTTATAACAAACTATGAAAAATCTTCTTTTCTTTTTCAACATTTCTGGTCTTTTTTTATTTTTTTTAGAATTTTATTTTTTTTAAGAACCCAGCGGTGATTAAATCCCACCAAAAGAAATCTTTGTGTGAAAAAAAAATTGATAAAAATGTCATAGGGTACGTTGTATAATGCTTTTAACCAAGTGGTGACACGCTCACAATATTTTTACTGCGAGTGGGCGGCAACTGCAGGCACCAGCGCAATCCTGGTGGACCAAGGCTCTTGCAACTTTCATGTGCTCCCTATGAATGGTCATAACGATCACATGATTACAATCTAAACAAAACCATCACAAATGACTTCTATTCATGACTTTTGCATACTATTGTAATGCTGTGATTGACCCACAGTTATTACATGGTACCTGGGCCAATCACAATACCCTGTACCATGTGATTGGCTGTAGCCAATCACAGATCACAAGCTGTCACGAATGAAAGCCATTCTTTTTTGGCTGCTAGCAGGGGTTAAAAGTGCCCTGCCAGCAGCCGAATACCTCCGCAAAAAATGACTGTAAAGCGCCGCCGCTCGCGCCCCAGTGTGAAAGCGCTCTTACTGTTATGGCATTTTAGGGCCCCAAGAAATGAAAGGCCAGAAGTACATCAGGGTTGATCAATTTTCAAATCTACAGCGAGTATAGAAAAAATCGCCCTCCTTTTAAAATATTCACATTTTGTTGCTTTGCAGCCTGAAATGAAGACTGACATATTTTTTTAATTTTTTATCCAGCTGTATATTCTTATGCCGCGTACACACGGTTGTTTGTTTTTTGTCTTGTAAAAACGTATTTTTTTTTCTCATGAAAAAAAACGCAGTTTTTCAAACTTCAATTTCTAAAAACGACGTTGCCTACACACCATCGTCTTCTGAAAATGCGCGGTTACGTACAACACGTACGACGGCACTCTGTTCATTCAAGCTCACGTCATAACTTGCTTTTGAGCATGCGCGGGTTTAAAAACATTGTTTTAAACGTCGTTTTAGCGTACACACGATCAGTTTTTTATGATGCAAAAAAACGACATTATGAAAAAACATAAAAAATTGAAGCATGTTCGAATTTTTTTTTTTTTTTTGTCGTTTTTCAGAAGACATAAAACGATGTTTTGCCCACACACGATCATTTTTATTTCATCACAAAAAACGACCGTGTGTATGCGACATTAGTACGACTCCTCAAAGCAACAAAATGTGATTTTCTATACCCACTGTATATACCATGGCTTATAAATCATGGTTTATATATGAAGGTTCACACAAACCGGTAAAGGGGAAGTCCACCAAACACGAAAATCGCTACGATCTAAGATTAACCAATCTAGAAATTGGTATACATACCTTTTCTGAAGCCAATCTGACCTGGTCCCACACTGAGCTGTTGGCCACGGCTTAGCTTTGGAACAGTGGCGGCTGGTGCTTAAAATTTTTGGGTGGGCGCAAACAAACTGAAAAATTCTGAAAAAAAAAAAAAATCAATTGCAGGCCCACTGTGCCCATCAATTGCAGGCCCACTGTGCCCATCAATTGCAGGCCCACTGTGCCCATCAATTGCAGGCCCACTGTGCCCATCAGTAGCTCATTGGTGAATCCCTTGACAAATCTTTCTGTAATTAGTGCAGAATTCCAGAAATGACCTAAGCTCAGTCACATTAGTAAAGAGAAGTTATTCAGGCCTCAGTAGGCCTCAGCCAGGAGGTGACGGGAGGTGACAGCTTCTAGCTTCTGGGGGTCGTGGCCACTTCATCAGCAGACACAATGTGGCCAAGGTAGTTGACTGATGGTTGATAAAACTGGCACTTCTCCAGACACAGCTTTAACCCCTCTTAATGGAGTCTTTTCAAATGCTCTTCATGTTCTTCCAAGGTCTTCCCGAAGACAATGATGTCTAGATATACCAAAACCTCGATCAGGTTTGTGTCACCCAGTCTTCTCCAGTAGTCTTTGGAAGGTAGCGGGGGCGCTAGAAAGGCCTTGAGGCATGCGATTCGATTTCAAAGAATCCCACCGGGGTAATGAAACTGGTCTTCTCCCGGTCCTCAGAATGCTTGGAGATTTGGTAGTACCCGCTCTTCCAAGTCCAGCACGCTGAACCATTTTGCCCCTGACAGGCTCTGTAAGGCATCTTCGATCCTCGGGGTGGTATATTGGTCGGGAGTGGTTTTTCGGTTCAGGATCCGGTAGTCAAAACACAGGGGGAGGGGGTGGTGGCAAACACCGCCCCTGGTCAACCGGCAGTGGCAACTCCCCTCCCCCTGGAGGACAAGTCAGGTCATCAAAGCCCCACACTTACCCCATTTAGGAAGCGGGTGGGCAGCGTGTCCAGGCAACTCTTCTTCCTCCCTCCTGTGGTGTGAGTCATGGTGACTTCTGCCATGCGTCCCTCCTCCTCCTTGGCGTCCCAATAGGATCACTTGACCTTTCAGACAATCGGGAAAGGGGTATCGGACCCGTGCTTCCTGATTGGCGGAGAGGCGATAAAGTGTTAGAAAAGCAAGTACTAATTTTGCATTTCTAACACACCTGGGTGGGCTCTAAACACAATGCTCTGTGCCACAAGTCCACCCTATTTTGAAGCCTATGGCCCTAATCGGGTGCTTAAATAAAAATAAAAACGCCCCCGTCGCCATAATTTATGTGCCTGTCGTCCTGAAAGGGGCTGGACACATGAATAGGGGGTTGGCCGTGGCGGCTGTGGATAGAACCGATCTATTAATTTATATAGAGGGGGCGGCGCCGCGCCGCCCATGTGCCCTTAATGGCCAAGCTGCCCCTGTCCGGGGCATTAGGGGGAGTTGACTCTGCACATAGTGATTGGGTTTGTAGACACTATATAACTTTTGTGCAAACTCTACAATGTACACTTATTTTTATTTTGTTACCAAAAATATATAGCAGAATACATATTGGCCTAAATTTTATAAAGAAATTATTTTTAATAAAAAAAAAAAAAAAATCTTTTTAAAATTTAGGCCAATATGTATTCCGCTACATTTTTCTTTTTACCAAAAATATGTAATGCATATTGGCCTGAATTTATAAAGAGATGCGAAATTATAATATATATAAATATATATATATATAATATAATTTCGCATCTCTTTATAAATTCAGGCCAATATGCATTACATATTTTTGGTAAAAAGAAAAATGTAGCGGAATACATATTGGCCTAAATTTTATAAAGATTTTTTTTTTTTATTAAAAATAATTTCTTTATAAATTTAGGCCAATATGTATTCTGCTACGTATTTTTGGTAGCAAAAAAAGTGTACATTGTATAGTTTGCACACAAGTTTATAGTGTCTACAAATGGTAAATATGCTGGATTTTTTTTTTTTTTTAAACTTGTATTGGTAATAAATAAAAAAAACTATTATGAAAATAAAAAACAAACCAAACAAATTTATATATATATATATATATATCATTATTATTTTTTTTTTGTGCAAAAAATAAAAACTGCAAAGGTGATCAAATACCACCAAAAGAAACCTCTATTTGTGGGGGATACATTTTTATTTGGGTACAGCTGCGCAATTGTCAGTTAAAAGAACGCAGTGCCGTATCGCAAAAAAAATGGCCTGGTCAGTAAAGGGGGGGGGGGGGGAATACTCCAGAGGGCAAGTGGTTACATAGTAAGGAGAAATGCAGGAAATGGTGACCTAATGAAATATAAAATAAAAAATGCATTAAATACATGAAATAGAGAAGCATTGTAACTGTTTTCATGTGTCACTGGCTACATTTTTAGCGATGAATATAAATAAATAGATGTGTATTTTATGACATAAAGAGGGCAGAGGATGCAGAAAACTGACCTCTCTGGATGGCAGGTACTCTTCAATCTTCTCTGCTTCCCCGCCCCTCACACGGCCCCTCCTACTTTCTCGAGGCTGCTAAGCCGATGCATGAGGGAGGGGGCGTGGCACAGGCTCCTCCCTCTCTCCCCCCCCTGCCAGGATAAGCCCGCTGCGCTCACACCATAGAAAAAGGGGGCGTGACGGTGACTTCACTTCCGAGGCGTGCCCTCGCTTGCAGCCGGCCCCTCCCTCCTTGATATGACAGCTTGCTGCGCAGTCTGCAGCTCACTTCTCACAGAGATCCGTCACACAGGCTCCGGTGAGAACTCACCCCATCCACTGCCGATCCTACACCGACACCGGACACATCCGACATCATGGTGAGTCGTCATCGGCCCCGCCGCCACACGGACATCCCCCTTTAAATTATTTTTCATTTTCTGCCGGATTGGGCGCGTTTGCGCTCTGTAGCAATGCGTGTTGGGCTGCAAAATCCTCCCCCCTGCGGTGTGGGGACTACAACCCCCCCCCTCCCAGCATTGTGGGACTACAACCTCCAGCTTTGTGGGATTACAACCCCCAGCATTGTGGGTCTTTTAGCGGGTAGATCGCAGATTGCATTGTCATCTCAGCGTGGTGGGGGGATGGGGTGGCAGATCTCGGCAATCTCCACCAGGGGGACAGACCTGCCTGATGAAATGTTTTGTTGCAGGGAGTGTCGGTGACGTCACATGTGTCGCCACAATCCTGCGAATGCTGCATGGAAGACCGATTTTTTTTTTTTTTTCTCCTCCATCCTGGTTATACACCATACAATCTGATTGGTATGATCTTCACCTCCTGAAAGATTTGACCCCCCCCTGCCCCCACTCCCCTTTCATGACCAGGCAATTTTTTTTTTTACGATAGGGCACTGCGTCGCCTTAAATGACAATTGCGCGTTCGCATGGCGCTGTACATAAATAACGTTTATCAATTATTATATTTTTTTTACCAAAAATGTAGCGGAATACATAGTGGTCTAAATTCATAGACATTTTATTATTTATATATATATATATATATATATATATATATATATATATATATATATATATATATATATATATATATATATATATATATATACACACTATTTTTTTTTTTTTTGTAGTAGACAGTAAAATAGTATTTTCAAAATTGTTGCCTTTTTTTTTATTTATTTATTTTTTGTTTATAGCACAAAAAATAAAAACATGCAGAGGTGATCAAATACCTCCAAAAGAAAGGGGGCAGGGGAGTGGCGTCAATTTTATTTGGGTTCAGCGTTGCATGACTTTGCAATTGTCGGTAAAAGTAATGCAGTGCTGCGTCTCAAAAAATGACCTGATCGGGGGGGGGGGGGGGTTAAATCTTCCGGAGCTGAAGTGGCTAGTAATCAAAATAATAATAGGCAAAATATTATTATTTTGATGTATTTATTATTATTTTAAATTTATTTATCATTATTATTTTGATTATTATTTTGATTATTTATAAAAAAAATATTCAAAATAATAATCATTTTTATTATTATTTATTCAGGATTTCTATAGCACCAACAGTTTGCGCAGTGCTTCACAATATAGAAGGGAGACCATACAGTTATAATACAATAAAATACAAGAGGATTAATAGGGCCCTGATCAGAGGAGCTTACAATCTAAATAGCTTAATCGTCGATCGTGTAAGTACAGCAGATTGCAATGTTTCAAAGCTATGCAGGAACGACCCCCTCCCCCTTTATCAGTCATGTGCTGGTGATCCACAGGAATGTGTGCGTTTGGGATTAGTGTGTGTCTCAATTGTTACCATCTGATCGGTGTGAGATTCAATCAAAAGGTGGCAACCGATCCCATAGCTGTAACTTCCCTTTTCGATCGGTTTGGGCTTTAATTCGACTTTTTTTAAAGGCAGAAAATGATCACATTTTGCAGCACTGAGATGATTCATTCATAAGTTTGTTTTGTATTTCGATTCAATCTGATTATGATGGAAACCGATACGATCAATAACTTAGGACTGTGTCTTTCATACCGATCAAATTCCACTCCTCCGTGGGTGGTATCTTGATCGATTGTGTCACCAACTATCCGTCTTGTTGTTGTTTCTATTGGGAGAAATTAATCAGAAAAGGGAGTTTTTATCGTTTACCGGATTGCGTGCGACCGCCGCTGGACTGCGTTCACACCTGTGTGACGCGTTGTTTTTTTTTCACCAACTGCGTTTGGCAGCAGGTTTGTCGCACACCAGCATCGGGCAGCCGCTTGACACCTGTGTGAGGCGTTGTCCCCCCCCCCCCCCCCCCCCCCCAACTGCGTTTTTCAGCAGGTTTGTCGCACATCGGGTAGCTGCTTCAGACTGCATTCACACCTGTGACTTTTTTGTCGCAGGACAGCCTCTTGAGACTGCATTCACACCTGAGTGTTTTGAGTCGTGGGCAGATTTGCCGCAATTCTACCCGCGATTTAAAAACAAGAAAAAAAAAAACAGGTGCGACTAACAAATCGCACATTTCAGATGCCAGTCCTTTGAATGGCACCTAAAAACGCAATGCGGTTCTGCCACGATTGTCGCACGATAAATCGGGGGCTGCAAACCGCATTGCGTGAAGCATGACGCCCAAAAGAAGCGCCTAAACTTTATTTATTTTTTACATTTTGGGGTGACGAGCTTCACACGATGTGGTTTTGCTGCGATTGCAGCAAACCACATTGTGTGACGCTCGTCACCCCAAAATTTAAAAAATAAAGTTTAGGAGCTTCTTTTGCGCGCCATGCTTCACGCGATGCGGTTTGCAGCCCCCGATTTATCGTGCGACAATCGTCACTCAAACGAAATGGCGTCTCAAATGTGCGATTTGTCGTCCGCCCCGAACGCAGGTCACAGTTTTACGCGAAAAACGTGACAAAAACGCAATTGGCTCAGTGCCAAACAAAAAGGGTGCACATCGGTCACATGCAGGCTGCATTTACACCTAGGCGTCTTTTTTTTTTTTTTTTTTTTTTTTTTTTTTTATTGCAAGCAGGTTTTCTGCGATTCTGGAAGCAATTTCAAAACTCCTAGGTGTGACCATGCTACTTTGGTCGCATGTTTGGCACTGAGCCAAGTGCGTTTTTGGTGTTTTTGCCATGTTTTATTTGTCGTCATTATTTTATGTATTTATTTTTAGTTCACCATTTCATGCATTTTCTCCTTGCCATGTAACCACTTGCCCTCTGGAAGATTTACCCCCCCCCCCCCCCCCTGACCAGGCCATTTTATGCAAAATGCACTTGGCACTGAGCCAACTGCGTATTTTTTTGGGGTATTTCGCCAAGTTTTTCGCACAACAAAACTGCTACCTGCGTTTGGGGTGGATTTAAGAAATATGCATGATGTGCGTTTTGTCGTGGTGTGTTTTTTTTTTTTCTCACACTTTTTCTGGAAACGGAATGCGCATTTTTCTGCCCGCTATCTGTGAATGCTCAGGTGTGAATGTGGCCTTCAGTGTTACCAACGCTCTGTAATAGGAAGACAAACTAAAACATTGTATTCAATTAGTATCAGGCCGACTCTCGTACTGTAGATGGTAGAGGAGCTAAAGGAGATTTTACATTCCAATTGTATGGGACAGGGATATGCAATTAGCGGACCTCCAGCTGTTGCAGAACTACAAGTCCTATGAGGCATAGCGAGACTGACAGCCACAAGCATGACACCCAGAGGCATGATGGGACTTGTAGTTTTTCAACAACTAGAGGTCCGCCAATTGCATATCCCTGTCCCATACAATTGGAATGTAAAATCTCCTTTAGCTCCTCTACCATCTACAAGTCCCATCATGCCTCTGGGTGTCATGCTTGTGGCTGTCAGTCTCGCTATGCCTCATGGGACTTGTAGTTCTGCAACAGCTGGAGGTCCGCTAATTGCATATCCCTGGTGTAGGATATAGTCGGCCTCATACACTAATATAAATGTATGTGTGTTTCTGCATGTCTGCCTTTTTAAAGGGCCACTAGCACAATAAATATTGTATTCTGTTAAAGCGGAGGTTCACCCAAATTACATTCAGCCGAGTTGTGAGAATGACATTAGGCGTTTTTTTTTTTTTATTCCATTGCCGTACATACCGTGTTTTCACCACCGCTTCTGGGTATGTAATCTGTGGAACTAGGCGCTCCTAATTGATTGACAGGCTTCCGACGGCGCATACAGCGCGTCACGATTTGCCGAATATAATATATGGTGCAATGGATCAAAAACTTCTCCCCCACTGTAATATCCACATCTTTCCCCCCCCACTGTAATATCCACATCTCCCCCACTGCAGTGGCGTCACTAGGGTTGGTGTCACCCGGTGCAGAAAAAAATGCTGTCACCCCCCCCAGCTAGTACAGACAGAACCCCCCCACCCCACCCCCCCCCTGTTAAACTCCTAGCTTTGTTTCCGAGTGCTGGCTCCTCCTCTGTGGGTGTAAACAGAGGAGGGCCGCCGGCAGGTGTACCAAGATGGGTCGCGGAGCTAGGCCGAAGCCGCGGCCTTTCCTAATGTTATGGCTGCGGGCGGCTTGGGCCTAGCTCCGGGTCCGCGGCCATAACATTAGGAAAGGCTCCGGCCTAGCACCGGAGCTGCGGCAATCTGCAGATCAGTGTGTCGATCTGAAGGGGATGACTGTTCGGATCAACTGTGATCCATTGAGGTATGTATGTATGTATGTATGCGTATATGCAGAGGTGCTCAAATATCACCAAAACAAAGCTCCATTTGGGGGGGGGGGGGGGAATGAATGTCAGGAATTTATTTGGATACATAATCGCACATCGACAATTGTCGGTTAAAGGAGAAGTTCAGCCTGGGCTTCTCCTCGGGGTCACAGGAGTGCGATTCGTTTTGCACTCCTGTGACCTGTTTTCGGCTGAGAACGGTCTGAAGTCCTCTCTCTGCTGACGTCACTCATGTCGGGCCAGACAGTGTCATCCCGACAAAGTGTGGATCCGCCTGGTGCCTGGACTGACGGCCATCTCAGCCTATTGGCTGTGCCGTATCACAAAAAATGGCCTGGTCATATTTCATATGAAGAGCGACTTAATATTTACTGTCTGGAGGAAAGAAGTGGAGACCTGACCTGAAACTTTTAAATACATCAAGGGGGTGATTAAGGTTCAGGGTTTTTTTTTTTTTTTTTTTTTATTTAAAACGAAAAACCTAAAACTAAAATCAAGAACATGGACATGACCTCAAACTAACTGGAGGGAAGTTCAAAACGAATCTTAGAAAGTACTTTACTGAAAGAGTAGTTGATGATTGGAATAGACTCCCAGCAGAGGTAGTGAGACATCAGTAATGCTGGGTTCACATTGGTGCACTGTCATCACATGTGATTCGTACCGCACTGCTGTGCAAATCGCATGTGATGTCTGTGCGATGCGAATCCAGCCATACACATAGTGGTTGAATTCGCATTGCATTCAGACCAAACTCGCACAGAACACTTTTTTTCTTTGGTCCACACCAGAATCGGATCGCATTGGGTGTTCACACACACACACATGCAATCCGAATCGACAGTTCGCACCGCTATATACACACTGATCTGGGGTGTCATTGGCTTTGTATTGACACTCCCAGCGGTTAGCACAGGGCAGCGTAATCTGCCAGCAAGTCGGGTGCGATGCAGGAACCTGCAGTGGATTCGCTGGGCTTCCGCATTGCACCAATGTAATCCCAGCCTATAATACTTATTATTATACAGGATTTATATAGCACCAGCAGTTTGCGCAGCACTTTACATCAGGGAAGACGTTAGTCGCAATACAAATCAATACAGGAGGGATCAGAGGGCCCTGATCATTAGAGCTTACAGTCTAGAAGGGAGGGTGGCTTCAAACCTAGATCCACTACTCCCAAGTTTAAAGGGGTTGTACACCCTCAAGGTTTTTAGCCTAATAAACCTCCTGTGATGCAGCAAGCCCCCTTTTTACTTTCCTGAGCCAGGTCTTTAGTGCAACAGGGACAAGCACACCCGCTCCAGCCGGTGTCTCAGGTCTTGATTGGATAGATTGCTAGCAGCGCAGCCATTGGCTCCTGCTGCTGTCAATCAAATCCAATGATGTAGGAGCTGGGGGGCGTGGCAGAGTCCTGCTGTCTGAGTCAATGGATGCAGGACATGGGGGAGTGCCCCAAGGAAGAGCAGCTGAGGGACCCCAGAAGAGAAGGATTGGGGGTTGCTTTGTACAAGTCTGTGTGTGTGTAAATAAAAATGGATATATATATCTCTTTATAACTAATCAATTTTATTTTTTTTAATCCATAAACCTTTACATATCCTTTAATGCAGGGATATGCAATTAGTGGACCTCCAGCTGTTGCAAAACGACAAGTCCCATCATGTCTCTGCCTCTGGGTGTCATGCTTGTGGCTGTCAGTCTTGCTATGCCTCATGGGAATTGTAGTTCTGCAACAGCTGGAGGTCCGCTAATTGCATATCCCCGCTATAATGGGGGGGGGGGGTGGCACACTCAATGGACTACTGTCTTTTTCTGCCATAACTTTTCTATCTTTAAGGCTGGCCTCACACTAGTGCGATATGAGAACACAGCTAAACTAGTGCGGTTTCCCGAATCGCACAGTGGCTCACACCGAGAGCTGTGAACCGCTGCGGGTGTCAATTTAAAGTTGACGACCCCCAGATTGGTCAGCAGATCGCAGTGCGACCTGAAATGGTGCAGGAATCGGAATGCATAAGTGTGAACACCCATGCGATCTGATTCTAGCGCGCCCCCAAAAAAAGGGTTTCCGCCATTTTGGTGCGAATGTAATGCAATTTCAGCCATCCAGTTTGTATGGCTGAAATCGCATGGCATGTGATCTGAACAGCAATGGGGTGCGAACCGCTTTCAATGACTGGCGTCACACTAGTGTGAACCGGGTCCAAATCTTCTGGCATTTAGGTGGTTAATACGGATTTATAAAGTTGGGTTGTACCTACACTTTTTAGTTCTGTAGTTTTAAAGAACACTGATGTTTCTGCTGAACTCTTTGAATGAAGTCCTGGGAGAGCGATTGTACAAATGTGATGAGATCCGGCCTGTTATAGAGAAGTGCGTGTTCCCGGGGGGCGCCATTGCCAGCTTCGCCCTTCTTTATCTGATCCTGGAATGGTGTCAGCGACTGCTGGCCGCGTGCTCGGTGCGCTCAGCTCCTCAGGCAGTGGCGCATTTCACAATGATCTGTTACACCACGGCTTGCAACATGCTTTCCTCTCCCAAGACACTTCCCTGCACAGAACAAGGCATGCAAACGTTACAGCTTTGTACTAGAAGTTTTTGTTTCCTGTCGGTGTGAAAGCGCTGATGGATGTGGCACATGTTCCTGCACCCAGGCGGATGCAAATGTCAAAGCTATCATTTGTATTGTGTTTTACTGTTCTGGGTTAGGAAACATTGGAGGAGCCTGTAATTAGCTGCGACGGGACAATCGGATCTGCTGACATTCCTTTAAATAGGTTTGTCGTTTATTATGGTTAATGAATAACCTGGAAGCCTGCAGTTGTGATGCAAATCTGGCCAATCCACAAGTCTGCCGCTGCGAGGACTTTGCTTTCAGCCTGCGCCATTGTATTATGAATTGTACACTCCTCCTTCCTACGCAATGCATGGCAGATCAAGACGGACCGTATATACTCGAGTAGAAGCCGAGTTTTTCAGCACATTATTTTATTTTTTTTGTGCTGAAAATGCCCCCCTCGGCTTATACTCGATTCGTCTTTTTGCGACTGATCTCCTGGATTTTGGGGGCCCGGTGCCGGCCGTTAGTCCCCTGGACCCTAAACTTGGATCACATGTAGCCCCACTCTTCCTCTACAAGTGTGCAGTTTGTTGTCTAGGGGACCTACGGCCGGGGAGCACCTATTTTTCAAATCCTGGGCTCCCCTTCCATAGACTCCTATGTTAAATGGTAATTTCTCAGTTTAACTTTGGAGACCAGGTATCGGCCAGTCTTTGGCCCCCTGGACCCCAAACTTAGAACACATGTAACCCCACTCTTCCTCTACAAGTGTGCAAGTTGTCTGGAGGACCTACCGCCGGGGAGCAACGATTTTTCAAATCTGGGCACCCCTTTCCTAGACTCCCATGTTAAATGGTCATTTCTCTGTTAACTTTGGGGACCCAGTGCTGGTCGTAGGTTCCCTGGACTCAGAACTTGACACATGTAGCCCCATTTCTCCTCTACAAGTGTGCAAAGTTTGTTGTCTGGGGGACCTACGGCTGGGGAGCACCGTTTTTTTTTTTTTTTTTTCAAATCTGGGCACCCCTTCCATAGACTCCCATGTTAAACGCCAGTCTAGGCATGGGCACAGTGAGGCATGGACACCCTAGGCTTGCGTCAATACATTTATTTTTTTATTTTTGTGGTAAAACTTGGGTGCCTTGGCTTATACTCGAGTATATACGGTAATTAAAGACAAAATAAAGAGAAACACGCATGCAGTGTGGCTAAACATTAATGGGGGGAAAAAAAATAAGATTTTATTTAAAAGGGTTGTAAACACTCGGGTTTTCACTTTTTTTTATTTTTTTTCAGGGACAGTCACCGGTGACAGTGTGTGTGTTTTTTTTTTTTTTTTTTTTTTTTACACGCTGTAACCAGAGCAATATAATGTTGCCATAGTAACAGTGTACTGCACTGGGGGATGTGATCAGGATTTTTTTTTTTTTTTGTGCAGCTCTACATGGAAACCATTTGGCTTCCAGGTTTTATTGTCAAAGCTTAAATGCGTTGTAAAGGTATTAATAATAATTTTTTTTTTTTTTTTTAATTTTTTCCATTTTTGTGTGAACCTCTGCTTTTAATAAACCCTCCCTCCTTCCGGTCTCGCATCTGGCACCTTTCAGGGGGGAGGTGGGTTCAGATAATACTGTGTAATGCAGGTATTTGCACCCACTTCCAGGCAGGGGTCACAAATAGACCCCCCCCCCCCCCCCCACACCGCTGTCTTCTGGGAAACACACAGGTCTCAGACAGTGGGGACCAGTTGGGGCGTGCAGCGTAGTGAATGGTAGTATGGAATCAGGAAGTGAAGCCGCAATGCTTCACTTCCTGATTCCCTCACAGAGAATGGCGTCGGGGCAGCCGACACAAGCAATTAATCGACTTCAGCTGCCGACATCGCAGCACCCTGGACACGCAAGTTTCCTTTTTTTTAGAAGTCGGCCGCTGCCGTATTTATCTGCTGGCTTTTAATCATTTTTTTAGGTGGACCTCCGCATTAAATAACAATAAACATACCGTATCACTGACAAACAGGCTTTTTTCAATTCTCACTGTACCAGTATGCCTGCCCCGACGATCTCCCTACCTTCTCCTGTTTGCAGAGGCTGCGGGCGTCCATTTTTAAAAAGCCGCGCCTCCTCCTCGGGCTGTTCCATGATGGGCGGAACGCTAATTTTCCCAGCAGAGCCTCTGTTCAGTGTTCCACCTATCACGGATGTCCTCTCGGCCGAGGATGAGAAGACTTCCCTGATAGGCAGAACACTGAACAGAGGCTCTGCTGGGAAAATTGGTGTTCCGCCCATCACTGAACACCCTGAGGAGTAGGCGCGGCTTTTCAATAATGGACGCCCGCAGCCTTACAGACAGGTAACCGGCGTATAAGACGACCCCCGAGTTTTGAGGCATTTTTATATATGCAAAATTCTTGTACACCGGAAAATACTGTATGTCATACTTGCCTCCACTGTGCAGTTTGCTTTGCACAGAGTGGCCCCGAACCTGGTCTTCTGGGTTCCCCCAGCGAATCTGTTGGCTCCTTCCCCGCTTCAGATAGCTCCCTCTGGGAAGCTCTCTCCCGTGGGGGTTACCTTATGGGTGCGCTCCCGAGTTCTGCATTCGGCGACCATAGCCGCCAATTGCAGGACTCTGCCAGGCGCCCGCGCCGTTGAATTTGATTGACAGCAGTGGGAGCCAATGGCTGCACTGCTATTGATCTATCCAACAAAGAGCCGAGAAGCCCGGGCAATGATCAAGCGTTTCCACCACGCGGGACTTTACAGGGCTCGGGTAAGTAAAACGGAGGGCCTGGTAATTGTCAGATGTCTTTTCACCTTCATAGGATGCATTAAGGTGAAAAAACATGAACCTTTACAACCTCTTTATTTGAAGCAGAAGTTAGAAGCTGATTGGCTGCCATGAACAGCTGCACCAGATTTTGCGCTCTCCAGTTTTAGTAAATCTCCCCCTGTGTTTGCTTATGGGCGTGTATTACATTGCTATAAGCAAGCATTTTACTGAATGAAGCTGAATCATTCAGTCTGTTTTTACTTGGTACAGATGGGCTATGATTGGCCCTGTCTGTACCATGTGATCAAATTGACCAATCGCAGCTAGCAACACATTTATACACATTGGATGGCTTGAAATGTACCGGTAGCAAGCTGGTACTCTGGTCATTGGCTGTGTGCCGTGGACATGGCCGGCACATATGGGAAGGACGTCCAGTTGGGAAAGCACCCGCCTGGCCATTAATCTGCTATTGACACGGACGGGAACCTTTTTAATATTGCAAGCAACCTTCCCCCATCCAAGTCTCAATGCTTTATTTAGCTGAGAAACCACTTTGAACCCCCCCCCCCCCCCCTTAGAATTTCTGGCAGTGGCCATATTTAGTTATGGCAAATGATTCATGTAGCTGTAGCATCTACTTCCTAGAATCCTTCTGCCCTTAGCTTAAGCATGCATGCTGGAGAGTGTGCTTGGCTAGGAAAACCCCTCCTGAAGACTCCTAGGATATATGATATAATTTGCCTAGGCAAGAAACCAGGAAGTAACTGAAAAAGTTTAAAGCCAGTATAGGCGATCTACTTTCCTAGCAGCATAAGGATTAGAAATGGTCAATGTTTATTGGGAGAGTGAAGTCTCGCTTTAAAGATCCTGCAATAACAGAAAAATAAGTCCTGTTGTGGCTGACGGCACAAATCATTTTAATGGGCTGGGTGGTGTCAGCCCTGCCCAATGTCTTTTGCTAAACGACTCAACCACTCCTACTCTTAAAGTGGTTCTTAAGTCTGGGATCACACCATTTCAAAGCCGCATGTCAGTGCGACTTGGTTGACATCTGTGCGACGTTGTCCACAGATTTCTATGCAAGTCCCACCTGAGATCAGCAACAGTAGTGCAGGAACTTCTTTTATAAATTGCAGCACTGCAAAGTCGGCGTCGCACCGGTTTGAGCAGTTCCATTGTCGGCAATGGGGTGCGACTTGTCATGCGATTTGACAAAAATAAAAAAACAAATGCCACCAAAAGAAAGTCTATTTTGGGGGTGGGGGCAAAAATTGTTTTTGTGTACAGTGTCACGCCTGGTGATGAAGGGGGGTAAATCTTCCGGTGGTTAATGCGGACCTTCAGTCATGTGGAGGTTTTAATTTTTTCTTCTTTCCATCTTTTAAATCTTCTTCCATTGTTTTAACTTTGGATAGTAAAACTTTATTTATTTTTTTTTTTTTTTTTTTTTTCTGGCAGTAAGTACCTTACACAGCCCACTTCCTGTTTCTTGTCTGGTCCTTAGCCTAGGCCAGTGATGGCGAACCTTGGCACCCCAGATGTTTTGGAGCTACATTTCCCATGATGCTTCACTACACTGCTGAGTGCTTGAGGATCATGGGAAAGGCTTATAACATCATGCGCAGCTCACTCTTGTGAGAGTTTGCTAGGAGCGGCGGGGGGGGGGGGGGGGGGGGGGTAGGTGAGTCATAAGAGGGCTAATGAGAGCTAGACCTACCTCTGTGTCAGTGTAGGAAGTGAACGGGCAGCAGCTCCAGCTGCCCACAGTTAAAATGACTGCAGCCAGACTCATTTATTTTGACTGATGTGTCGGTCTCTGCTAAAAAAACAAAGTATCAAAATAGGGAAAACTGTCATTTATATAAATGTTTCCATTTACTTGTCGTATGTTTTGCCAGTAGCAAAAGAATTTATAGTCCTAACATTTCTTGTGGCTCCTCCATAGATGCAGTGAATGAGTGTTGTCACTTTAGGGCAGGAAGTGTCTTGGGCCCCATTCACATCTGATCAATTTAAATTCGCTGCAAAATGCAGACACCATTACTTCTAATGGCACCACAAGCACGCCGCAATTTTCCTGTGACAAATCGCCACGCGTGACGCTATCGCTCCAAAAGAAGCTTATGGTCCTTTTTTGAGTCGCAAGCTTTGCATTGCACCACCATATACCAGACGCATTTGCCGACAATTGCGGCGTGATTGGGGGTGCCATTAGGAAGTAAAAGGAAATCGCTGTCCATATTGGCCCGCAGGGATGCGGCACCCCCTAATCAATGCGTCGGACCCCTAAACTACATGCAGGGCACTGAACGCATGGATTCCAATAGGGGTGTTTTTTTTTTTAAGCACATGATTGGAGCTGGAGGCTCTAATTGGCTCGCAGGGGTCTCAAACTGGTGGGCCTCCAGCTGTTGTGGAACTAAAAGTCCCATGAGGCATTGCAAGGCTGACGGTTACAAGCATGACTACAGGCAGAGGCATGATGGGACTTGTAGTTTTCACAACAGCTGGAGGGCTGCCAGTTTGAGTCCCCTGGGACTTGGGTCACTGAGCCCACCCACTTGTGTGACAATAGCGAGTTTATTATTTACTATTGTCTGCATGATTGCCCTCCCCGGTCAATTCCGACTCGGACCCGATTGGCTGAGAGAAACGATCCTATTGGCCGCAGAGGAGGATAAAGACCACGATTAAGGGCTGGGGGAAAAAGTCGAATTAAAATCTGAATCGAGTTGCAAAGGCACATAGATTTAGATTTTGACCAAATTGATTTATTTATTTTTTCTCGATGGGACCGACGCTCCACGGACTACGCCGAAGCCACGGCTTTTTCCCAGGATCGTGGCGAGCTGCGGGCAGTTTTTTTTTAATGTACCCCCCCTGAACGCAGACCGTCGCACTGCTGTATGCGCATGCATGTTTATGTACTAGGATATAAACCTGTACAGCCGCCTCCTGCCATTGATTTCTATTGGTGGCTGTATGCTGCAACTGTAGATCCCAGGTGGGGAAATGGGGGCCACACTTTACGTCATGCGGCCCCAGGAGCCCGTGTGCAAAAAAAAAATGTGATCTCAGATCTGTTTTATTACATTTTACAACACTGATGTCTCCTCCCATGTGACACGTTGCCAGATGCCATGCCTGCCCCCTCCATACACATCCTGGAGGCTTATGCAAATGGTTAATGCTGCCTGCAGTGTGAGCCACGCAAGAGTCCCCTGAGGCCTCATTGAGTGATGTCTGGGATCACCTGTCACTGGGGAAGCTACGTGCTCCCTCCCCTCCCCCCTCTCCCCTCCCCCTCTTCCAGGGGCTCAGCTATTCATTCAGGGTCCTATCCAAACTAGGCAATTATTGCAGCGTACACGTGGCTGGCACAGGAGATTCCTCATTCACACTGTTTATGTTGGGCCTGTCCCATGGAAAATTCCCAGCACCTGCCTGAAACCGATCCTATATAGTGACGGACACATGGAGGGTGTATACAGGAGCTCAAGTGTATGAATAGCAGGCAGCGTTAGCTGGGGGGTAATAAAAAAAAAATAGAGAGAGATCACACTTATATATATATATATATATATATAGTGTGTGTGTGTGTGTGTGTATATATATATATATATATATATATATATATAGTGTGTGTGTGTGTGTGTGTGTATATATATATATATATATATATATATATATATACATTTATTTATATATGTGTGTGTGTGTGTATATAATATATATATATATATATTACACACATACAGCGGGGGGGAATAATTGTTTGATCCCCTGCCGATTTTGTAAGTTTTCCCACTTACAAAGAAATGAAGGGTCTATCATTTTTATCATAGGTGTATTTTAAATGATAGAGACAGAATATCAACCAAAAATCCAGAAAACACACGATACAAATGCTATAAATTAGGTTGCAGTTCAGTGTGTAAAATAAGTATTTGATCCCCAAACAAAACCTGATTCGGTACTTGGTGGAGAATCCCTTGTTGGGAAGCACAGAGGTCAGACACTTCTTGTAGATGGTGATCAGGTTTGCACATCTCAGGAGGGATTTTTGATCACTCTTCTTTACAGATTTTCTCTAAATCATTTAAGGTTTCTTGGCTGTCTCTAAAGGCCCATACACCCGATCGGACTTTTCGACAACAACGTTCCAACGGATGTGTTTTATCAGACACTCCGACAGTCTGTACGCTGCATGATATATTGTTTTTTTTTTTTTTCAATGGAAGAATGTTCGTTGTGCATGCTCTCAAACTTTCCGACAACAAATGTCCTATGGAGGATAATCCGATCTTGTGTACACAAGTCCAAAGTACAAACATGCATGCTCAGAACCAACGCTAAAGATCAGACCACAATAGCAGAAGTTGCCCAAAGGGTGGTGGTAAAGAGCTGAAAAGCCACGTGATTTGGTGAATGTTGGCTGAAAGTTCTGCCGTGTGTATGCAGAACAAGTAAACAGCCAACGCCCCCTCGGACCAAAATCCACGAAAGAGTCAGATGGAAGTCCGACCGTGTGTATGGGGCTTCAGTTTGAGCTCCCTCCATACATTTTTCTATAGGATTAAGGTCTGAAAACTGGCTAGGCCACTCCATGACCTTTAATGTGCTTCTTGAGCCACTCCTTTGTTGCCTTGGCGGTAGGTTTGGGGTCATTGTCATGCTTGAAGACCCTTCCATGACCCATCTTCAGTGTTCTGGCTGAGAGAAGAAGGTTCTCATTCAAGATTTTAGAATACATGGCCCACCCATTGGCCCCTCAATGTGGCAAATTTCGGTCTGTACCTTTAGCAGAGAAATGGCCCCAAAGCATCATGTTTCCACCTCCGTTCTTCACTGTAGGCTTGGTGTTCTTAGGGTCATAGTCGGCATTTTTTTTTTTTTTTTCTTCCTAACGCTGCAAGTTGAGTTGATGTAAAAGGTCTCAATTTTGGTCTCATCGGGCCACGGCACTTTCTCCCAATCCTTCCTTGAATCCCATAGATCTTCATTGGAAAACTTCAGACAGACCTGTACATGTACCTTCTTGAGGAGGGGGACCCTGCGGGCTCTGCAGGATATTAATCCATGGCGGTGTATTGCGTTACCCAGGGATCCTCAAACTACGGCCCTCCAGCTGTTGCGGAACTACAAATCCCATGAGGCATTGTAAAACTCTGACGTTCACAGACATGATTAGGCATGATGGTGACTGTGGTCCCAACTGCCTTGAGATCCTTCACAAGCTCCTCCCTTGTAGTTCTGGGCTGATCTCATGATCATCCTCGCCCCATGAGGTGAAATCTTGACCAAGGGAGATCAATGGCTATTTTGTGTTCCGTTTACAAAGAATCGCTCCCCAAGCACGCATTTACCACAATTTCAATGTAATGCTATTGGACATTTTGTAGTCTGCTCCAAGACTGGAGATTGTGGTGCACATGTGCACGCCAACAAATTGGGTTCTGATTGGAGGCTTTTCTGAGGACGACATAACATTTTCTCGATATTTTACATCCAACAGAACTAGGGTTGCACTGATACCGTTTTTTTATTTTTCTCAGACGAGTACATTCGTTCAAATACAAAGAATTGCATGCGATTCCTGTCTGGATCGCATACGATGTCCCGCACCACTCCTGTGTAAACCCAGTCTGAAATTCCTATGACAAGCCTGGGTTCACACTGAAGCGGTGGGGAAACTGCATGTAAACCAGACAGGAATCGCACCGCATTCCTGTTTAAATAACATGCATTTCTTTGCAGTGTGATTTGACCCCATTCAATTAGTATGGGCTCAAATCCCACCGCAATGGTATCAGTACTCGGTATGTGAGTACTTGACCAAAAGTATCGGTACTCTCCAGTAAAAAAAGGTATTGGTGCAACCCTAAATGGAATTCATGGCCACAAGCAGGCATGCCAAGCTTGGGTTCAGTTCGAAGTCAGCTGTACTGCTGGGCCAATGACACGTGGGCAGCAGGTTCAACCTCTTACAACCACAGATATTCATAGGGGTGGGGAGGACTGTGATGTAATTGACCGACTATGGCCACATGGTACTTCCCAAATATGGTCATATTGGGTCAATGGTGTCGCAAGCATCCCTGCCTTTGTTGCATGCAACTGAGGGGTGGGATATCTCCTGCCCACAACTCATTGGGTCGGCGAGTATGCGATTTATGTTGCGGTTTCCCACAGGTCTGGTGAACTGGGTTAGGAGTTGGAATCAAGTTCAAAACCAAACCCAGCTCATCCTAGTCGGGCTAAGTCCTATGCTGTATGAATGAATGACTTGTATAGTGCTAAACATGTGAACTGGATCGCCTCTAGGTTCTTTTTGCAGCCAGTGTCTTTCTGGCTGGTGCGGTCATTTACTCCGTAGGATCTCGACACGCTTGGGACACAGTCGTACACACACATATATACTGGGCCAATTTGGACAGGATCCAATTAACCTACTAGCATGTCTTTGGCTGTAGGTCATGGGTCTTCAAACCACGGCCCTCTAGTTGTTCAGGAACTACAATTCCCATCATGCCTAGCCGTAGTTTGAGAACCCCTGCTGTAGGTAAACACAATGTACATATCTTCCCTATGCGTCCTCTGCCGAGGGTTAAACACTGAACCATATGGGCATCGGTTGGCCCTCTGCATCCATCAGCATTGTGTACCAGGGTTGTTGCCTCAGGTTATATGTATATATTCTTTACCATATAGTGGTCTCCAAACTGCGGCCCGGGGGCCTTTGCTTTTATCCAGCCCTTGGGGCACTATTTCATCCACTGATACAATGTGGCATAATTTCCCCTACTGACACTGAGGCACAGTTTCTCAATTACACCAACCATGTGGCATAATTTGTCCTACGGACACCAACAATGGGGCCTAATGACACCGATAGGACACAAATCCTCCTAATGACATTAAAAACGGGGCACAACGCCTTAAAATGACAATGATATGGGATAATTCCTCTCAATGACGCCAACAATGGGGCACCGTTTCTCTCAATAACGCAAAAAATGGGGGGGAAATTACATCGGTGATGACACCAACAATGGGACCCAATGAGGAGGCACAATTGCTCCCACTGAAATAATGGGGTGTACATTTTTCCCCACTGACGTCTGGACGTTTTCGACTTCCACAGACCACTGTCCCTTTCTTGTAAACTACGAAGGACAGTAAACTGGCCCTTTGCTTAGAAAGTTGGGAGACCCCTGACCTATAGGATACACTGATCATGCTAAAACAGCTGACTGATGTTGATGCATGGACACCCCTAGACTACTGAAGGTAAGCTGTGGAATTGGGGGCCCTAAGCCTAAGTTGCAAGGTGGGACCTCCATAGATTACACTTCCTGTGGTTCATCCTGGTAAGCAATGCACGTGCACCTGGCCATACACATGATGTAAAAGAAAATGTGATTTATCCGATCAGGCCACCTTCTTACTTTGTCTGTGGTCCAGTTCAGAGGCTCACGTGCCCATTATATGTGGACATGGGTCGGCATCGGGCTCCCTGACGAATCTGCGGCTACGCAGCCCCATACAGCTTTCTGCGGGATACGGCATTAACTTTTCCAGTGGTTTGAGTGCACAGACCTGTGTGAATGGGAAGGTGACCCTTGGCACAGTCTAACTATGCCAGAGGCCGGCATTCTTCCACTGAAGGCCATGAAGATTTGTACACAGTAGACTCAGTCTTTTGTGACGTCTATGTTCCATTCATTTACTCCTCAGAGCGGTCAGAAGTGAGGCCTCTTTGTTTCTCTCACATACTTACTAGACGGGACTGGCTGGGCACAAAGGCAAAAAATGAAAAGGCCCCCTCCCCCACCCAGTCTCAAACACTGTGTAAGAGACTCACTAATAACACTATAATGGCTCCTAACCGTCTTATTGTTTCCTCTATCTTTACCTGGGGATCCTACCATTGGGTGCCTACAGGTAGGGGCAAGTGCTCCTCCCCCCCCCCCCCCCCCCCCAGCTGGTGCTACCTATAGGCAAGTGTGCATATCAATAGGGGGGGGGGGCGCGCCGCGCTGCACGTCCCCAGGGCTGTCGCATACTAAACATTGAGTGTCAGGGAGTGATGGGAGTTTTCAGCGTGACAAGTGTCTGGATATAGAAAACTTTCCCGCAGTTGCCTTTCACATGCTGCAGACAGCGCCTGCTAATGCTCAGCCTGACCAAATCACTAATGATTTATCTCCTCTCCTCGGCTCAGACTGCGGGCTGTGAGAGGCCCAGTGCCTGACCTCACAAATGCGCTTCTGGAAGAATGGTCAAACATTCACATAGACACTCCTAAACCTTGTGGACGGCCTTCCCAGAAGAGTTGAGGCTGTTATATCTGCAATGGGCGGGGCCAACTCAATATTGAACCCTACAGACTAAGACTGGGATACCATTAAAGTTCATGTGCGTGTAAAGGGCGGGCGTCCCAATACTTTTGGTAATATAGTGTATTTAAATACATTTATTACCTGAAGTTTAGTTTTAAAGGATAAGTTCACCTTTTGTAACACATATTTCTCTCAATTCAATTCGGTCTGCAGAAGCCATGGCCGCGTCATCCATTCATAGTGTTCTGCAAATGGGGGAAAATGCAAGGCCTTTGCGGCTGTCGGCTTGTAGTCCATTGAGAACTACCATGGCGCTGTTGGGTGCTCCTAGAATAGAGAAGTCATTAAAGGGGTTGTAAAGGAAAAAAACATTTTTCCCTAAATGGCTTCCTTTACCTCAGTGCAGTCCTCCCTCCTTTACCTCATCCTTCCATTTTGCTTTTAAATGTCCTTATTTCTTCTGAGAAATCCTCACTTCCTGTTCTTCTGTCTGTAACTCCACACAGTAATGCGAGGCTTTCTCCCTGGTGTGGCGAAAGCCTCTTGAGGGGGCGAGCAGGAGTGTCGGGACGCCCACTAACACAGCTCCTTTATCTGCAAGGTAGTGTCCTGACTCTCCTGCTTGCCCCCTCAAGAGGCTTTCTCCACACCAGGGAGAAAGCTTTGCATTACTGTGTGGAGTTAGACAGAAGAACAGGAAGTGAGGATTTCTCAGAAGAAATAGAAACATTTAAAAGCAAAATGGAAGGATGAGGGTAGGTGAAGGAGGACTGCACTGAGGTAAAGGAAGCCATTTAGAAAAAAGTTTCATTTTACAACCCCTGACTTCCTGTTAATAGAACTACCTGGCTGTACCAGAGGTATAGACACAGTCTGCAGGACCATGGCATCAGCAGGTCGTGGGTGCAACGTTTTACAGGTCAATAACAAAAAATGAATGCATATTGCTTTACTTGCAAATGTTTTTATTTTTTGTAAAGGTGAACTTGCATTTAAATGAGACTCCCGGTTTGCTGCAGGCCCGGATATTCTACTTACGTTTTTGTGTTCTTGGCATGACTTGCAGTATAAACATTGCCAGTAAGGAGCTGTTGTATTTCATCTTATCTGTGACAACAGTGCCTGTGCTGCCAAAAATGACATCTCGCATTAAAGTTGAGACCGTGACATGTCGCATTAAAGATTAAAGTTGAGAAGCAGGTGGGTGCTGACTTCTTACCTCTTCTCCCATGCAGCCAGCGGGGTGAGAGGCCGATAATGACTTCTCACCAGGCGGGGCCCTAAGCGGCTTGCATAGTGACCCTATAGGGTGGATCGGCCCTGATTGGGAGCATACAGTGTAAACTTCTCATTGATCTTGGATGGGCCTCATTCACACAGACGTATCTCTGTACATCCATGCAAAGGGCTGTTTTCACCCACATGGGGGTACTTTAGGTGTTCCATGCATCTGCATGCAGGCAGTTCCATTAATGTCCATTAAGATGCAGGAGCTCAGCGGACATGGCCGTTGCTCCCGATTTGACATCGGCGTGGCTGCGTGTCCCTGAATGCAGACATTGTGGGTTTGGGGGTCATGCACCTGCACAGCCAAGTCAAATTGTCAGTGGCTGTGTCTGTGAATGGGACTGCCTGCATGCGGATTCGGTGAACAGACATTAATGGGACTGGCTGCATGCAGATGCACAGAACAGCCATGAATAGAGAATTGTCTGCAGGTGTATTTGCAGTATGTGGAGGTAATTTGTAGTACAGCAGGTCAGTCCGGCGTGTAGACGGGTTATAAATAGTAGTCGGGATCATCGGTCACCTCCCTTCCAGCTGCAGGGAGTTTCCCGGTGGGCCCCGCTTAAGTGACGGCGGACCGCCAACCCCTCTCCGCTCCTGTCTCTCCCTCCCCGCAGAGCTCACCTGGGGGGGAGCAGAGAATCAAGGGGAGGACCAGAGGAGAATGGGGGAGGAGTCAGACCACTGACTCGAGAGCTATGGCCTGGGAGATTCTCACTTCTGCCTAAACTTGTCCCATAAGGGGGGGCACCTAACGAATTCTTTGCCCCGTGTGAAATAATGTCTAGCTTCCCCACTGAACTAAAACAATTGCAGAAGACTGAAATAGGACTAAAACTGAATCTAAATTTGCTGCCAAAATGAACACTGCCTTCGGCTGCTCTTCCCGGGCCTCCCGTCCCACTGGAAGACCCGAGCCACCAGTCGGTTAGGCTGAGTCCTGTATGAAGCTGGATTCGGCTTTGTTGGTCTCCAATGTAAAATCCCGTAACTGACGTCGCTTCTGGTTTACTCGGCTGCCAATGGTGCCGATTTAAAAAAAAAAAAAAGGCGATCTGAATACGTTTAAGTGCAAATGAGGGATTGGGGGTCTCGTGGAGAGTCATTTTCTAGGGAAAAAAATATGGATTTTAACTTGTAAGCAACAAATGTCAGGAATAGGTTTAGGTGTGACGGTGATGATGATGATGATTTAATGAGGGAAAAATAGGTTACAGGGCCATTAAGTAATGGATGTGCGTGGATTATTTTTATAGAATGGTGACATGGTATGGTGTCGCTTTCAATGAGTGGCAGCGCCTGCGGTAATTGGTGTTGTATAACCAGCATTTCAGGTGGATTTCATATCAGGCGTTGCAGGCCGTCACGGCGAGAGCCGCCCCACATTCCTCGCACAGATTATACCTCGTAATCCGGCACTGTGAACACAGGCTATTAAAAGTTCCAAGTCCATCTCGTGTTTTGCTGTAACTTAATTCGGCCGCTTACAAAACCATCTGAGCACAGTGCCAGGTCATCGCTGTACCTGGTCACGGATCAATGGCGCCAAAACAACCACCTCTATTCCTGTCCCTCCATTGAAAAAAGAAATGTGTCGTTTTGTCCTGAACAGAAACGGTTGGGTCACTGTACAGGACACGGATTAAAGAGTAATCCACGAGAACGGTCTGAACTGCGAGCACATAAAAGTTTAAAAGAAATAGTGTGTGTGTGTGTGTGTGTGTGTGTGTATGTATATATGTGTGTTTATATGTGTGTGTGTGTGTGTGTGTGTATATATATATATATATATATATATATATATATATATATATATATATATATATATATATATATATATATATATATATATATATACTATAATTTTTCATTACTAGGCCAGTGTTCACTGTTATAGTATGACTGACAATAACTGTCATGTAACACTGAACCCAAATGTAGAACTTATTTTGGTGGCATTTTAAAGAGACTCGTCGTGCTCCGTCAGAAAAAAAAATGGAAGTCGGCAGCTTTTTTTTTTCTCTCATTTGACTATCGGGCGCTGGCACCACCATCTTGTCTAGGGGGGAAAACGGCAGTGAAGCATTGTAGCTTCACAGTCGGTTTCCCACTGCACTGGCACGCAAAGTGCGTTGCTCTTTATGAATGGGTCTGCTCTGGGGGAGGGGAGGCCCCAAATGTAAACAAACGTTTCACTCTGTTGCGGTACGAAAACCTTTTTTGAATAGACATGCTGGTATTTGGGGGGGGTGGTGGTAAAATATGGTACCTAATGAAGGTGCACTAGATTAAAAATAAAAAACAAGGCTTTGGGATCGACTGCAACTAATGAGTAAGTGATTTGTTTGTTCATTATTTCCTCCATTGAGAGAGAAAGGAGTGGGCTCTGCATTGTAAACACCACACTGTTTACATTTGTGATTGCCAAGATTGGTCATCACAGCTATCACATAGTACAGAGCAGCTCAGATCGGCTCTGTTCACAGTTTCTGTGAATCGAGGTGTCTGACTGCTCAGATCACAGCCATTAAAATACAGGCTCACCGGCCGTCTGAGGGTGATTAGGTATCCACCACTTCTCCATTTACAAACAAATCGAGGTCGATGATTGGTTTAAAATTTTGTTCAACCACACCAATAGATTTTTGCTTGTCTGGATTTTCCCTTTTTAATGTGCACCTGTCACGAATCCAACCCCCACCTTTTCAATTTTACTACCCACCTCAACAGTGCAGCAATCTATAGTCTATATCAGTGATATGCAATTGGTGGAACTCCAGCTATTGTAAAACTACAAGTCCCATCATGCCTCTGCCTCCGGGTTTCATGCTTGTGGCTGTCAGTCTTGCTATGCCTCATGGGAATTGTAGTTCTGCAACAGCTGGAGGTCCACTAATTGCATATCCCTGGTCTATATGATTTGGCAACCAGATGTCCTGGAACAGTCCCCACTTTTAGTAGGCTGCCACCTGATGTGTGTCCCGACTTTGTCCCCAAAAAAAAGAGGTCCCAGGAACCATAAGTTTTTGACCATGTCAAATTCCTTTTTTCTTAAAATGATGAGCAATTGCTGGCCTTCACCGATACCTCTTTACTAAAATTATAGGTCAGGGATTTGCAATTAGCAGGCCTCCAGCTGTTGCAGAACTAAAAGTCCCATGAGGCATGGCAAGACTTCGACAGCCACAAGCCTGACATGCAGAGACATGATGGGACTTGTAGTTTTGCAACAGATTGAGGTGTGCTAATTGCTTATCCCTGTTATAGGTGATCACTGGCCTCCCACCGCCACCTCTATACTAAAATGATGGGCGATCACTGGCCCTCACTGCCACGGTGTATACTAAAATGCTGGGGGGTCACTGCCACCTCTGTACTAAAATGATGGGCAATCACTGCCACCTCTGTACTGAAAGGATGAGCGATCGCTGCCACCTCTGTACTGAAAGGATGAGCGATCGCTGCCACCTCTGTACTGAAAGGATGGGCGATCGCTGCCACCTCTGTACTGAAAGGATGGGCGATCGCTGCCACCTCTGTACTGAAAGGATGGGCGATCGCTGCCACGTCTGTACTGAAAGGATGGGCGATCGCTGCCACGTCTGTACTGAAAGGATGGGCGATCGCTGCCACGTCTGTACTGAAAGGATGGGCGATCGCTGCCACGTCTGTACTGAAAGGATGGGCGATCGCTGCCACCTCTGTACTGAAAGGATGGGCGATCGCTGCCACCTCTGTACTGAAAGGATGAGCGATCACTGGCCCTCACTTGACCGTCTGCACCTTACTAAAATTTTGAGCCAACACCAGCTTTCTAAACCAAAGCTATGTAATAGAAGGGCCTACCCAAAAATCTCCAATGTGTATCCAATCGGGTTGTAGCGTGCATGGCCAGCTTTAGACCACTGCCCTTCTGTTCGGTTTGTGCGGAGACATAACATCAGTAAGTAGACCGGAACCAGCACACGGAGATGCCTCCTCTATGTAGCTTTGTAGTCTGACGGAATGCTGTTTTTTCTTCTGAAGTCTTTAGGGCGCGGCAGCGAGCGGCGGGTACAATTATCTGCGCTTCCCTGAGGTGAGGGCGTACCGTCCTGTTCATGCAAGTTTTACAGGTTTGAGCTGGTGGTGAACTTGTGTCAATATCGGAAGAAATCCTCCAACCCACAGCTGCTGTCCCGCGCTCTTTTTTCAAAAACTCAAATTGCACCGTGTAGTTAAATCTATGTAAACATGTTGTAAGGTGTACATGTAGGTGGAATGAGTAGAAGTGGTCACACAGGTGGGCACTGTTTTTGCTGCTTCTCATACAGGTACACTGGATTCCACCCAGGCTGTCCCTGGTGTGTTTGTTTTATGGGGGGGGGGGGGCTACATTTGAGTGTAGGCTCCCATGGGGCAGGCAATGTTGTGAATGTTTTTTACAACACGTATGTGTATAGCTTCTAAGCGTAGTCTTCCATCAAAAAAGATAAATGCACCCACATTGATCAGACTAAATGTGCATGCGTTGTAACATGTTGCAACGAAGCCTGTAGTGCAGAGCATTGCACCTGCAGGTAGTACATTATAGGAGCAATACAAAAGCTCAGTGGCGAGCGTCCATAGAGGGCACAGGAGTGCCGCCCCCTCTCGCTCCTGCACCGCCACTGAAAACAATACATAGATTCATGCACTGCATGAATCTATGTATTGTCGCCGCTACCGCCCCCCATTCAGATGGTGAGCACCGGCTATCTGAATAACGGCAGCTGATTGGCTTTGGCAGTGTCTATCAGGGCCGGCGGCTTTCCGATTACAGGGTTCCAAATAGTTAACCAGTGGAGGCACGGGTGTGCGTTCCCTGGTTAACACTGACACGCATCTTAGCCAATCGGGTTCACCGGATCTGGCTACAGGTAAACCTGATTGGCTGAAGCTACATCAAGGGCGGGAGAAGACATTGAGGGATTGTGGAGGAGGCTGGCTGACCGAGAAAGCCAAGTGAAGTGGCGGGTGGTATTTTGGGGGCAAACTGGCGGCTATGGCTTGGCACAGTGGCCAAGTTTGAGCACAGTGGTGGCGTTTGGGCACAGTGAGGCTGTAATAGATTTTATGTATGTGTATAGATAGATGGATATTCTCCAATTACACATAGTATAAATACATGTTTTTTTAATACAGTATATTTTTTATTTTACAGAGGGAATGTATTTCAGTCCACGTTGGCCAAGCTGGCGTCCAGATGGGCAATACCTGCTGGGAGCTGTACTGCCTGGAACATGGAATCCAGCCTGATGGACAGATGCCCAGTGATAAAGCCATCGGAGGAGGAGACGATTCTTTCACCACATTCTTCAGTGAAACCGGAGCTGGAAAGCATGTCCCCCGTGCCATCTTTGTGGACCTGGAGCCCACTGTGATTGGTGAGTAGGCCATTTATTTTTTGTTGCTGTAACAGTCTGCTTGTTCTATTGCCCCGTGTTGGCCAACATGGTGCTTTCATAGGGTGAATTATACTCCATGTCGCACTCATAGGGTGTCAACCAAACAGGAAGTTGGGTAAAACACCCTAGCGGGGACACTGGCATCAGTTCTTTTTATTCAATAGGTTGCACATCATGAGCAGCTCTTGACTGCCAGGAAAAGGCTTTAAATGCTTCTTGAATTCCATCCTGCCCTGCAATTTTTTTTTTTTTTTTTGCCAGCGACATCGGCTTTAGGTGGTGGTAGTAGTACAGATTCTCATTACACTTCATCACCAGAAATGTCCTTTTATCGGGGCACACATAATGACCATGTTATTTATTATTATACAGGATTTGTATTGTGCCGATCCTTTATGACGCCCTTTACAACAGAAGGGCAGGATTAATATTCGGATTGCATTATTTCTTGCACCCCATTGTGCAGCAGAAAAAAAAACAATGTGATTCCCTTTTTTATTACTGTGCCAAGTAAATTACAATACAATCGATGCAGACAATTCAGGCACAGCACAATAAAAACAAAGTATGACTATGAAGGAACACGGCATGTAAAAATAACTTCATCTATTGAACAGTAAGGGTTGTGTAGGTGTCCCTGCAAATCTGCACTTTCCAGTTTTTCAATATATTAAAATCATCTACACCCTTGTGTGACTATGACCTCTGACCTTGTGTTACATTCCAGATGAGGTGCGGACTGGTATATACAGACAACTCTTCCATCCAGAACAGCTTATCAGTGGCAAAGAAGACGCTGCCAATAATTATGCCCGAGGTCATTACACCATTGGCAAGGAGATTATTGACTCTGTCTTGGACAGAATCCGCAAACTGGTATGTTATAATTATTTTATATTTATAATTGTGGTTTTTTTTTGGTATATCCAATGCAGTTTTAGTCTGGATTACGTTAGTCCATGGGTCGCCAAACTTTCTAAACACAGGGCCTGTTTACTGTCCTTAAGATACACTGCAGCCATTGGGAGTAGAAATAGTCTGGCATTAGTGGGAGTAAATGATAGATCTTTGGTGTCGGTAGGAGGAATAGTGCCCCCCATCGTTGGTTTTGGTAGGAGGAATAGTGCCCCCCATCGTTGGTTTTGGTAGGAGGAATAGTGCCCCCCATCGTTGGTGTTGGTAGGAGGAATAGTGCCCCCCATCGTTGGTGTTGGTAGGAGGAATAGTGCCCCCCATCGTTGGTGTTGGTAGGAGGAATAGTGCCCCCCATCGTTGGTGTTGGTAGGAGGAATAGTGCCCCCCATCGTTGGTGTTGGTAGGAGGAATAGTGCCCCCCATCGTTGGTGTTGGTAGGAGGAATAGTGCCCCCCATCGTTGGTGTTGGTAGGAGGAATAGTGCCCCCCATCGTTGGTGTAGGTAGGAGGAATAGTGCCCCCCATCGTTGGTGTCGGTAGGAAGAATAGTGCCCCCCATCGTTGGTGTTGGTGTCTGTAGGAGGAATGGTGCGCCCCATCGTTGGTGTCTGTAGGAGGAATGGTGCCCCCCATCGTTGGTGTCTGTAGGAGGAATGGTGCCCCCCATCGTTGGTGTCTGTAGGAGGAATGGTGCCCCCCATCGTTGGTGTCTGTAGGAGGAATGGTGCCCCCCATCGTTGGTGTCTGTAGGAGGAATGGTGCCCCCCATCGTTGGTGTCGGTAGGAAGAATGGTGCCCCCCATCGTTGGTGTCGGTAGGAAGAATGGTGCCCCCAATCGTTGGTGTTGGTAGGAGGAATGGCGCCTCATTGCTGGTATTGGTGAAAGGAATCGTGTCGCCCCCTCCCTTGGGACTACATCCCTGCATCTTACTGCAGGGATGTAGACCCAAGGGAGGGGATGAGCACGCCGACTAACCCCGAGCCAGAACGGATCGGATGATGGGGGCTAGCTTACGGAGGAGGAACAGGAAGTGAAACATTCAAAGAAAAAGGTAAGTGAACCCACAATGCATTGGCTTAAAGGAACCTATTTAGAAAATAAAAAAACAAACCTTTACAACCCCTTTAAACGGGGCATAGTCTTACCTTGGGCGGAGGTTTAGGCCCCATGTACAACCTGGTCCTATGCTCCAAAGGGATCTTCAAGAACATAATTAGAAAACCAGTGTAGGTCCTTGAACCCACAAGGTTCCTGAACTTCAGCTTCTCTGTTGGCTAAGAAACCTTTTTAGGCCAATTCAATTTTTCTTTAACATTTAATAAATATGGACACCAGTTTGAGAGCAAAAAGTTGTGGCACCAACACGATGGTTTGTGTGGAAACTTCTTGGTGGAAAGTAAATGTTCTTATTGGGTGTTTTTTGGTTTCTATTTCAGTCGGACCAATGCACAGGCTTGCAAGGATTCTTGGTCTTCCACAGTTTCGGTGGTGGCACCGGCTCTGGTTTTACCTCCCTCTTGATGGAACGTCTGTCTGTTGACTATGGAAAGAAGTCCAAGCTTGAATTCGCCATCTACCCAGCTCCTCAGGTTTCCACAGCTGTGGTTGAACCCTACAACGCCATCCTCACCACCCACACTACCCTGGAGCACTCAGACTGTGCTTTCATGGTGGACAACGAAGCTATTTATGACATCTGCCGCAGAAACCTGGACATTGAACGCCCAAACTACATCAACCTAAATCGGTTGATCAGTCAGATTGTGTCATCCATCACTGCCTCCCTCAGATTTGATGGAGCTCTAAATGTGGACTTGACAGAGTTCCAGACCAACTTGGTGCCCTACCCCCGTATTCACTTCCCCCTGGCCACCTATGCCCCTGTAATCTCTGCAGAGAAAGCTTACCATGAGCAGCTCTCTGTGTCTGAGATCACCAATTCTTGCTTCGAGCCGTGCAACCAGATGGTGAAATGTGACCCCAGACATGGTAAATACATGGCATGCTGCCTGCTGTACCGTGGTGATGTGGTGCCAAAAGATGTTAACGCTGCTATTGCTGCCATCAAAACCAAGCGCTCTATCCAGTTTGTGGATTGGTGCCCAACTGGGTTTAAGGTTGGTATCAACTACCAGCCACCAACAGCAGTTCCTGGTGGAGATCTGGCTAAGGTGCAGCGCGCCGTGTGCATGTTGAGCAACACCACAGCCATTGCTGAGGCCTGGGCTCGCTTGGACCACAAGTTTGATCTGATGTATGCCAAGCGTGCCTTTGTGCACTGGTATGTGGGTGAGGGTATGGAGGAAGGAGAGTTCTCTGAGGCTCGGGAGGATATGGCCGCCCTGGAGAAGGATTATGAAGAGGTTGGGATAGACTCCTACGAAGATGAGGAAGAAGGAGAGGAATGAAGTGTCTTTCTACTGTCGAAATCTTAAGGTGCAATTCCCCTGTCCGTCACTTTGCAACAATAAAGATTTAAGCTAAAATATATTTCTTATGGTTTATTACTTTTTTTTTTTCATTTTTTATTAAACCTAATGCTGGAGAATCTTCAGTGTCAGACTACTGGCAATACCTTGTCCAAGGTGGAACAAAGTAAGGTAAGGGGGTTTAAAGTCGAGGTTCATTTTTGTATCCTTTGTTTCCAATGACAGGCCCTGGAGGGTGTATGGTGAATTGCACCGACTGCTACAAATATCCACTTAAAGGGGTTTTGGTGGAAGCCTTGATGGGAAGATTGCCGATTTACAAAATCTTTGCAGTCATGCCACTTTTTTTTTGTAGTGCATGTACATTATATGACAGAATGTAGACACCCCTTTTTCAGTGTAGCGGATGTTAAACCAGAACTACACTGTATCTGAGCACTACAAACAGTGCCTTTTAATTCATATTTAACAACTTCAGATCTGCGCTATAGCCGAAACATGGCTACAGCGCGGACGTAAATTGCCGGGAGGGCGTCCCTGGATGTCCTCCTGTGCTTGAGCAGCCTGTCTACCCCCTGCAGGGCGCGCTCTGTGATCAGTGAGTCAATCAGACTCGGCTGACCACATATCGGAGGAAGGCGTCAATCCCGACCCCCTTACCACGTGATCGGCTGTCAGCTAATCATTTGGTGTAAACAGAGTCGGTAATCGGATATTTTTTCTCATCGCGCTGATAGTAAGAGGAGTAAAAAAAATAGCCCATCACCGGTGGCTGTCAGAGGGACATCGTTCCTGATGGAGAGGTGCCACCTATCAGTGCCCACAGTACCACTTACCAATGTCCCGGTCCCCTTGTCTGTGCCCACCAGGGTCCCGGTCCCCTTGTCTGTGCCCACCAGGGTCCCGGTCCCCTTGTTTGTGCCCACCAGGGTCCCGGTCCCCTTGTTTGTGCCCACCAGGGTCCCGGTCCCCTTGTCTGTGCCCACCAGGGTCCCGGTCCCCTTGTCTGTGCCCACCAGGGTCCCGGTCCCCTTGTCTGTGCCCACCAGGGTCCCGGTCCCCTTGTCTGTGCCCACCAGGGTCCCGGTCCCCTTGTCTGTGCCCACCAGGGTCCCGGTCCCCTTGTCTGTGCCCACCAGGGTCCCGGTCCCCTTGTCTGTGCCCACCAGGGTCCCGGTCCCCTTGTCTGTGCCCACCAGGGTCCCGGTCCCCTTGTCTGTGCCCACCAGGGTCCCGGTCCCCTTGTCTGTGCCCACCAGGGTCCCGGTCCCCTTGTCTGTGCCCACCAGGGTCCCGGTCCCCTTGTCTGTGCCCACCAGGGTCCCGGTCCCCTTGTCTGTGCCCACCAGGGTCCCGGTCCCCTTGTCTGTGCCCACCAGGGTCCCGGTCCCCTTGTCTGTGCCCACCAGGGTCCCGGTCCCCTTGTCTGTGCCCACCAGGGTCCCGGTCCCCTTGTCTGTGCCCACCAGGGTCCCGGTCCCCTTGTCTGTGCCCACCAGGGTCCCGGTCCCCTTGTCTGTGCCCACCAGGGTCCCGGTCCCCTTGTCTGTGCCCACCAGGGTCCCGGTCCCCTTGTCTGTGCCCACCAGGGTCCCGGTCCCCTTGTCTGTGCCCACCAGGGTCCCGGTCCCCTTGTCTGTGCCCACCAGGGTCCCGGTCCCCTTGTCTGTGCCCACCAGGGTCCCGGTCCCCTTGTCTGTGCCCACCAGGGTCCCGGTCCCCTTGTCTGTGCCCACCAGGGTCCCGGTCCCCTTGTCTGTGCCCACCAGGGTCCCGGTCCCCTTGTCTGTGCCCACCAGGGTCCCGGTCCCCTTGTCTGTGCCCACCAGGGTCCCGGTCCCCTTGTCTGTGCCCACCAGGGTCCCGGTCCCCTTGTCTGTGCCCACCAGGGTCCCGGTCCCCTTGTCTGTGCCCACCAGGGTCCCGGTCCCCTTGTCTGTGCCCACCAGGGTCCCGGTCCCCTTGTCTGTGCCCACGTTTCCATTTTTTTTTTTTTGCAAAAAAAAAACCCAGCGATGATGAAATACCACCAATTTTATGTGTGTTTATTTGTGTGAATAACAGTGCTGCCTACCAGTGGCCACCAGCTCCACCTATCGGTGCCCACAGTACCACTGTGCCCACCAGTGTGGGTACAGTGTTGTATGACCGCACAATTGTCATTCAAAGTGCGTCGGCGCTAAAAATTGGTCTAAGCAGGAAGGGGGGTTTAAGTGCCCAGTAAGGAAGTGGTTAATATTCAAAGCAAAGTCAGCCATCCGTCCATGTCTCCATGCTTTATTTTGCTGGGAAATCACTTGGAGAAACCCCCCCCCCCCCCCTTTGCATTTCTGCCATCTGCCATCTTGAGTCAGGGCAGATGATTCCTGGCCATAGCCATCTTGAGTCAGGGCAGATGATTCCTGGCCATAGCCATCTTGAGTCAGGGCAGATGATTCCTGGCCATAGCCATCTTGAGTCAGGGCAGATGATTCCTGGCCATAGCCATCTTGAGTCAGGGCAGATGATTCCTGGCCGTGGCCATCTTGAGTCAGGGCAGATGATTCCTGGCCGTGGCCATCTTGAGTCAGGGCAGATGATTCCTGGCCGTGGCCATCTTGAGTCAGGGCAGATGATTCCTGGCCGTGGCCATCTTGAGTCAGGGCAGATGATTCCTGGCCGTGGCCATCTTGAGTCAGGGCAGATGATTCCTGGCCGTGGCCATCTTGAGTCAGGGCAGATGATTCCTGGCCGTGGCCATCTTGAGTCAGGGCAGATGATTCCTGGCCGTGGCCATCTTGAGTCAGGGCAGATGATTCCTGGCCGTGGCCATCTTGAGTCAGGGCAGATGATTCCTGGCCGTGGCCATCTTGAGTCAGGGCAGATGATTCCTGGCCGTGGCCATCTTGAGTCAGGGCAGATGATTCCTGGCCGTGGCCATCTTGAGTCAGGGCAGATGATTCCTGGCCGTGGCCATCTTGAGTCAGGGCAGATGATTCCTGGCCGTGGCCATCTTGAGTCAGGGCAGATGATTCCTGGCCGTGGCCATCTTGAGTCAGGGCAGATGATTCCTGGCCGTGGCCATCTTGAGTCAGGGCAGATGATTCCTGGCCGTGGCCATCTTGAGTCAGGGCAGATGATTCCTGGCCGTGGCCATCTTGAGTCAGGGCAGATGATTCCTGGCCGTGGCCATCTTGAGTCAGGGCAGATGATTCCTGGCCGTGGCCATCTTGAGTCAGGGCAGATGATTCCTGGCCGTGGCCATCTTGAGTCAGGGCAGATGATTCCTGGCCGTGGCCATCTTGAGTCAGGGCAGATGATTCCTGGCCGTGGCCATCTTGAGTCAGGGCAGATGATTCCTGGCCGTGGCCATCTTGAGTCAGGGCAGATGATTCCTGGCCGTGGCCATCTTGAGTCAGGGCAGATGATTCCTGGCCGTGGCCATCTTGAGTCAGGGCAGATGATTCCTGGCCGTGGCCATCTTGAGTCAGGGCAGATGATTCCTGGCCGTGGCCATCTTGAGTCAGGGCAGATGATTCCTGGCCGTGGCCATCTTGAGTCAGGGCAGATGATTCCTGGCCGTGGCCATCTTGAGTCAGGGCAGATGATTCCTGGCCGTGGCCATCTTGAGTCAGGGCAGATGATTCCTGGCCGTGGCCATCTTGAGTCAGGGCAGATGATTCCTGGCCGTGGCCATCTTGAGTCAGGGCAGATGATTCCTGGCCGTGGCCATCTTGAGTCAGGGCAGATGATTCCTGGCCGTGGCCATCTTGAGTCAGGGCAGATGATTCCTGGCCGTGGCCATCTTGAGTCAGGGCAGATGATTCCTGGCCGTGGCCATCTTGAGTCAGGGCAGATGATTCCTGGCCGTGGCCATCTTGAGTCAGGGCAGATGATTCCTGGCCGTGGCCATCTTGAGTCAGGGCAGATGATTCCTGGCCGTGGCCATCTTGAGTCAGGGCAGATGATTCCTGGCCGTGGCCATCTTGAGTCAGGGCAGATGATTCCTGGCCGTGGCCATCTTGAGTCAGGGCAGATGATTCCTGGCCGTGGCCATCTTGAGTCAGGGCAGATGATTCATGTAGCAATTGACTTCCTGGAATCCATCTGCCTTTAGCTCAGACAGGAGGGGGGTGCTTTAGCTGAGTAAATCCCCTCCTGGAGTCTCCTGGGGTGTATGACTTAATTTTCCTATGGAGGAAACCAGGAAGTAACTAAAGCAATGTAAAAAAAAAAAAGTTTAAAACCAGTACATGCTCACCGCCCACTATATTAGGTACACCTTGCTAGTTCCGGGTTGGACCCCGTTTTACCTCCATTTCTCGTGGCAGAGATACAACAAGGTGTTGGAAACATTCCCCAGATTTTGCTCTATAGTGACATGATGACATCACACAGTTGCTGCAGATTTGTCGGCTGCACATCAATGATGGGAATCTCCCGTTCACATATTGGATGAGATGCGGTGACTGTGGTGAGATGATTGGATCTTTGTGACATGGTGACATCATCCTGCTGGGAGGAGCCATCAGAAGATGGGGACACTGGAGTCATAAAGGGATGGACATGGTCAGCAACAATGCTCAGGTAGGCCGTGGTGTTTAAATGATGATCAATTGGTAATGAGGGGTCAAAAGTGTACCAAGAAAATATCCCCCCCACTATTACACCCCCACCAGCCTGACCCGGTGATACAAGTCAGGATGGATCTATGTGCCAAATTCTGACCCAACCATCTGAATGTCGCAGCTGAAATCGAGACTCTTTAGACCAGGCAACGTTTTTCCAATGTTGGTGATCCTGTGTGACTTGTAGCCTCAGTTTCCTGTTCTGAGCTGACAGGAGTGGCACCGGTGTGGTCTTCTGCTGCTGTAGCCCATCTGCTTCAAGGTTCGATGTGTTGTGCATTCAGGGATGTATTCTGCATACCTCGGATGTAACGAGGGGTTATGTGAGTTACTGTTGCCTTTCTATCATCTGGAACCAGTCCATTCTCCTCTGACCTCAACAAGGCATTTTTCACCACACAACTGCCGCGCACTGGATATTTTCTCTTTTCTTTTTTGACCATTCTCTGTAAACCCTAGAGATGGTTGTGTGTGAAAATCCCAGGAGATCAGCAGTTTTTTTTTTTTTTTTTGAAATGCTGAGATCAGCCTGTCTGGCACAAACAATCGTGCCACGTTCAAAGTCACTTAAATCCCCATTCTGATGCTCGGTTTGAACTTCAGCAAGTTGTCTTCACCACGTCTAGATGCACAATGAGCGAAGGTGACCTGTCATCTGCCTGCTCAGCGGGAATCAATGAAGGGATCCCCCGCTGAGCAAGCGTATTCCTTCCCACGCAGGTGCCCAAGGCCCCTTTCACACTTGTGTGACTTGGGACTGCAAAGTCGCATGGCAAGTCGCACCCCATGATTTCCAATGAGTACCGTTCATATGTGTGCTACTTCAAAGTAGTCCCTGTACTACTTTTGACCAACTTTGATGCAAGTCGAGGTCCATAGACCAACTTTACACGGGGCATTCCCTGAAATCACAGCTGCAAAATCGCACAACTTTGAAGTCGCGGTGCTGATAAAGGGCGAATTTACTAAGACTGCAGCCGCAGCGTCTGGCAACCAATTACATTTTTAGCTGATTTTGAAAGCTAAAAATGCAACAAGGTCTTTGGAGCTGGTAAATATTTAATTAAAGTGGTTATAAACCTGGATAATTAAAAAAAAAAAAAAAACCTGCAAGACAAAGCCGTAATGAGCTTGTATGACTAGCATACTAGCTCAATATGCATTACTTACCTTGGATCGAAGCACCAGAAGCCGTCCTTGTGTCCCCCCTTCCCCTCTGGCCACAGACATCTCTTCATAAAGTTACTGCTGGGTATTGCCGCTCCATCGCTCTTTTTGGCCGTATAGGTGATGACGTCATTCCGCGCATGCGCCAGCAAATACGGTATTGCCGTTTTTCTTTTTTTATTATTATTAATGGGATTCTTGCTGCGGCTGTGCTGTTCAACCTTTTAGAAAATATCCCCTAAACCGTGTAGGTTTAGGAGATATTGCAAACACCTACAGGTATGCCTTCATATAGGCTTCCCTGTAGGTGTAACTTTCTGGGGGGGGTGGGGTTACAACCACTTTAATGAATGAACACTGTGATTTATCTGTACCGATCACTCCTGTCTTTATTCTTTACTAAAGCATAGTAAACTCTGTTTACTGCAGAGAAAGGTACTGTGGAATCTGTCCTCATTCATTTCTTTGTCTCAAAAGTGAGACATCAGGGGTCTGTTTAGACCCTTAATATTTCACCAAAACTCCTCAATGGGGCTCCTAAATAAAAAATGATATTATAGATAGAGATAGAGAAAAAACTATTGACACTAGCAGCTAAGAGAGCAGCAGTGTGCTTGTATTTAGCGTGTCACTTGCCACATCACCTGCCACAATCTGCGGATTGTCCACTTGCCCTGCCACAAGTTGTGGAATGTCACCTGGCCACTTGGAAGCCAGCAGCCCTGTGGGGGCGTAACATTTGGGGGGGGAGTGAGGAGCTTAAGCAATAGAGAATTGTGATTGGGGTGTGCCCTGGCACACCCACTATAATTGGAGCGGAAACTGCGAGCCAGGCCTTCTCTGTCAACATCAGTGCCTGACCTCACAAATGTGCCTCTGGAAGAATGGTCAAACATTCCCATAGACACACTCCTAAACCTTGTGGACGTTCTTCCCAGAAGAGTTGAAGCTGTTATGGCTGCAAAGGGCGGAGCCAACTCAATATTGAACCCTACGGACTAAGACTGGGAGGCCATTAAAGTTCATGTGCGTGTAAAGGCCGGCGTCCCAATACTTTTGACAAGATAGTGTACCTGAAATAAGCCTGGTGATCATGTTATAGAGCAGGGATCCTCAAACTACGGCCCTCCAGCTGTTGCGGAACTACACATCCCATGAGGCATTGTAAAACTCTGACATTCACAGACATGACTAGGCATGATGGGAATTGTACTTCCTGAACAACTGGAGGGCCGTAGTATGAAGACCCATGTTATAGAGAGTAATAAAAGCCAATTCTCACTACATCAGGGATATGCAATTAGTGGACCTCCAGATGTTGCAAAACTACAAGTCCCATCATGCCTCTGGGTGTCATGCTTGTGGCTGTCAGTCTTGCTATGCCTTGTGGAAATTGTAGTTCTGCAACAGCTGGAGGTCCGCTAATAGCATACCCCCGCACTACAGGATCAGGGTAAAAGATGTACAGTACATAATGCTTGGAAATGATCTAGAGAGGGGGGATTGGCTTTGGGGGTAAATTTGGGGAATACCTGCACATATACTTTAAGGCACGATATGCACAGGCTTTTAGTGCCACCCTCGGATTATCCGTCAGGAATTGTGCGAAGACAGGCCGTTGTCGGAAAAATCCAACCGTTCGCACGCTCCATCGGACAATTGTCAGATTTTCCATGGACAAATGTCTGATAGGCTTTAAAATTGTCCGCCAACAATTGTGTGTTGGATTTTCCAATTGTGTGTACACAAGTCCATCGGACAAAACAAACGCGCATTCTCGGAAGCAATGCTCACCACAACATATTAGCAGAAGTTGCCCAAAGGGTGGCACTAAAGAGCTGAAAAAAAAACCCACATAGTTTTGTGTTCGGACAAAGGTCCTACGCTTTGTCCGATGAAAATCCGATCGCGTGTACGAGGCCTAAGAATCGGATTTCTGTGTGTGGATAGATGCGACTATTCATATCTGTTTGCACCGCCAGCAATTACTTGCGATGATTGAGGCCGGACGCACTTTTGATAAATGACCGTGCGACGGCGTCTACCACAAGACAATCCACATACCTGATATCTGTTTGAGACTTTCAAAGGACACATGATTTTTTTTTTTTTTCTCTGGCTGTGCGTTTTTGGTTTATAATTTTTTTTCTTTTTTTCTCTTTTCTTTTTTCTATTGTTGGTTTATTTTTTTTTGTTTTTTTCTCTTATTTTTATTTTTTTTCTCCTTTTCTTTTTTTCTTTTTATTTTTTTACATTTATTTTTTCTTCATTGTGATGTCCTGATTGGCTCCTACAGAGTAAGCTTATCTTCCCTGATCATCCGCGGTGACCATATTCCTCTGCGGTTGGATGGCACAGTGGTGAGGGTCTTCTGGGTGAACATACCGGTTTCTCTAGCACTGGAAACCACATTAAAGTCACTGCAGCCCCCGAAGCTATAGAGAAAACCAATGGCATCCACCCCCCGCCCCCAAAGCAAATACCTTTCTTTTTGAGCGATTAAAATACCAGATTATTGCAGAAATGGAGTAGCATGTGGCCCACGCCATGTGACCGCATTGGGCCAATCATCAAGCAGCAGCACTGTCGCATGGGGAAAGTCCATAAGCCTGTGCAAGCTTGTGTGTGACTTGCAGCTCACACAGGACGGAGTTCTCGGCTCCCAGCAGATAAATGTAGAGGAGCAAAATGTTAGGAAGGAGCGTGCAGTGCTAGCAGGGCCGGGCTTGCCATTGGGCTCAATTGTGGCAACCCCCGTTCGTATCAATTTCAGCACACCCCCCCACTCAACAACTTTGGCGGATGGATGTCATTCTCAGCAGACACCAGACCCCCCCCACAACAACTTGCTCCAGGGGGCCCCTTCACTGCAGCTGTGTAAGGGGTCCCAAAATTACTGAAGGCCCTACATTAGGTCGGTCGGCGGATCCATCCCCTCACCTCAACAACTATGATCGGTGGGCGGAAACAACCCATCTACCCCCCCCCCCCGCTTCTCTGCTCCAGGGGGCCCCCTTTGTTTATTAAGCCCAGGGGCCCCCACTTGCTAGGGAATAGTTCACCTTTGGGAACATGTAATAAGTGCCACCTGCTGAAGCATCGCCTCAATCCGCCACCTTTGGTGACAGTAAGCCGGTAATCTTATCCCTAAACTCGCTGTCGCAATTAAAAAAAAAAAAGTGTCTTCTCACTCAACAGGATCATTCATTCAGAAGGTTCTGAGTGAGTGACTCGGTTCTATCAACCCCGCCACACTGAGATATGGTGATGGCCGAGGGCATCAGAGGATTGCAAGGAATTCAGGAACCACCAGCACCACAAGTAGGGTTGCCACCTTTTTTCTTTACATCAAACCAAAACACGTCAATGTCGCACAGCTTTTTAGTTTCATAGTATGCATAGATGTTGCTATTAAATAACATTTCTAATCATATGAAGTTAATCACAGGAGTCCCCCCTTTACAGCAGAGTCTGCAGAGTCCCCCCTTTACATCAGAGTTCCCCCTCTACAACACAGTCCACCGCGTTCCCCTTTTTACATCTGAACTCAGAGTTCCCTTTCACTGTAAGGGGGGGGACTCTGCAGACTCTGTAAGGGAGAACTCTGGGGACTTTGAAGAAAGGGATGCTCTGGTGGACAGAAAGGACTCTGATGTAAGGAGGAACACTGTGGCCTCTGGTGTAAAGGGGAGCTCTGATGTAATGAGTGCTCTAAGAACCCTGATTTGCCTTGGCGTACTCACTTAGACGCAGGAGAGAGAGGGGGGGGGGGGAAAGGTAGTCTGATCTGAATAATGTGTCTGGGTTGCAGGCAGTCTGAAACCCGGACGCATGGTTCCAAACTTGAACTGTCCAGGTGAATCCTGAACAAAAGATCCCAACTGTCCCTCATTCCTCATTATTTGTCCCTCATTTTGGTCTGATCTCTAAAGTTGTATATAAAATGCACTTTTTATCTTTCAAAAAGTGTTTCCCAGCACTAAACCTTTCATCTGACTTCTAAATTGCTGCATTTGTAAATTCCAAAACTCAATATAAAGGAATAGTAGTGTTTAAAAAGCACTTGTGGGTTTAACCAATCCCCCACACATGATCACCCATGTCCTCCTCCAGCCCCCTCTGTTTTGCTGCAGTCTCCCTCCCTCCGTGTTGCCATCTCCATCCGTGTGTCCCCCTCCGTCCTGCCATCTCCATCCGTGTGTCCCCCTCCGTCCTGCCATCTCCATCCGTGTGTCCCCCCTCCGTGCTGCCATCTCCATCTGTGTGTCCCCCTCAGGTGCTGCCATCTCCATTTGTGTGTCCCCCTCAGGTGCTGCCATCCCCAGCCGTGTGTCCCCCTCAGGTGCTGCCATCCCCAGCCGTGTGTCCCCCTCAGGTGCTGCCATCCCCAGCCGTGTGTCCCCCTCAGGTGCTGCCATCCCCAGCCGTGTGTCCCCCTCAGGTGCTGCCATCCCCAGCCGTGTGTCCCCCTCAGGTGCTGCCATCCCCAGCCGTGTGTCCCCCTCAGGTGCTGCCATCCCCAGCCGTGTGTCCCCCTCAGGTGCTGCCATCCCCAGCCGTGTGTCCCCCTCAGGTGCTGCCATCCCCAGCCGTGTGTCCCCCTCAGGTGCTGCCATCCCCAGCCGTGTGTCCCCCTCAGGTGCTGCCATCCCCAGCCGTGTGTCCCCCTCAGGTGCTGCCACCCCCATCCGTGTGTCCCCCTCAGGTGCTGCCACCCCCATCCGTGTGTCCCCCTCAGGTGCTGCCACCCCCATCCGTGTGTCCCCCTCAGGTGCTGCCACCCCCATCCGTGTGTCCCCCTCAGGTGCTGCCACCCCCATCCGTGTGTCCCCCCTCAGGTGCTGCCACCCCCATCCGTGTGTCCCCCTCAGGTGCTGCCACCCCCATCCGTGTGTCCCCCTCAGGTGCTGCCACCCCCATCCGTGTGTCCCCCTCAGGTGCTGCCACCCCCATCCGTGTGTCCCCCTCAGGTGCTGCCACCCCCATCCGTGTGTCCCCCTCAGGTGCTGCCACCCCCATCCGTGTGTCCCCCTCAGGTGCTGCCACCCCCATCCGTGTGTCCCCCTCAGGTGCTGCCATCCCCATCCGTGTGTCCCCCTCAGGTGCTGCCATCCCCATCCGTGTGTCCCCCTCAGGTGCTGCCATCCCCATCCGTGTGTCCCCCTCAGGTGCTGCCATCCCCATCCGTGTGTCCCCCTCAGGTGCTGCCATCCCCATCCGTGTGTCCCCCTCCGTCCTGCCATCTCCATCCGTGTGTCCCCCTCCGTCCTGCCATCTCCATCCGTGTGTCCCCCTCCGTCCTGCCATCTCCATCCGTGTGTCCCCCTCCGTCCTGCCATCTCCATCCGTGTGTCCCCCTCCGTCCTGCCATCTCCATCCGTGTGTCCCCCTCCGTGCTGCCATCTCCATCCGTGTGTCCCCCTCCGTGCTGCCATCTCCATCCGTGTGTCCCCCTCCGTGCTGCGCTCTCCCTCCGTGCTGCGCTCTCCCTCCGTGCTGCGCTCTCCCTCTGTGTTCCTCCTCCACCCCCTGGAACTGTCAGGATGGAGAGCGGTGGTAGGAGCCGGTAAATCCGGCTCCTTACTGTTCCGAATGTACAGAGTCAGTGATTACTGACTCTTTCCATTCACATAACTGAAACATCATAAACTGTGTTTACAATGTTTCAGTTTATGGATGAAGAGGAGCCGCTGTCGCTGTCTTCTCTCCATTCATTTTCAGTGTAGCAGAGAAAGGGACTGGGGAATCTGTGTCCTTAGTCCCTTTCTCTGTCTCAAAGGGGAGATGTCAGAGGTCTGTTAAGATCCCTGATATCTCACCAAAGCCCCCCAACAGGGCTGATAAAAAAAAAAAAGAAGAAAAGAATAATAATTAAAAATAAAAACACACAGTGACAAAAAAGAAAGCATTATAAATAAAAGAAAAATGTAAAAAAATATATAAAATTGTAAAAAATGTAAAATAAAACTACTGCCATATGTGCCACTGTCGCATGAGATTAAAAAAAAGTATCGGTATTGGCGAGTACTTGGGAAAAAAGTATCAGTACTTGTACTCGGTCTTTAAAAAGTGGTATCGGGACAATCCTAATACATATAAAATCTTTATTTTTTTTTATTTTTTAACACTTATGCCGCGTACACACGGTCGTTTTTTGCGATGAAAAAAAAATGTTGTTTTTTAAAACGTCATTTAAATTGATCGTGTGTGGGCAAAACCAAACCAAAAAAAAAATTCCAACATGCTTGAATTTTTTGTGTCGTTTTTCAAAACGTCGTTTTTTGTTTCACAAAAAGTCACCGTGTGTAGCAAAAACGTCGTTCGAAGCGACGTTTTTCAACCCGCGCATGCCCAGAAGCTAGTTATGAAGCGAGCTTCAATGGAAAAGAGTGGTGAACGTAATCTCACTTTTTGTGAAAAAAACGATGGTGTGTATGCAACATCGTCTTTGAAAAGTGACGTTTCAAAAACGTCGTTTTTTACTTCACAGAAAATGATCGTGTGTACGCGGCATTAGGCTCTTAACCAAGCTAGAATTTCCCCTTGATTAAGGAAAACCCATACTACATCAGCCACACATCCGTTGACAGGTTGAACCGTATTGGTTTATTTGAAAGCTATCCTTCACAGAAGCCCCCCTACATTGCATTGCAGTGTTTATCTTTAGCTGTGGAACAGCTGCTTCTTTCTCGCTCTGGGAGATGAAATTTTCGCGCACAGGAGGAGGGGGAGCGCTGAGCGCAGCTATATGCGGACTCAAGCTGTCGAAAAACTATTTTTGCTCATAGCAGTGATACAGTGCGGGGTGCAACAGTGACACCTCTGGTCACAGGAGGAACAGCGTGACGGCCTAGGACAGGCTGGGGCCTGGCACTCATTTTCCGGTAGCTGCCTTCTGAATTGATGACGCAGTGCGAGCCGATTCACTTTTACGCGTCTAAAAAGAAATAACGTTTTAATGTAAGCTTTTCAGACGCGTGATTACGCATTTGCTTTGCATGCGTTTAGGGTGAGGCTTTTTACTGGTTGCTGATTGGACAGAAAGGCCTGGTTCAAACCTGTGCATTTTCAGTTATGCAGAAACACACGACAGTCCATAGAACATGGTGTCCTATGGATGTAGATCTGTGCATTGTATGGAAAGGACTGATTAAGGCCCCTTTCACACTGGGGCGTTTTTCGTGTAAAGCGTCTGAAAGAAGCCTCATCTGCAATCCCAATGTGAAAGCCTGGGTGCTTGCAGAGCCTCTTTCACACTGCCAGAGCCCGAAAACCGCTGGTAAAGCGCCGCTAAGACCCTAACATTTTAGGGCGTTTTTGCAGTGCCTCCGTGTGAAAGGGCAAGGCGTTTTTGCAGCACTTTCAATGGAGAGGGGCGTTTTTGGAGCGTTTTTTTTTCCAGCTTGGTGTGAAAGGGTCCATTGAAATGCATGGAGAGCATTTTATTAGGTCGGGTTCACACCTATGCGAATTGAGTGCGGCTTAAACCGCATCCAATTCGCAGAACATTTCATAAAAATATCGTTTTCAATGAGGCTGGTTCACATATGTGCGATGCATTCGCACTGCGCATTGCTGAAAAAACGTGTGCGTTTTCTAGGCTTTGCGGTGCGGCTCAGGCCCATTATCTTCTATGGGCACGCATTCGCAGATGTGTTCATTTCTCTTCAGGATTTTTCTCATTCACCTCAATGCACTTTCCCCCTCCCCCCTCCCAGGTCTCCAAATTCGCATCTAAAACAGAGATGATCTGCTGAGCAGTTCTCTTATCTCTCTGCAGAGATAAGAGAGCTGAAATTCGCACCGCACAAGTGTGAATTCGGCCTTGATAGCGCTATTTTTAACGCTGTAAAAACGCTTCAGCGTGAAAGGTGTCTAATGGTTTTTGGTTCTATAGACTTCAATGGATCAAAAACGTGTATTGAAAAACACAACCTGCCTAGGTGTGAACTGGGGGAACGGAGTGGGCGGAGGGTGGACGGTGTTAGTTCACCTTAAAAAAAAAAAAAAAATTCTGAGAATGTGAACTTTATTGATTGGCTGCATGCAAATGTGAAATACTGTATAATACAGTTATGTATTTGGTGAGATATGTTTTCAAATACAGCCAGTATAAGCAGCTGAAATCTGTTTTTATGTTGGCTTTCATTTAGCCCCCGCACAGCACAGCAGACAAAGGAATGGCCAGCACTGAAAGGGGTTGTAAATGGTAAAAAAAAAAAATCCCCTAAATAGCTTCCCTTACCTTAGTGCAGTCCTCCTTCACATACCTCATCCTTCCATTTTGTTTTTAAATGTCCTTATTTCTTCTGAGAAATCCTCACTTCCTGTTCTTCTGTCTGTAACTCCACACAGTAATGCCAGGCTTTCTCCCTGGTGTGGAGTGTCGTGCTCTGCCCCTCCCTTGGACTACAGGAGAGTCAGGACGCCCACTAACACACAGCTCCTTTCTCTATCTGCAACGTAGAGAGCATCCTGACTCTCCCGTAGTCCAAGGGAGGGGGCGAGCACGACACTCCACACCAAGGAGAAAGCCTCACATTACTGTGTGGAGTTACAGACAGAAGAACAGGAAGTGAGGTTTTCTCAGAAGAAATAAGGACATTTAAAAGCAAAATCGAAGGATGAGGTAAGTGAAGAAGGACTGCACTAAGATAAAGGAAGATATTAACTGCTTCCCGACCGCCCACCGTCATATTACTGCGGGACAGTGGCTCTGTCTCGTGGGAGCACGTAGCTCTACGTCCTCTTTTTCGGGCACTAGGGGGCGCGCAGGCCCCCGAGTCCCGCGCGCGTGCCCGGCGGGTACGATCGCCGCCGGGCACCCGCGATTGCTCGTTACAGAGCGGGGAACGAGAGGTATGTGTGTAAACACACAGCTCCCGGTCCTGTCAGCGGGGGAAACGCTGATCTCCCGTTCATACAATGTATGAACAGAAGATCAGTGATTTCCCCTAGTGAGGCCACCCCCCCCCCCCATACAGTTAGAACACACCAGGAACACACTTAACCCCTTCCCTGCCCCCTAGTGTTAACCCCTTCACTGCCAATGGCATTTTTATAGTAATCCAATGCATTTTTATAGCACTGATCGCTAACAAAATGCCAATGGTCCCAAATATTTGTCAAAAGTGTCCGATGTGTCCGCCATAATGTCGCAGTACTGAAAAAACAACGCTGATCGCTGCCATACTAGTAAAAAAAAATATTAATAAAAATGCCATAAAACGACCCCCTTTTTTGTAAACGCTATAAATTTTGCGCTAACCAATCAAACGCTAATTGCGTTTTTTTTTAATGAAAAATATGTAGAAGAATACGTTTCGGCCTAAAACTGAGGAAATTTTTTTTTTTTACAATTTTTTTGGGGGATATTTATTATAGCAAAATGTAAAAAATATTGCATTTTTTTCAAAATTGTCGCTCTATTTTTGTTTATAGCGCAAAAAATAAAAACCGCAGAGATGATCAAATACCACCAAAAGAAAGCTCTATTTGTGGGGAAAAAAGGACGCCAATTTTGTTTGGGAGCCACGTCGCACGACCGCGCAATTGTCGGTTAAATCGACGCAGTGCCGAATCACAAAAAGTGCTCTGGTCTTTGGACAGCAATATGGTCCGGGGCTAAAGTGGTTAACCACTTCCCGCCCGGCCAATAGCCGATTTACGGCCGGGAAGTGGTTATGAAATCGTGACTAGCCGTTCTCAAACGGCTTAGCACGATTTCAATGCCGCGCGCCCGTAGGGGCGCGCAGTGCGGCGATCGGTGATGCGGGGTGTCAGTCTGACACCCTGCACCTCCGATCTTGGTAACGAGTCTCCGGCGGAGCCTCGTTACCACGTGATCAGCCGTGTCCAATCACGGCTGATCACGATGTAAACAGGAAGAGCCGCCGACGGCTCTTCCTCACTCGCGTCTGACAGACGCGAGTACAGGAGAGCCGATCAGCGGCTCTCCTGACAGGGGGGGTTCGCGCTGATTGTTTATCAGCGCAGCCCCCCCCTCGGATCGCCACACGGACCACCAGGGAGTGCCCACACTAGACCACCAGGGTACTTACAAAAAAAAAGGACAAAAAAAAAAAAAAGGGCAGTAAAAAAAAAATAATGCCAATCAGTGCCCACACATGGGCACTGATTGGCAACAGGTGATCCATCAGTGCCACCCCAGTGTCTGTCAGTGCCAATCCATGCCCAGTGCCCACCTATCAGTGCCCACCTGTGCCACCTATGAGTGCCCACCTGTGCCGCCTATGAGTGCCCACCTGTGCCGCCTATGAGTGCCCACCTGTGCCGCCCATGAGTGCCCACCTGTGCCGCCCATGAGTGCCCACCTGTGCCGCCCATGAGTGCCCATCAGTGCCGCCTATGAGTGCCCATCAGTGCCCCATACCAGCGCCGCCTATCAGTGCCCATCAGTGCTACCTAATCGGTGCCCATCAGAACTACCTCATCGGTGCCCATCAGTGCCACCTCATCGGTGCCCGTAATTGAAAGAGAAAACATACTCATTTACAAAAAAATTTACAGAAAAAAATAAAAACATATTTTTTTTTCAAAATCTTCGCTCTATTTTTAGTTGTTGCGCAAAAAAAAAAACGCAGAGGTGATCAAATACCACCAAAAGAAAGCTCTATTTGTGGGGGAAAAAAAGATGCCAATTTTGTTTGGGTGCAGTGTAGCATGACCGCGCAATTGTCATTCAAATTGCGACAGTGCTGAAAGCTGAAAATTGGCTTGGGCAGGAAGGTGCGTAAGTGCCTGGTATGGAAGTGGTTAAGGGCCCTTTCAGACGTGCGGACCGTATGTCCATATTTCATCCATCCGTTTTCGGATGAAATACGGACATACATGTATCCCTATGGGATAGCGGGTGTCAGCGGATGAACATCCGCTGACACCCGTAATTGTCCGCCTCTGCAAACATCCGCATTTGCAGATGGAAGAAAACCCTATTTTTTCTTCCGTCTGCAAAGCGGATGGGATGAACACGGACATACGGTCCGTGCTCATCCGATCCCCCATAGGGGAGAGCAAAGCAAAAACAGGGCGGTCTCTGCACAGTGTGCGGGGACCGCCCTGTCATCCGACGGCTCAGCTTCAGATTTACTGAGCGATCCCCGCTGAGCTTACGGACACACGGAGGCGGATCAATACTGATCCACCCCGTGTGAAAGGGCCCTTAGGGGAAAAAAATTGTACCTTTACAACCCCTTTAAGAGCGCAGTATTGTCAGTCTAACATTGTAAACATGCCTACAGGTGAGGGGAGCCTAGAGATGGCCTTCTCAGTTTACCACTGCCCCCTTAAGGCCTGGTTCCCACCTATTGCACTTTTTTTTAGTGCTGTTTGCATTTTGCACTACAGAACGTGTTCCAAAGGAAACCATCATAAATGCCCCATCATTGGTATCAGAGGGGGAGGAATAGTGCCCCATCATTTCTATCACTAGAAAGAATAGTGCCCAATCATTGATATCACTAGAAGGTTTAGAGCCCCATCATTGGTATCAGTGAGAGGAATAGTGTCCCAGCATTGGTACGAGTGAGAGAAGTAGTGCCCTATCATTGGTATCAGTGGGAGGAATAGTGCCCTATCATTGGTATCAGTGGGAGGAATAGTGCCCCATTATTGGTATCACTAAAAGGAATTGGTATCAGTGAGAGGAATAGTGCCCTATCATTGGTATCACTAGAAGGTATAGAGCCCCCATTATTGGTGTCAGTGAGAGGACTAGAACCCGACTGTTGGTAGGAATGGTTCCCAGAGGGTCATATAAAGGCAAGCAAAGGGCCACATCCGGAGACCACAAGTGTAGGGTGTTAGTTAAAGCGGATGTCCACCCTAAAGTGAAGTTCCGCTCATCGGAACCCTCCCCCCCTTCCGGTGTCACATTTGACACCTTTCAGGGGGAGGGGGGTGCAGATACCTGTCTTCCGGCCCGCAGTCTTGGGCAAAAGACGGGTTTTTTCCGTTGTGTGCTGGGAACTCTCGGCTCCCAGCACACAGCGGGAGCCAATCGGCAGGCGCAGCGTGACTCGCGCATGCGCCGTAGGGAACCGGACAGTGAAGCCGCAGCGCTTCACTTCCTGGTTCCCTCACCGTGGATGGAGGGGGGAGCAGCAGAGAGACGAGCGATCGCTCATCCTCTGCTGCGGACGCCGCTGGACTCCAGGACAGGTAAGTGTCCTAATATTAAAAGTCAGCAGCTGCAGTATTTGTAGCTGCTGGCTTTTAATTATTTTTTTTTTTTTTAAGGGGCCATCCACTTTAACCCCTTCCATACAGGGCATTTTCACCCCCTTCCTGCCCAGACCAATTTTTAGTTTTCAGCGCTTTTGCACTTTGAATGACAATTGCGCGGTCATGCAACACTGTACCCAAATTAAATCGTTATGTTTTTTTCCCCCACAAATAGAGCTTTCTTTTAGTGGTATTTGATCATCTCTGCGGTTTTTATTTTTTGCGCTATAAACAAAAGAGCGACAGTTTAAAAAAAAAAAAATATTTTATACTTTTTTATTTAATACATATCACAATTTTTTTTTTTTTACTTTTTTTTCCCCTCAGTTTAGACCGATACGTATTCTTGTACGTATTTTTGGTTAAAAAAAATGCAATAATCGTATATTGATTGGTTTGCGCAACAGTTATAGCGTCTACAAAATAGGTGATAGATTTATGGCATTTTTTTTTTTACTAGTAATGGCGGCGATCTGCGTTTTTTTTTTTGTGACCGTGACATTGGGGCGGACATATCGGACACTTTTGACACGTTTTTGGGACCATTCACATTTACACAGCGATTAGTGCTATAAAACTGCACCGATTACTGTGTAAATGTGACTGACAGGGAAGGGGTTAACACTAGGGGGCACTGAAGGGGTTAAAATGTTTCCTAAAGTATGTTCTAACTGTAGGGGGAGGGGGACTTGCAGGGGGAGGAGACCGATGTGTGTTTCTCTGTACTGGGAACACACATCAGTCTCCTCACCGCTGACAGGAGGTGGATCTGTGTGTTTACACACACAGATCCACGCTCCTGCCGTGATCAGCGGTAATCGCGGGTGCCCGACGGCAATCGCGGCCGTCGTGCACGCGCACGGGATCGCGAGTGTTGCCGCGATCCCCTTCCCTGCAAGTCACATTTATATAGTAATCTGTGCATTTTTATAGCACTGTTTGCTGTATAAATGTGAATGGTCCCAAAAATTTGTCAAAAGTGTCTGATGTGTCCGCTGCAATATCGCAGTCCTGACAAAAAAATCTCAGATCACACATTACTAGTAAAAGAAAAGAAAAAATGATAATAAGTCATAATTCTATCTATAGCGCCCTATTTTGTAGGCTCTATAACGTTTGCACAAACCAATCACTATACGCTTATTGCGTTTTTTTTTTTTTTTTTTTTGTTTTTTTTTTACCAAAAATATGTAGAAGAATACGTATCTGCCTAAACTGAGAAAAAAATATATATTTTTTGTTAAAAAAAATGGGATATTTATTATAGCAAAAAGTAAAAAAAAAAAAGATTTAGATTTTTTCAAAATTGTCGCTCTATTTTTGTTTATAGCGCAAAAAATAAAAACCGCAGAGGTGATCAAATCCCACCAAAAGAAAGTGATATTTGTGGGGGAAAAAAAGGACGCCAATTGTCAGTTAAAGCGACGCAGTGCAATATTGCCAGCCATCACCAAAAAAGTCCTAAGAATTGAGTGACTATTGAGATGCGATCGACGATCGACTATCAAAAATCGCAGACGTTTACCCCAGCCTAAGCACATATCATGTGCTTTGATCAACACTAGATCGGCAGTAAAACACCAACTAGAAATCCATGATTTCATCCTACAATACAATCTAGACTGCCTCTTTATTACAGAAAGCTGTCTCACAGCCAACTGTAACACCATTCTAGAAGAATTGGTGCCAGAACACTACCGTATTATAAACGGAAAACAGAATAGGGCAAAGAGGCGGAGGCCTGGCAGTGATCCACAAGACTCATCTTGCGATCACTAAACCAATCCTTCAAAACCCTTTTCCATTCATGGAAACCCTTACTCTGCAACTGCAAGTAAACTCCCAGGAGACCGTCTGGATTCTTCTCTGCTATAGACCACCTGGCCCAAAATCGCAGCTGCTACCATCATTGACGGAGTTTATCTCCACTTATACCCTTAACAGCAAACACCTTTTGCTGCTCGGGGACTTCAATCTCTGGGCCAACTCCTCACAAGACCCCATTGCCGACGCCTGTATTGACCACATGGAAGGATTAGGGCTACAACAACTAGTATGTGGGCCCACACATGCTTCAGGTCACACACTCGATCTTATTTTCAGACAAAATCTGGAAATAAAAATTCTGGAAAATGAACCGTTGCCATGGACAGATCACCATGCAATTAAATTCATTATTCCCAATTTCCCCCCCTTAACAAAAAGATCAAAACCAGTGACAGCACACTGGACTAGATGTCAGAAGAAGCTCCATTCGGATCTCTTCAAAACCGCGTTAAGGAAAAAAATACAAACAATTCAGCCGCATCAAACGGCAGTAGAAACACTGGATGCCATAAACACAGCCCTATTACAGTCAGCCGACTTAGTAGCGCCGAAAAGTAAAACCTGCATCCGGAAAAACAACTCCAGCTGGTTCAACAACCAACTGGCGTTACTGAAGCAAGAACGCAGAAGGGCGGAAGCCGCCTGGAAAAGAAGCTATTCAGAGTTAAACCTCTCCATCTACAAGAAAATACCATAAAGAAATCTTCCAAGCCAAGAAAAATTATTTTTCCAAGGCTATCAACAGCGCCCTAAACCACCCCCGCGAACTCTTCAAGATGGTCACTCAGACCATGAATCCAGGATGTCTTGAAGCCCCCAATTCGGATACCCAAGAATTTTGCAATGAATTATTGGATTACTTCATTAATAAAATCGAGGGAATCCGTGAAAGCATTCAGCAAAACCATTCCCCCCTCAGCCCCCCCCCGCAATTTTTCACACAATACCCACAGTAATTCACCACAATAAGGTAAGTTCACCCTGGAGTCCATCACCATCGACGCCACAAAAAATATCATTGGCACTTTGCGTAATGGCACAGCGCCAAATGATATCATTCCTACTAAACTGCTGAAGGAATGCGCCGACATCCTGGCACCTCCTATCACGCAGCTTGTTAACCAATCTTTCAGGGAAGGCATAGTGCCCTCACAGTTAAAAGAGGGCATAATCCAACCCATCCTGAAGAAACCCTCCCTAGACCCCAAGGACCCAGTCCACCGCCGTCTCATAACAGGCCTAAATGTACTCTCAAAGGTAATGGAGAAAGTAGTGGTACAACAGCTGCCACAGCATCTAGATACCCACAACCTACTTGATCTATTTCAATCGGGTTTCCGTCCCGGACACGGGACGGAAACCGCATTGCTCAAAATATAGGACGACGCTCTCGAGGCCGCAGACGAAGGAGAATCTTGTCTTCTGGTTCTGTTGGACCTAAGCGCAGCTTTTGACACTGTAGACCACAAATTATTATTGGCACGGCTAGCTGAAGTAGCCAGAGTCGCAGAAGGCGATTTATCCTGGTTCTCCTCTTTTTTGGAAAACTGACCGCAAACAGTGAAGTTAGGACCTTTCACTTCTGAGAAACGCACAGTATCATGCAGAGTCCCTCAAGGATCGCCGCTGTCACCGGTGCTGTTTAACATCTATCTTCGTCCTCTTTTTGAGATTATCAGCAGCCAAAAACTGCTTTACCACTCATATGCAGACGACACGCAACTGTATTTCCGCATCTGCAACAGAAAGGATCACCACCTCAATCTAGAGACATGTCTCTCTATGATAGAGAACTGGATGACAAAGAGTCATCTTAAACTCAACGGAGCGAAAACAGAACTTCTCCTGTTTCACGCCAAACGGAGGAATCAACCTGCAACAACTTGGAGTCCCCCGCCCATTCTGGGCAAAATCATCTCCCCTAGCGCCAAAGTCAAAAGTCTTGGGGTCATCTTCGACTCCTACATGACAATGGACGCACAAATAGGGTCAGTAGTCAGCAGTTCTCATCATCTGCTGCACCTACTACGCAGACTTACTCATTTTATTCCCAAGGAAGACATATCGGTCGTGGTGGGAACAATTGTAAACTCAAGATTGGACTATGCAAATGCTCTTTACCTCGGACTCCCCAAGTACCAAATCGCTCGTCTACAAGTCGTTCAAAATACGGCCGCTAGACTTGTGACTGGAAAAAAACCTTGGGAATCAATCTCACCTTCACTGAGAACCCTTCACTGGTTACCAGTAAAAGACAGAATCACTTTTAAAACACTGTCTAATGCATAGATGTATCCATGGGAATGCTCCCCATTATCTATGCGAAAAAATAAAAGCTCATAATCCCAATCGCGTTCTGCGATCCACCAATCAAAATCTACTCCAGATTCCGAAAGCCAATTACAAGTCCAAAGGAGAAAGAAGATTCGCGATCCAAGGTCCCAGACTATGTAACGCTTTACCAACCAGCATTCGGTTGGAGGAGAATCACCTAGCATTCAGGAGAAAGATCAAGACTCATCTCTTTTGATATCAAAGGAGACAAGAACAACAAGCGCCCAGAGGCGATTTAGTTCGCATGTGCCGCGCTATATAAGTTTTCATTCATTCATTCAATCAGTGCCGAATCGCAAAAGTACTCTGTTCATTAAGGCTGCTTTCACATTGCAGCGGGAGGCGCGGTGACGGTATAGCAGCGTGTTTTTTAGCGCCGCTATACCGTCGTATTTACTGCAGTATAGAGGTGCGGTAATAACCCCCGCTAGCGGCCGTAAAATGGGTTAATACCGCGGTTTCACATTGATTTTAATGGGAAGGTGCTGTATAGGAGCGGTAAACACCCCGCTCCAAAGATGCGGCTAGCAGGACTTTTGGAGCGGCCCTGCTAGCGCACCTTTGGGCTTTTACATTAAAGACTACAGGGCACGATTTTTTCAGGCGGTATAGCAGTGCTATTTTTAGCGCTGTATCGCCTGAAAAACGCCCCAGTGTGAAAGGGACCTAAGGGGGTAAATTCTTTCGAGGCTGAAGTGGTTAATGGACGGGCCGCCCCTGTTCCATACAATGTACCTCTGCAGGTGCCATAATGTAACTTTTACAACTCTTTCTTCCCCAGAAATAATAAGTGTTTTGGGAAACTCAAACTGCCGATTTTTTTTTTTTCCCTCTAAATTTATTCCTTTCAAGTTTGACGTTTACGATTCTTAACCACTTAAAGTGGAAGTAAACCCTCCTATAATTTTCAGGTAAGGAAGCTGCCATCTTGGCCTCTGTTTAATCTTCAACTGCCATGATGCTGCACATGTGATCAGTTATGACACCAGCCATTGGATGGTTTGACAGTTTGGTTGAGAGCACAACCAATGTGACAGTTGGCAATCCCGGCATGCCAGGAATGTAACTGCTTTTTGAAACTGTTAAATTGATGAGTTTACTTCCGCTTTAAGGACCGGACCAATATGCTGCTAAATGCCCAAAGGTGTTTTTACAATTCGGCACTGCGTCGCTTTAACAGACAATTGTGCAGACGTGGCTCCCAAACAAAATGTGCGTCCTTTTCTTCCTACAAATAGAGCTTTCTTTTGATAGTATTTGATTGTCTCTGCTATTTTTATTTTTTGTGATATAAATGGAAAAAGACCGAAATTTTAGAAAAAAAATATTTTCTACTTTTTGTTATAAGAAAAATCGAATAAACTAAATTTTAGTCAAACATTTACGCCAAAGTGTATTCAGCCACATGTCTTTAGTTGAAAAAAAAAATCGCATAAAAAAAAAAAAAAAAAAAACTACCTACCTAGCGGCAACAGCGACACTAATACAGCGATAAGAAAAATGATCGCTTAGTGACACTGGCAATAGGGGGTGAAAGGGTTAACTAGGGTGGTGATCAAGGGGTTAAAAACTTTATTAGGGGGATACCCTGGACCTAACACTAACTGTCACACTGACACTAAATGCAGTGATCAGTAAATATATGATCACTGCAATCAGTGACACTGTGACGGGGGGGGGGGGGGTGATCGGAAGGGGTTAATGTGCTTATGTGTGTGGTGTCAGTGTAGTGTTGGTGCGACTTACTTGTGATGTCTTCTCTCCTCTTGTCGGATTGACAATACCGCCGAGAGGAGAGCTGACATCACCTCCTCTGCCAGTGTTTACATTTTACAGGCAGAGGAAGTGCACTGCAGGGAGGGAGCGTTCCGGCGGGGGCGGACAAAAGCGAACAGCCGCCCCCTCATCCCGGATCGCTCCTGCAGCCACGGGGACCTCCGCAAGTACCGGGGGGGTCCGATCGGACCCCCGACCCACGTCTAGGCAGGGACGTACAGGTACGCCAATGTGCCTGTCCGTGCCATTCTGCCGACGTAAATGTACATGCGGCGGTCCTTAAGGAGTTATGATTTGTAGGTGACAGGTGCTCTTTAGTTCATCCTGCAGAGTGGAGGTAAGGAGGTGACATGTAGCTGTTGGCATAAAGTAGACTTCTGAGGGTAATGGATGTTTGTCTCTGGGTGGCACCGCTGTCATTATACGATGATGATGATGATGATGATGACGATAATTACCCAAGCCGGTTTAGTAATAGAATAAGCCGCAGTAAATCCTCCAGCAGCAGTCATAAAGCAGAGCGAGGCTTCCCAGTAATCTGTGTGTCCCGTGTCACATAAAACGCTGACTCAGCGCTGGCCCTGAACTCTACAGGAGACCCACAAACACAACACAGAGCTCCAGACCCGTGACTGGATCTTTGATCCTTATAATAGATCTCTCCATAATTAATAAAGACTTGTTCCACCAATATAATAATATCTTCCCAAGGTACGCCTACCATGACTCAATATCAGAACAATGCTGCAATGTACAGGCACTGCAGCTCCATTTCTAGCAGCCAGATCAAACTTTATCCTGAGAAATGTCGGCATGCAGAAGTGTCACCTTTTCTGCCCTCTGGCAGTGTGTGCTGTAGATAGCAGCCATTACCACACTCATGCTTGCCTTATTCTTAAGGGACCTACAGCCAAATAACATGCTGCTGGAGGATGAGGATCCGCCCATATTGATGGAACACCTTTGGTATAAATTAGAGCGGGGGGGCTGCACCCCAAGCCTTCTCATCCAACATCAGTGCCTAACCTCACAAATGCACTTCTGGAAGAATGGTCAAACATTCTCATAGACACACAGTCCTAAACCTTGTGGACGGCCTTCCCAGAAGAGTTGAAGCTGTTATAGCTGCAAAGGGCGGGGCCAACTCAATATTGAACCTTACAGACTAAGACTGGGATACCATTAAAAGTTCATGTGCGTGTAAAGGCAGGCGTCCCAATACTTTTGATAATATAGTGTGTAGATATGTCGCCTCCTGCATGCCTGGACAAAGTTTATTATGGATCAGACACCATAGTTATAGCATCACATCCCTAGATAATGGCGTATAGTTGCAAATGTATGGGATTTGTTAGGAGCATTTTAGAATAATCCCAGAAAGATTCTATTAAAAAAAATTATTTCAGTTAAAAGGTATTAGCCTCATAAAAACAATACGGTAGACTCATAATACACTCCTTATAGGTACAGCGGTATTAGCATAAATTCCCAACATGTTTCACCCTGAAACTGGGCTTCCTCAGGAGATACTGTCCGCTTGGAATTGGAGCCCTTTGATAAGAGAAATATGGAGAATATTTTCAGTATGCATATCACAAAATAATCCACGATCAATATGTTTGATTGTGGATTATTTTGTGATATTTACAGTATACATCAGGGCTCGACAAAATCCAGGCGCCCGGTCGCAATTGCAGAAGGCCGCGGCCTCAATTACCTGTTGTCGCAGGCCCGCCGTGATTGCTCCACGCGATCGTCGTTAATTAAATTTAGGCTGCAGCTTTGCGGCCTTCACAGAAGGAAGCTTAGGCCTGCAGAAGGCCGCAAAACCGTGGCCTCAATTACCGGCCGGTCAGTAATTGAGGCCACGGCTTTTCTGCCTTTTGCAGGCCTAACCTTTATTCTGTGATCTGGCACCATCTTGTGGTGGCCGTTGGCATTACAAGTAGTTACATTACAAGTAGCAAAACAGCAGTTCTAATGTGTTTTTTTTGTCTCCTTTCTTCTAATTAGAACCCCCAAACATATAAATATTTTTTATTCCAACACCCTAGAGAATAAAATGGCAGTCGTTGCAATACTTTGACACACTGTATTTGCGCATCGGTCTTACAAGCGCACTTTTTTGGGGAAAAAATACACTTTTTATTTAAGAAAAAAATAAGACAACAGTAAAGTTAGCCCAATTTTTTTTTATATTGTGAAAGATAATGTTACACCGAGTAAATTGATACCCAACATGTCACGCTTTAAAATTGCGCCCGCTCGTGGAATGGCGACAAACTTTTACCCTTTAAAATCCCCATAGGCGACGTTTAAAAAATTCTACAGGTTGCATGTTTTGAGTTACAGAGGAGGTCTAGGGCTAGAATTATTGCTTTCGCTCTACCAAATTGCGGCGATACCTCACATGTGTGGTTTGAATACCGTTTACATATGCAGGCGCTACTCACGTATGCGTTCACTTCTGCCCGTGAGCTTGGCGGGACGGGGTACCTTTAAGAAGGGGTGGCTCCCCTTCAGTCCACCTGCTCTCATCTATCCATTAGAATGCATGTGCCTCCACTGTGGGGACGCTCATTGTTTAGTGTTAGGACCACAGATTACAGGGTGCCTTGGCGCGGCTCTATGGCTCGCGCATGCGGACAAAACCCCTGTTTTTAACGCATACTGTTAAGACAGGTTCATTTGGTTGTTCTGCAGGCTGGTCGGTAAGGAGGCCTGTTTTTTTTTTCCTGGGCATTCCCCAGGTTTTGTCGTCATCTCCTAACTTTATTTTAGCTGGCTCCTAGATTCCAAGCAAATTTGTCAAACCCTGGTATACATACCGTATTAATCAGCGTATAGCATGCAACTTTAAATTTAAGGGAAGTTCAGGAATGAGTATTTTTTTTTTTTTTTTTTTAACATAAACCACTTTGAAGCAAAAATAATAGTCATCAGTGTCCATCTGCAGCCTCATCTGTGCCCATCTGCAGCCCGTCTCTCATCAATGGAGCCTGATGCCCATTTGCAGCCTCACCATCTCTCGTGCAGTGAGGGAATACACAGTCCCGCCTACGCCTTCGGCATTGGACCAGCTCCTGTGATGGACAGAACACTGGTCCAATGCCGATGGCGGGACTGTGTGCGACGTCAGAGCCGAGTAAAACAGGAGGCGACGACTCTGAATTCCGGTGGCGCTCACCCCCCTTCTTCCCCTCCGAGTCTGAGGTACACTATCGCCGTATAACACGCACCGTGATTTTCCCCCCCATTTTCAGTAAAGTTCAAAAAGTGCGTGTCTTACGCTGATAAATACAGCATTTCTCTTATGAGAAGGCTCCAATTGCAAGCGGACAGTTCCCCTGAGGAAGCCCAGTTTCAGGGCGAAACATGTTGGGAATTATGCTAATACCGCTGTACCTATAAGGAGTGTATGATATGTGTCTACCGTATTGTATTGTTTTTTGAGGAAATAATACCTTTTAACTGATGCTGGAAAAATGGAACTTCTTTTAATAGAATCTTTCTGGATTCATTCTAAAACGCGCCTAAAAAAATCCCATAAATTTGCAACTATACTCCTGCATGCCTGTCTGAAGACGGATTTTAGACTGAAATCACACTTCAATGTGCCACAACCGTTTCTTTTAGATGTGGTTGCTGCACTTTCATAATGTGCAATGACATGGGGATGCCTACCAAACACAACACGCCCTATTCTGTGACAATGTGTATGGCGCCCAGGGCCGCATCAGGGGGGGTACAGGCAGTACCCAGATGCCAACCCCAATTGTTTAATATTTTTTTGTAAGGCTTTCGGAGGGCCCCAGATGGCAACCTTCCCTTTTTTTTTTTATAAAAAAAATTATATATATTTTTTTTATTAAAGGGTCCACAGGTCGCCGCATGACAACCCCCCCCCTTTTTTATATAAATGTTTTAATATATATTATTAAAGGGCACAGAGGTCCCCATGTTGCAACCCCCCCCCCCCTTTTTTTTTTTATAAGTGTTTATTTATTTGTAATTTTTTTTATTAGAGGGCCCCCATGGTCCCAGATGGCAACCCCCTTATGCTGCACCAACATTGCCCATATGAAAGGTACCTCCTCAGTCCACAGAGTTTCACAAGAGGAGAGAAAATCCAATCCAAGCATGAGGTTTAATGACAGCTTCCTATCACAGGGGACACACAGAGGGGACAGAACATACACAGCACACCGGGACCATGCTCCAGAGGCCAGACAGACAAGACACGGCCTGAGAGAAGTGGCCTCTGGGAGGGAAGACATGGGGAGGGGGGAGGGGTTCATACTTCCATCAATTCCCTGTAACAGATTTCTTCAAAACTACATGAAGGCATCTTCCATCGCCACCCACTGAAGTGGAATGTGTTTGCAGGGTCTCACGTAATGGCGCAGGAAAATAGTCCTAAAAATAATATCGGAGATAAAACCGCCATTGTTAAAAAGCGTTTAGAAGTTCAAGTTCGATATCAACCACAGTCCTTTAGTCACACTGTCCGATCCGAAGGGACCAATCCCTTGTGTGACACCGGTCTAGCAGTTAAGCAGCACTTGAGTGAGGTCACTTCCTGTCATGTCATATCCTGGTGGTGGCCTGCCCGTCTACCATTGGGTACAGCGCCTCCAGCTGGCTGAGGATTGTGGAGACGTACGGCCTGTCTACGTGATTCACCACCATCATGGAGGAAAGGAGGGTCTCCAGTCCTTGGGAGTACCTGCAAGAAGGGAAAACCCTTTTTATGACAAGTAAAAAATGGTGGAGCATTAGGATACAGCAACTACACTAGAACCTCGTTGAAACCAAAGCAAGTGTAAATGAGCCCTTTGATAATTTTTCCTTCACAAAGGCTTCAGACAGGCTTTGTTAAAGCTCTTTGAACGCCAGTCAGAGCTCCTGTCACTAAATAAAACGATTAGCTTACAGCCCTGTTTACACCGGCTTTTGCTTCGCTTCAAAAATTATACCCCATGTAGATTCACTGGCGCTTTAAAAGCGTCTTCAAAGCCTCCTTAGAAGTCTATGGCAAAGCCTCCTTAGAAGTCTATGGCAAAGCCTCCTTAGAAGTCTATGGCAAAGCCTCCTTAGAAGTCTATGGCAAAGCCTCCTTAGAAGTCTATGGCAAAGCCTCCTTAGAAGTCTATGGCAAAGCCCCGGGAAGCCGCGCCACAGCCCCCGGGAAGCCGCGCCACAGCCCCCGGGAAGCCGCGCCACAGCCCCCGGGAAGCCGCGCCACAGCCCCCGGGAAGCCGCGCCACAGCCCCCGGGAAGCCGCGCCACAGCCCCCGGGAAGCCGCGCCACAGCCCCCGGGAAGCCGCGCCACAGCCCCCGGGAAGCCGCGCCACAGCCCCCGGGAAGCCGCGCCACAGCCCCCGGGAAGCCGCGCCACAGCCCCCGGGAAGCCGCGCCACAGCCCCCGGGAAGCCGCGCCACAGCCCCCGGGAAGCCGCGCCACAGCCCCCGGGAAGCCGCGCCACAGCCCCCGGGAAGCCGCGCCACAGCCCCCGGGAAGCCGCGCCAAAGCCCCTCAACAAGAAAAAAGGGGGGGGGGGGGGTTGGAGGGGAGTAAATTCTGTGCGACACTCCACAGGAGAGAATAGCAACTTCACAGAAAACATCAGTAATGAATTAGGTAGCGGTCCTTATGGAAGACATTCCCCAGGTTGGAGGAAAGAAACGCAGATGATTCCGGTGGGTAGAGGGGAAAGAAAAACACTGAAATACTGTACATATAGGGAAAAAAAAAAACAGAATTGGCATGGATAGCAAGTGGTTAATGATGCATAAAGAATGGTTTATGCGACCCAGTGTAGCAAACTAAACAAAAATCAAAACGCAGCATGAAGCCTTGATCTCTATATACCCTCTCTCAGATCCATACGCCCTCTAGTGGCTGGCTAGGAGCACACATTTTATCATCTTGGCAGCCGGCCAGTAGAAGGAAACGTGCGTTTCAACTGTGGGTCAGAAATCGTCTCTTTGCAAATCATTGGTTTTGATTTGTAAATTGGATTGAAATTTTGGACTATACTACCAATTTTCTGGACCAGGGTGGTGCTGTTGACATATCAGATCTTGTCAAAGCAGGCTGTTATGGGGGGAGAAGTATACTTCCAGCACTGTAAACTGTGATATTACCTGTTATTTTCAGGGATTGTGATGTTGTTTTGAACAGCCAAGGCCACACTGTCTCCTTTTTGGAAAATCATATCGTACGGCCCCTCTCCAAACATCATGGAATACAGTACACAGCCGAGAGACTGAGCAGGAAAAGCAACAAATGTGAGATTGTTACAATGCATCAAACACTCAAAGGAAGATTATTTCTAAACTGTCAACATATATTCCAAACATAATAAAAATATAATAAAACATAAAAATAAAAAAAACACTGCATTCTATGAAGAATAGTTTAGGGGGTGTCCATGCATTTAAAGTGGAACTATAAGCTACATCATAACATTAACTGTTGATCTGTTCTTGTTACACTTCCCATATTGGTCAAGCTGCCCAAAAAATTGTGAGGTGCAGGGTTTGGGGGGGGGGGGGGGGGGGGGGGGAAACAAAAAAAAGTGAGAGAATGAGAGAAGACCACATTAGCCAGGGTAAAATAAATAAAATAATAAATAAAAACACACTTTTGCTGTAACTGATTCTGCATGACTGTCTAGGACTGCACGGTCTACAGGGTGACAACGCCGTTTCTTCTGCAGGTAAATAACACAACAGTGCTGTCACCATGCGGACAGGGTCCCCATTACTGGAGCAAAAAAATATTAGACTCACTGACAAAATGTGCAGGTAATAGAACTGGGGGAGTCAATGTTCAGCACGGTTTTGAATGCCTGTGATCAAGCAGTCACCAAAATACAATGTCTCTTGATTGCTGTGAACCAATCAGAGATGTAAACACATCCCCCCCTTTGGCCAATCGCTTCTCCTTTGTAATACTGCTTGCAATGACCAAGAAATGGGGGGGGGGGGCACACCTACCACAATGACCAGCAAAAGGATAAACACAAGGCAGAATTTACTATATAAAGGGCAACACTGACCACCAATGTAGTAAATAAAAAAATTTAAAAAACACTGACCAACAGTTATGGTTTGTTGACTAGATTAGTTGATTCGGTACGATTTAAGCGAGTAATGTATATCTAAAAGGCAAGACTTTCTAGAGATAGAAAGAGAAGATGAGAAGAGAAACAAGAAAGGGAAAAAAAAATGAAAGCAAAGAGAGCGAGCGAGAGATAAGAGCAGAGCAGAAGAGAGCAGAGCAGAGCAGAGCAGAAGAGAGCAGAGCAGAGCAGAGCAGAAGAGAGCAGAGCAGAGCAGAAGAGAGCAGAGCAGAGCAGAGCAGAGCAGAGCAGAGAGAGCAGAGCAGAGCAGAGCAGAAGAGAGCAGAGCAGAGCAGAAGAGAGCAGAGCAGAAGAGAGCAGAGCAGAAGAGAGCAGAGCAGAGCAGAAGAGAGCAGAAGAGAGCAGAGCAGAGCAGAAGAGAGCAGAGCAGAGCAGAAGAGAGCAGAGCAGAGCAGAGCAGAGCAGAGCAGAGCAGAGCAGAGCAGAGCAGAGCAGAGCAGAGCAGAGCAGAGCAGAAGAGAGCAGAGCAGAAGAGAGCAGAGCAGAAGAGAGCAGAGCAGAAGAGAGCAACAGAGAAGAGGGAAGAAAGAGAGAAGAGAAAAGAGGAGATACAGATTAACATAATAGAGAAAAAAAATGAATTACAAAATACCTGAACGTTCACCCTTGTGATAAATGTATTAGAAGAAGAAAATGTGATGAATCATACCCAGATATCTGTCCTCTCATCAATCACACAGTTACTTTCCACGTTGAAGAGTTCGGGGGCGCGGTAGGAGATGGTACATCGCTGTGCTGCCCAGTCCTACAAGAGAACACCCATAATGATACCAAGGCTGTAATCTACCCCCGCTATGTGCTGGGAACAGGAAAGCTCTATAAAGAAGATACAAATTCCATGCAATTCTCCGTTGTTGGAATCTGGTGTATATTTTAGTTTGTATATCCATAAGTTCTCTATATATGCCAGCAATACATTTATTTATTGGTATTCGAGGTGTATTTATAAAATAAAGGCAGAGCAAAAACTGCATGTACATTCATTCTATGTGAATGCCGGCAAAATTTAATGCTACATTCTCTCCAAGTCAGATGTTCTTCATTCAGAATAGTGGGAATCAGGAAAATAATAAATTATGGCCACTAGATGGCACTGACCATTACAGTAAATAAGTATTAATTTCCTATGATTATTAGCTCCATCTAGTGGCCTGCATTTTCCATGTTTTGCTTATAGCAGAGATAGGTAACATGTTGCCCTCAGTGCTGCGGATTCCACAACGCCATCCTGCAAGTCTAATTTGTTGCTACAAACAGTAACTACAATGGTGATGGGCAAACCCTACAAGCTCTTACAGTAAATTACTTTTATCTCGACTGGGTGTGGAAGTTTAACCGTACCTGCACCGACATTGCCTGCCTGCTCCCCGACACTTCAATACGCGCGTGATTCATAGAGCCAAGATCCATCAATATGGGCCGATCATCACCCTCCAGCAGCACGTTCGTTGGCTTTAGGTCCCTAAAAAAATAAGACAAGATGACTGTGAAAAACAAAAGACTCCACAAAAAAAAAGGGATTTTTAAATACAGCTTACCTGTAAAATCCTTTTCTTGGAGTACATCACGGGACACAGAGCGGCATATTCATTACTATATGGGTTATATGGAGTACCTTCAGGTGTGGACACTGGCAATCTCAAACAGGAAGTCCCCTCCCTATATAACCCCCTCCCCTAGAGGGAGTCCCTCAGTTTTGTAGCAAGCAGTATGCCTCCCAAAATGTTCCCAAAAAGAGGGGTGGGAGCTCTGTGTCCCGTGATGTACTCCAAGAAAAGGATTTTACAGGTAAGCTGTATTTAAAAATCCCTTTTTCTTTCTCGTACATCACGGGACACAGAGCGGCATATTCATTACTATATGGGATGTCCGAAAGCAATGCTTTAATGAGGGGAGGGAGACATCTTCCAAAGAAGGATTTAATTTAGAGGTATACTCAAATACTAGTAAATCCAACTTAAACGAGAAATGTAAATCTCAAATCAAATCAAGGGAGCCCCCTCAGATCCAGAGGAGCTTGAATCGTGGCCTGTAGTACTGACTGCCCAAAGGCTGTATCCGCATTCCTTCTTACGTCCATTTGATAAAATTTTGTAAACATGTGGACTGACGACCACGTTGCTGCCTTGCATATTCGAGCCATAGAGATCTGATGATGATGTGCTGCCCAGGAGGTGCCCATGGCCCTGGTAGAATGGGCCTTTGCCGACAAAGGAGGAGGCAACCTCTTCAAACCGCAGGCCTGAACGATTAATTGTTTAATCCATCTTGCGATGGTGGATCAAGCAGCTGCCTGACCCATCTTGGGCCCTTCCGGTAAAACGAACACCACATCTGTTTTCCGAACCTTGTAGCTTTAAGATAGGCCTTTATGGCCCTGACAATATCCAACGTATGCAGCAACCCCTCCTTTCTAGAGGTGGGTTTTGGAAGAAGGATGGAAGTACCACATCTTGGTTCAGGTGGAAACTGGATATAACCTTTGGTAGAGAGGAAGGATGAGGACGGAACCCCGCCCTATCCTTATGTAAAATGAGATATGGTTCCTTACAAGATAAGGCTGCCAATTCCGATACTCTCCTGGCCGAAACTATGGTGATCAGAAATACCGACTTTCTAGTCAGTAAAACCAAAGGTACCTCAGCCAACGGCTCAAGGGGTTGTTTCTGTAGAGTTGACAGAACAAGATTTAAGTCCCATGGACAAAGTGGTGATTTGACCGGAGGATTAACACGTAAGACTCCCTGTACGAAGATCTTAACCAGCGAGTGGGCGGCCAGCGGCCTCTGAAATCACACTGATAAGGCTGAAATCTGTCCCTAGATCGTGCTTAATGCCAGGCCTTTATCCACTCCTAGCTGGAGGAAACGTAATACTCTATCAATGGTATACTTGCGGGAAACCCATCTCTTAGCCTCACACCAGCCTACGTAGGCCCTCCAAACCCTGTAACAAAATTACCCTGGAGGCCGGCTTTCTAGCCTCAATGAGGGTAGGGATTACCTGCCTAGACAGACCTCTACCCCTGAGAATCAGGGATTCAGCCGCCAGGCCGTCAAATTTAGACGCCGTAATGCAGGGTGGAGGATCGGGCCTTGTGAGAGTAGGTCTGGCCCTAGAGGAAGAGTCCAAGGGCCTCCCGCTGCCAATTTCAGGACTAGTGAGTACCATGCCCTCCGGTACCAAGCTGGGGCTACCAGGATAACCAGCCTGTGGTATGATCCTGCGCCGCAGGCGGGGTAGTAACTGCAGTGGGGGAAATGTATATAGAAGTTATGATTGATGCCAAGGGCAAACCAACACATCGGTTCCGCAGGCCATAGGGTCCCTCGTTCGAGACATGAACCTGTCTAGCTTCTTGTTGAATCCTGATGCCATGACCTCCACGTCTGGCACTCCCCACTTCTGGCAGATTGTCTGAAAAAACTTGTGGATGCAAAGACCACACCCCCGGCGACAGGGTTTGGCGACTTAGGAAGTACGCCTGCAGGTTGTCCACCTCGGGAATGAATGTCGCCGATATGCAGGGTACATAAACCTCTGCCCACCGAAAAACCAAGCTCCTCTCACTCTGAGTGGCTTGACTCTTGGTTCCCCCTTGGTGGTTCACCTATATGCCACCGCTGTGGCCTTGTCTGAATGACTTCTCACCGAGGACCCCTGTAATCTGGATGTCTATGCCAGGAGGGCTAGCTGAGCCGCTCAGAACTCCCAGACCTTGATGGGCAGCTGCCTCTCCGCCTCTGCCCAAGTTCCTTGGTGAGTGAACTTGTTCAAGACCGCTCTCCAGCCTTCCAGACCACTGGGCAGAACCAAGCTGCTAGAATTGCTGCCTGTAGGACACGAGCGTGGAAGCGTGTGGTATTGCCTCGAACATGGCCATCGCATACATAGGCGAATAGTTGGCTCTTTAGAACCAACTGAACCAATCTCTTGATAGCCTCGACCTTTACCAGGGGCAGGAACATCCATCTTCTGTTCTGTGTCTAATCTCGTGCCGAGATATTCCAACTGCTTTGTAGGTTGAAATGCTGATCTTTCCCCGGTTTAGGACTCAGCCGAACCTCTCGAGGTACTGAACCATGAGGGCTACTACGCATTCCACCAAGGAAGCGAGTGATCTTATGATTAAGAGGTCGTCCAGGTATGCTAGGACCGAGATCCTTTGGACTGACTAGAATAGGAGCTAGGACCTTCGTGAATACCCGGGGGCCGTAGCCAGCCCGAAGGGGGGCGCCACAAATTGGAAGTGACGCTGTATCACTGCGAAGCGTAAAAACAAAAATATTTGATGTGGCTGAAAGACCTGGTACATGAAGGTAACCCTCCTTTATGTCTATAGAAGCCCGATCCTTCTGAAATTTGAGGGCCCTGGAACCGGGGGGAGCTGCCCTTTTAAACGCAGGACCCCGGAACTTCCTTTGACTGGTAAAAGGGTACTTTTGCCACTTGAAACAGTCTGAATGTATTTATCCAGATCTTTCCATGGAAGGGCAAACCTGCCAGCAGTCTTTTACATGGGGCTCGGCCGCCCAGTTCTTCAACCAAAAGAGCCTTCTCATATGCACTAAAAATAGTGACAACGAGACGCCTGCTGGATGGAGTCTTTTTATAGCCTCTACCGCAAAGCACAGAGCTCTGGGAATATCCAATAACTCCTCTGCCTATCGGGCAGGGATGTCTAAGCATCTGTTTTGTCTGGTTCCTTAATGCCTGAAAAAAAAACTCCAATTGTAGCCACTGCTGGCTGTAGCCAGGGATGCTGGAAAAAGTGTCTCTAAACGTTTATCGACCGGGACTTTAAACATTTGTATGTTTCCCCTTAGGCCAGTTAATGATTTATTCACCCATGAGATGGCTGCGTCCACAGTTGGGAGCGCCCCCTTTCTTTAGAAAAAGTATTTTCCATAGGGTAAATAACAGAAAACCTTCCAGGTGGTCTCCCATCCAGGCACTAACCAGGCCCTACCCTGCTTAGCCTCCGAGATCAGACGAGATCGGGCGCTTTCCGGGAGATGCGGCCTCAAGGACCTCACGGGTGGGTTGAAAAGCAGTGCCCGAACCGGGACCTGAACCCTGGACCCTCAGATCAAAAGTCCGATGCTCTACCAACTGAGCCATCCGGGCCCCTTTTAAAGAGCACTTGGTCAGGGGAAAGAGTGCCTGCAAGCACAAATATTTCCTGGCAGACGTGCATAAAGACTACCCTCTCGTCAGCTTTAGGCGGCAGAAAAAATTCTGTCCGGTCGTCCCAATCCTGGAAAAACCAATTCCTCTAACAGAGGATGGGCCAGAAAAGCTGCGTTGCTTAAAGGCGCTTTTAAAAGAACCCAAAGAGGATACCGCAGGAACCTGAGGCTCTGGAAATGGCAAATTGAATGCCAAGCGGACCATGTCTGTCCAAGACTGGACCCACAGACTCTCCGTCTGGGAGGCTGAAAACGATTCTACAGTGGTAGATCCTCTAGGTTCTGTCCCTTTTGGCGATGGGGATCTAGTCCGCTTCTTGCCAGAAAAAGAGCCAGCGATCATAGCTGTTAACCTCTTTTCTCTAGCCCCCCTAGGGTGACGGCTAGCATCTCCTCTGTGATAACACAGGGTTGGGCCGACCTGGGCCAGCCTCAGCACCAGACCCCCTTAATGGCTTATCCAGGGTGACCCCTATAGGAATAACCTGTGGGGAAAGTATTGGCATATTATCAGAACCAGAGGAGGAACCCCCTTTGTCTTTGCCTTTTCTCTTTATTTTTATTTTTTATTTTTTTCGTTTTGATCCTGAACCCTTGGAAGCCATAATACAAAACCGAAGGACTCTGCTTACAACAACAGACTGTTATAGCCAGGAGTACAAAAAAATAAGGTTTAGGGGACAATAGGATCACTAATGCCCCAAAACCGGTGGGGCTCAGTATGTTTTCTTTTATATATTATTCACCACATACAGCCCCACCCCCAACATGTTTGCCAGCATTCAACCTGTTGCCAAGGGGATTTTGTCTTAACAAAAAGTATTGGAGCCGACTCCAGTATGTAGTACCCCTTCTCGCCACCGGGAGTCACTGTGCTGCCAGCTCTACGTCCTCTCTCTCTCCAGCTCAGCTCTGAACTGAGCTAAGAACGCGCCTGCTGTGTATAACAGCAATTAAAGGCACGCCCACTCTACACTGCAGTCACACTCCCCGCCCCCCCCCCCCAAACGGCGCGAAAATTTTCTATATGCATGCGCGCGTGCACGCGCGCGCGACTGTCGGGGGAGGAGAGCCCAGGAGGAGACGCACTCTGGAGCCCAGGAATGCAGGTTGGAGGACGCATCAGGCGGCAGATTTGAATCCCGGCAAGGTAAGGCTAACACAGGCCCCTAAGGAGTCCCTTTAGCCTAGAGACAGATCTTTTTTTTTTTTTTTTTTTTTTTTAAAAGATCTTCAACCAGCGAGCAGCAGGTAGCTAGCAAACATACATAGATAGGTAGGGGGATCAAGTTATGGGGGGAAACATTTCAGGGCATCCTGTCTATCAGACATAGTGACCATGGTGCCAATGCAGAGCATACTCAGGCTACCCCCCTTAAGATCTCCCCTGGAGAGCCTGCTGTCGAACCAAGTCCCGCAGGCTCCCCTCTTACCTGCTCCATGCCGCAGGACGTTTTGCAAAACGGTCCAATCTTCTCCCATCTCCGTGGGTAGCGTAGTAGACCTTCAGGCCCTGGGGTCCTATGAAGGTACCCACTGTCCTGGACCTATATAGCACCCTGGCAAACAGGAACTTATGGTCTTTACAAACTCCAAGTCCTGGGCCCAGGGTCCAGCCCTCCAAAGAGGAGCATTATAGGCAAAACCCCACGGTTTGGGGCCCGGGTACTGTCCACTTTGGCACTGAGGCTCCTTGGACAGATCCGGTTAGCCCGCCCTTAATCCCAAGGATGTGGAGCAAAGCTATTCCGTGACCAACACCTAAGACACTGGCGAAAAAACTGAGGGACTCCCTCTAGGGGAGGGGGTTATATAGGGAGGGGACTTCCTGTTTGAGATTGCCAGTGTCCACACCTGAAGGTACTCCATATAACCCATATAGTAATGAATATGCCGCTCTGTGTCCCGTGATGTACGAGAAAGAAAACCTGAAACCACAAAACACGATTTTAGTTATCAAGACGTTTTAGATGAATAGACAAATCTAAAAATTCACACTCCTTTCTTTTTACTTGCGTGCCAGCTAGTAATGGCCGCCATCTACAGTACCAACCTGATGACCACACTGCCAGATGGAGGCAAAGGTGACACTTCTGACATTTCTCAGGATAAGGTTTGATCTGGCTGCTAGAAATGGGGCTGCAGGTCCAGCTGAGGTGCAAAGAATGCCATTCTATGGGGTTTTAATAGATTATTGCATATCTAGATTTCTTTAAATGTATCCAGTTCTAGTTTCTTTCCTTGTGTAATACTTTGTGTGCATTCGGCCTGTTTGTGTCTGCACCACTGCTGCAGACAGGAACACTATACTGTCAAAAGTATTGGGACACCGGCCTTTACATGATCTTTAATGGCATCCCAGTCTAATGCCGTGTACACACGGTCGTTTTTTGCGATAAAAAAAACGACGTTTTTTAAAACGTCATTTAAATTGATTGTGTGTGGGCAAAACGTCGTTTTTTGTCTTAAAAAAAACGACCAAAAAAAAATTCCAACATGCTTGAATTTTTTGTGTCGTTTTTCAAAACGTCGTTTTTTGTTTCACAAAAAGTCACCGTGTGTAGCAAAAACGTCGTTTAAAACGACGTTTTTCAACCCACGCATGCCCAGAAGCTAGTTATGAAGCGGGCTTCAATGGAAAAGAGTGGTGAACGTAACCTCGCTTTTTGTGAAAAAACGATGGTGTGTATGCAACATCGTCTTTGAAAAGTGACGTTTCAAAAACGTCGTTTTTTACTTCACAGAAAACGTCGTTTTTTACTTCACAGAAAACGTCGTTTTTTACTTCACAGAAAACGTCGTTTTTTTTCATCACAAAAAATGACCGTGTGTACGCGGCATTAGTCTGTAGGGTTCAATATTGAGTTGGCCCCGCCCTTTGCAGCTATAACAGCTTCAACTCTTCTGGGAAGGCCGACCACAAGGTTTAGGAGTGTGTCTATGGGAATGTTTAAATTCTTCCAAAAGCACATTTGCGAGGTCAGGGACGGATGTTGGAAAAGAAGGCCTGGCTCGCAGTCTCCGCTCTAATTCATCCCAGAGGTGTTCTATTGGGTTGAGGTCAGGACTCTGTGCAGGCCAGTCAAGTTTAGGGGTAGACTTGATATGTCGGCCAATATTTGGCCATTTTTGATAAATCGGCATCAGCCGATTATTATCAAAATGAGGCCGATATTTTACACTGACCGCCATTCCTGCTCCACACTCAGGGGCTCTGGCAGCATCAAGCGCTGCGCTGAGTGTAAAACTGGAGGGAGAGAGAATGGCACCTGGGCGGGCCGCTACGTGTATGTGGCCACACCCCCTTTCTAAAGCAGCCCAATCATTGGCTGGTGTAATTTAGCTGCTGGATCCCGCCCACCCCCGACATCAAGCTGACAGCTCCTCTCTCTCTGTTAGTTTCACACAGTTACAATTACACTCGGCTTAGGCCCCATTCACACGGATGGACCGTTCGGGTCCACCTGTCAGTTTTGATGGCAGCCGCTCCATGCATCCCTATCCATACATCCGACCCTATCCGATCCGCTAAAAACAGACGTATGGGGGATACGTTCCCATCCGTCCATGCGGATCGGATAAGATCTGATGAAAAGGGACATGCTGTCCGTTTTCATCAGATCACTCCATAGGAGACAGCGGCGCCCGACAAGCCCCTCCCCGCTTAGTGAGCAGAGAGGAGCTTGTCATCCATCGGCTCTGCGGACTGATCTCCCTCTGAGCTGGCAGGCTCCGTAGCGACGGACTGCGACGGAGTCCTCCTCGTGTGAATGAGGCCTTAGTGTAAAACCTGCCAGTGCCATCTGTCAGTGCCACCCACCAGTGACACCACCAATCAGTGCCACCTGTCCCAAACTAGTGCCATCTGTCCGTTCCAAACCAGTGCCACCTGCCAATGCCATCTTCACTGAGGACATCAAGTGTGTGCTAGAGTGACAGGAGTAAGCAGGAAGGAGTGAAGTGGGCAAGGTTCCCCCCCCCCCCTCTTTAAAAATCGGCCACAACAATCGGCATCATATATCGGCCATCTTCTGCCCCAATTTCTAAATATCGGTATTAGCCAGAGAAAAACCCATATCATTCTACATCTAGTCAAGTTCCCCCGCCTCCCAAGTCATTGGAATATATGTATCTATCCATCCATCTATCTATCTATATCATATAACTGCCACCCCCCCCCCCCCCCCCCCCAAGTATGTTCAGAAACCTCAGAACATAATCCCCACAATGATTTTGTAGCTACACCCCAAGCCTCATACCTGTGAGCATAACTCTGATCATGAATGGCTTTGAGTCCCAGACAAATCCCATGTAGAATGTACAGTATCTTCTCTTCCGGTAAGAATTCGTGTTTATCCCGCAACGCTTCAACTTTATTCCATAGGGTTCCCCTCTGAAAATACAGCACAAGAACAATGCAGTGTTAGACAATACTCCGTGTTCATTGCTACTATGCAGGAGACTCATTTCCAGTGGTACATAAAATGGCCAATAAAAATTGGTTATGTTAAAAGTAAAAGTAGGAACATTTTAAAATATGTTAAAATATTTTTTACGGTGACACTATGGGGTTGATTTACTAAAGGCAAATAGATTGTGCACTCTACAAGTGCAGTTGCTCTAGTTAGACTTACCGGTAACGGTATTTCTACGAGTCTTTCAGGACAGCACTTGGAGAGAGCGCAGCTCCACCCACTTTCCCAGGAAACACTGCAGTCACTTTAAATTCCGCCCACTTCCACCATGACCTCAGTTGTTAACGAGTACCTCCGGACATGCTGGAATTAGATAAGCAAAACATAGCAACTATACACGTTAGTATTTATACATCGTCCTTTACAAAACAAAGGGAGGGTTATCGGTGCTGTCCTGAAAGACTTGTAGAAATACCGTTACCGGTAAGTCTAACTAAGGTTTTCTCACCTCGTCTTTCAGGACAGCACTCGGAGATGATAACCGAGTACTTACTCTAGGGTGGGACCACCGCTTGCAGGACCTTCCTGCCAAACGATTGCTCCGCTGCTGAGAGCAAATCCATTCTGTAGTGGCGAGTGAATGTGGAAAAACTCGTCCACGTGGCTGCCTTGCAGATATGTTCTGGTGAAGCCCCAGCTCGTTCCGCCCAGGATGTTGCCACTGCCCTTGTTGAATGAGCCACCACTCCAGTGGGAGGTTCCATATCCATAGCCTTGTAAGCTTCATGAATAGCCATACGAAGCCACCTGGCCAAGGTGCTCTTAGAGGCTCTATAGCCCTTCCGAGACCCCGAGAACAGCACAAAAAGAGAATTGTCCTTTCTAAATTCGCTAGAGATCTCCAGATAATGTAATAAACATCTTCTAACATCTAGGGTATGAAAATCCTTTTCTTTCGGACCCGATGGAACTGGACAGAATGTAGGTAGAACTATCTCCTGTGTTCTATGAAATGCTGATGCTACTTTTGGTAAAAAGCCTGGATCTGTCCTTAATACAACCCTATCTGGAAAGATACTCAAAAACGGTTCAGTAATAGATAGTGCTTGGAGTTCACTGACTCTCCTAGCAGAAGTGATTGCTACTAGCAACACCAGCTTCAACGTCCAAAATTTAAGTGAGGCTTCTACTGGAGGTTCAAAGGGTCTTTTTGTCAGACCTCTCAGAACAACCGATAAATCCCATTTGGGAAAAAACTTAAAAGGTACCGGCCTAGCCCTGGCTAAAGCCCTAAAAAACCTAATTATATAAGGATCCAGAGATAACCTCTTCTCTAGAAAAACAGAAAGTGCAGCAACCTGAGATTTTAGGGTGCTGGCTGCCAGACCCTTGTCCATCCCATCCTGCAAAAATTCCAGGACTGAAAAATTATTTAAAGGAAGACTACCCTTGGACTCACACCAAGAATTAAAAACTTTCCAGGTTTTAAAGTAAATGGCCCTGGTAACTTGTTTTCTACTACTAAGTAAAGTGTTAACTAAACGCTTGGATAACCCTTTACCTCTTAGGATTTGTTCCTCAGTAGCCAACCCGCAAGCTTCAGGTGATGTGCGTCTGGATGAATAAGGGGACCCTGGAACAGTAAGTCCCTCCTGACTGGTAGTAGCCAGTGAGCCTCTATCGCTAGGTCCAACAGGCCCGAAAACCAGGGCCTCTTGGGCCAAAATGGGGCTACTAAGATTAGCGTTGTTCTTTCCTCCCGCAGTTTCTTGAGAACCAATGGTATCATCTGAACCGGGGGAAAGGCGTAACACAAACGGAAGGAACAACGCTGGGCTAGCGCATCTAGTCCCTCCGCTTGGTCCAACCTGTTGAGGGAGAAAAACCGCGGGACCTTTGCATTGGCTTGAGACGCAAATAAGTCTATCTGGGGAGTTCCCCACCTGTCTACCATCTCCTGAAAGACTTCTTGGTTTAAACTCCATTCGGACTCCAGAACCCTCTTCCTGCTTAAAAAGTCTGCAAGATGGTTCAGGTTGCCCTTCAGGTGTACCGCAGTCAGGGACGCAACCTTTTTCTCTGCCCAGTACAGGATTTGTAAAGCCAGGCCTAAAAGACACTTGCTTCTCGTGCCCCCCTGCTTTGAAATATATGCCACTGCTGTGGCATTGTCCGATAGGATTTGGACGTGTTGTCCTCGGACAAACTGGCTGAAGGCCCCTAGCCCCAGAAAAATGGCTCTTAGCTCCCTCCAGTTGGAGGACCTCCTGGAATCCTCCCTGGACCATGATCCCTGGGTCATCTGACCCTCGAGATGGGCGCCCACACCCAGAAACTTGCGTCCGCTGTAAGGATCCTTGTTGTGGGGAAGGACCACAACAGACCCAGACTCAGGTTTGTTCGAGTCCTCCACCACCACAACCTCCTTTTTACCTGAGATGGAATCCTGAACTGCTTTTCCAGCGACTCCCTGAAAGTCCAGTTTCGTAGGATTGCCTGCTGAAGATCTCTTGCGTGGAGGCGGGCCCACTGGACTGCTGGTATAGAAGCGGTGAGCAGACCTAGGGTGGACATTGCTGTCCTGACGGTCACTGGCAGGTTTGTCTGTACTGCCTTTACCGCCCCTTGTATCTTGATCATCTTTTCCTCTGGCAGGAAAATCTTTCCCTGGACCGAGTCTATGGAATAACCCAAAAAAACTATCACCTGAGATGGAACCAAGTTTGATTTTTTCAGGTTTAGGACCCAGCCCAGATCCTCCAGATGGGTCTGAGTCCTCCTCAGGTCTCTGAACAACCGATCCTCTGATTTGGCAAACAGAAGGAGATCGTCCAGATATGGGACAAGAGACACCCCCTCCAGTCAGAGGTGCTATTGCCTCTGCCACGACCTTCGTGAAAACCCTGGGGGAGGAGGAGAGGCCGAAGGGGAGGGCTCTGAACTGAAAGTGCTTCACCCCCTTCTCTGTTCTTAAAGCTAGGCGTAGATAGCGTTGTGATGAGGCTCTTATTGGGATATGCAGATATGCATCCCTCAGATCTATTGAGGCCAGAAAGCATCCTGCTGGAAGCAGCTTTCTTACCGAATAGATGGAGTCCATCCGGAATTTTTTGTACCGAATGGACCTGTTTAGAATTTTTAAGTTCAGGATTAATCTGAACCTTCCTGACGACTTCCTCACTAAAAACACGTGGGAGTAACACCCTAGACCTTCCTCTTGCTGTGGTACAGGAGTGATCACCTTTTGTTGAAGGAACTCTTCTATCAAAGACATCATTGCCAGAGCTTTTTCCCTGTCCCGGGACAACTCGGTTATGTAGAAACGAGACGGTGGATTCTCCGAAAATTCCAGTGCGTATCCCTCCGAGATAACTTTCAGAACAAACGCACTGGAAGTTGCCTCTTTCCACTGAGGAAGAAACAACTGAAGACGTCCTCCCACCGCCGGGAGGATGTCATTGTGATTTTGCGGGTTGGCTGGGGGAACGAAATAGTACCCCAGGCTTCCCTCGTCCCCTTTGGGGCTGCCAGGACTTTCCCCCTCTTTGCGTCTGTTTCGAATTTTGGGGCTGTCCAAAAGAACGAAAATTCTTTTTGTTTTGTGGAACTACTTTCTTCACCGGCAAAGCTTTTTTCCTGTCCGCTGTCCTCTCTAGAACTGCCTCTAGACCAGAACCAAAAACCAGGTCACCCTCAAAAGGCAGGCCACACAGCTTAATCTTTGAAGCTGCATCCCCTGACCAAGTTTTAACCCATAAGGCTCTCCTGGCCGAATTAATTAAGGCCGAGGAACGAGCCGACATCCTTACCGACTCTGCTGATGCATCTGCAATGTAACTCACAGCATTCCCCAGAACCGGAAGAGAGTCAAGTAGTTCTCTGCGAGAAGTCCCTGCCTCAATATGGGCTTTTAGCTTGTCCAGCCAATGCTCCAGGTTCCTGGCTACTACCGTAGACGCCATAGCAGGTTTGAGGTTGGCTAGTGTTGAATCCCAAGCTTTTTTTAAAAGCGTCTCAGCCCTTTTGTCCATGGTATCCTTCAAGGTACCCATGTCCTCAAAGGCCAAGTCTGTGTTCCGTGAGACTTTAGAAAAGGCTGCATCAAGCTTGGGTTTTTTATTCCAGACTTGTGCTTCGTCTTCCTCAAAAGGAAATCTCCTTTTTAAAGATTTAGAAAAGAAGGGGGCCCTCTCAGGGTCCCTCCATTCCCTTTTGATAGCATCAGACAACACTTTGTGTACTGGAAAGGTTCTGTGCTTAATCTCATCTAAGCCCTGGTACATCTTGTCGTGTAACGACAACTGGGTCTTATCCTCTTTAATATTAAGGGTAGCATGTATCTGTTTCAGGAGATCATCTACCTCCTCTAATGACAGTTTGTAGCGAGATGAGGATGCATCTTTCTCCTCATCCTCCTCTGCCTCAGACCCTGAAACCACACTCCTATGCTCCTCGTCCTCAGACTCACTAACTACCCCCCCTTGGGTACTAGTGGAAGCTCTAGGGGCTGATTGAAAGATCGGACGTTTGTCTAGGTAGGAACGCAAAGATTGAAACGTTTCCTGTAGTTCCTTCCTGAAGGAGGAAATTATCTCCTTGGGCTGCTCAGAGGGTGTACTAGCAGAGGCTTCCTCTGTAATTACTGCAGCAATGCAGGCTTTGCATAAGGGTTTAACCCATGAACCCCTGAGGGACGTCTTGCAAATAGCACACTTCTTAGGTGGGGGCAATGCAACATTAAGTTTTTCTTTGCACTTCTGAAAGACACAAAAAAACAAACAACCCAATGCTTAACTTTTTTGTGTATCAGACAACAACCCCATTGACACCAACAGCAGTGAACAAAACAGACAAAATCCCATCACCGCTGTGTAAAACCTAAAAGCATTACTCCCAAAGACATAACTAGGGAAATAAATGCTGCAGGCTCCCCTCCCCCTAGAGGGGCAACAGGAGGGACACATACAGATCCCAGGCAACATGGAAACCGCCGTCTCCTACCTGGGCCGGGCTGGTGCTTGTGGCTCCTGCTCCCGCCACCACTGCTGCTTCCTCTTCTGGCTCCATTCTCCTCCAGAGTGCAGCAGCCGTCCGATCCTTTTAAAATTCCCGGCAAACTCGTCGTCACGAGACCCGGAAATGCACCGCCAAGGCCGCCTCCCCTCCTGCGCTCCAGCAGCTGGAACCGGAAGCTGCCGCGCGCCGCCGAAAGCTCTTCCCCCCCGGAAATGACGTCGCCCGCCACCCGGAACGGAACTTCGTGAACCCGGAAGAGGCACCTGACCTCTTCCATCAGCCCACGCTGTCCGTCTATGGGAGAAGAAAACCTCCAGCGGCCTCTGCCCTCGCCGGACTCGAGGAGGGGAAAGCACCGAAGCACCCCCCACCCGTCAGGGGGGGTGCTGGGTCTGCCTGTAAGTACCAATAACCGCCGCCGGTATGCCCCAGCCACCTCCACCTGGAGAGAGTACAGCACACCCCTGGTTCCCTGCAGCGCTTCCACCATGGCCGGAGGAAACACAACAACTGAGGTCATGATGGAAGTGGGCGGAATTTAAAGTGACTGCAGTGTTTCCTGGGAAAGTGGGTGGAGCTGCGCTCTCTCCAAGTGCTGTCCTGAAAGACGAGGTGAGAAAAAAATGCTTCCACGTGATTGGATGATGGATGTTTTCTCCCCCTGCTCTCCATTTCTGTTCCTTGCCATTGCACAGAGGATGCCAAGTGTTCACTTCATGTTTTTCCATAGCACTGCCAATGTACACAGCACTACACAAACATACAATGCCACACCTCACAGACACAAAACAATCATGACAATTCAAATTCAAATAGAGTCATTATAAAAAAAAATTTTTTTTTTTTTTTTGAACGATTGCTCTTAGAACTGCACATTTTTCACTTATCTCGCTACTGCCACCCAACAAAAAGTGTTCTGAAGATGTTCGTGTATAGAAGAACTCTGTCAGGTAAACAAATTATATATTATATATATATATACACATATACACATATATATATACATATACACAGACAGACAGACAGACAGACAGACAGACAGACAGACAGACAGACAGACAGACAGACAGACAGACAGACAGACAGACAGACAGACAGACAGACAGACAGACAGACAGACAGACAGACAGACAGACAGACATTCTGCACTAGAAAACCTGGAATCGGATTGGCTGCCAGGAGCAACATAGGACCTTTGCTCCAATTAAATGATATACTGCACTAGGCCCATTTTATAATTGACAGAGGAGCAGGCCATGCGATTGGCTACCAATTATTATTGCAGGTACTTATATAGCGCTGTCAATTTACACAGCGCTTTACATATACATTCACTGCCCACTTTATTATAAGGTACACCTTGCCACTGTGTTTCACCGAAAATAATTTTCCGGGAGGGCTGCAATATAAGCCCTACCCCAGAAATAAGCCGTAGTTTAAAATGTTTGTAAAATCCTAAAACGCACTGTATTAGAGCAATATAAAATGTAATAAATAAAAAAAGGGTGATTAGCGCTAAAGAAGATCCCTAAAAGGGAGCTAGTATGCACTGCATACTAGCTCATTATGAAACACTTACCTTAAAACGAGGTGAAGAGAACTTACCTGGTCCACGCCGAGCGAGATGTCATCGTGCTCCGGCGTGTCTTCTGGGTATCGCCGCTTCATCGCTGTGATTGGCTGGAGCGGGAGACTTCAATTCGGTAAGGTCCGGCGGCTGCCGGTCCTTAAGCCAAGGCTCCCGGCTGCAATCAGCGGCGCATTGTGGGGGGGAATATCTCCTAAACCGTACAGGTTTAGTAGGTATTCTTTATACCTACAGGTAAGCCTTATTATAGGCTTACCTGTAGGTAAAAGTAAGAAATTGGGGTATACAACCACTTTAAGGTGAAAAAACACTAAGGTTTACAACCCCTTTAAGCTTTCTGTATGGGTGTCATTCTGACAACCAGTGTAGGGGGGGGGGGGTGTCTTTCCACTAGACACCAATGTAAGGAGCCACCAATGGATTGGTTTTAGCAAGGATTCCCTAAAACTTGAAAAACCTTTCAAGAGTTCCTCTGTGGTAATATGTTAGAGAAAGGCTGAAGCAACTGATTGTTTGCAATGGGAATCCGGAATAATTCTACATGGCTGAATAAACAGAGCCTACAGCAGGGACAGGCGAACCTTGGCACGCCAGCTGTGGTGAAACTACAAATCCCATCATGCCCCTGCCCCTAGAAGTTATGCCTGCGATTGTCAGGGTCTTGCAAGGTCTCATGGGCCTTGTAGTTTCACCACAGTTGGAGGGTCGAGGTTGCCTACCCCTGGCCTAGAGTTTTCCAGAAGGACCAGATTTTGTATATAAATCTACCAGTGGGACCCAGGGAAGGACCAGAGTTAGGATCAGGATAGTGCAATTACCTTAACATAAGGAAGCAGCAGCCAGGCCTCCCACTTAGGCCCCTTCTCGATCATGCAGTGCCCCACCAGACGCAGGATGTTGGGGTGGTTGAACATTCGGTGCATCTCCACCTCATGAAGCGCCTCCTTGCGATCCTCCCGGTCGTGGCATAGTATGCGTTTTAGGGCATAAAAGCGCCCGTCATGGAGCCCTTCAACCAGATCTACATAACTGAAGCCTCTGTTAGGAAAGAAAATACAGATTAAAACACAATTAAACCTTCACTTTATATTCGCTGAATACATTCAAGATGTCTTAATGCAAAAGGTGTGCAAAGTCTTAAGCCTCATACACACGATCGGATAAATCTATGGATTTTTGTGCGAAGGGCATTGTCCGCGAACTTGTTCTGCATACAGACGGCACAACATTTTTAGCCAACATACATTAACCACATAAGGACTGCCGCATGTACATTTACGTCGGCAGAATGGCACGTACAGGCACATTGGCATACCTGTACGTCCCTGCCTAGACGTGGGTCGGGACCCCCCCCCCCCCCCGGTACATGCATCGGTTCGGTAGGCTGTGTGAGCAATCCGGGATGAGAGGGCGGCTGTTCGTTTTTGTCCGCCCCCTCCAAATCGCTCCCAGCCAATGCGCGTCCTCCCCCGCCCTCTTTCTGTGTAAACACAGGAAGGGGGAAGTGATTTAATCACTCCTCTCGGCGATATTTTCAACTGCCGCTGAGGAGAGAAGACATCACAGTGAGTCTGCACAACACTAACACTGACACCAGGACACATAGGCACATTAACCCCCCCGATCACCCCCCCCCCCCTCCCCCCTGTCACTGAATGCAGTGATCATATATTTACTGATCACTGCATTTAGTTTCAGTGTGACAGGCAGTTAGTGTTAGGTCCAGGGTAGCCCCCGTACCCCCCCTAATAAAGTTTTAACCCCTTGATCACCACCCTAGTTAACCCTTTCACCCCCTATTGCCAGCGTCACTAAGCGATCATTTTTCTGATCGCTGTATTAATGTCACTGTTGCCGCTAGGTAGCTAGTTTTTTTTTTATTGCGATTTTTTTTTTACTAAAGACATGTGGCTGAATACATTTTGGCCTAAATGTTTGACTAAAATTTAGTTTATTCGATTTTTCTTATAACAAAAATCATAAAATAGATTTTTTTTCAAAAATGTCACTCTATTTTTGTATATAGAGCAAAAAATAAAAAATCGCAGAGGTGATCAAATACCATCAAAAGAAAGCTCCATTTGTGGGAAGAAAACGACGCAAATTTTGTTTGGGAGCCACGTCGCTACAGGAGAGTCAGGACACTCTCTACATTGCAGATAGAGAAAGAAGCTGTGTGTTAGCGGGCGTCTTGACTCTCCTGTAGTCCAAGGGAGGGGGCGAGAACGACACACCACACCAGGGAAAAAGCCTTGCATTACTGTGTGGAGTTACAGACAGAAGAACAGGAAGTGAGGATTTCTCAGAAGAAATAAGGACATTTAAAAGCAAAATGGAAGGATGAGGTAAGTGAAGGAGGACTGCACTAAGGTAAAGGAAGCTATTTAGGGGAAAAAATGATACCTTTACAACCCCTTTAAATATGTTTCTTGGTTAAATTAGCTACTTTTTGTGAATGTATATGTTCAGCCCATCACTAAGTCATGGTGGTTTTTTTTTTTTTTACAGGGTTTGTTTCCCCCTTTTTGTGCAAAGAGAAAATACAGATTGTTACTTACCCCTCTCCCAGCTTCTCTACAAACAGGTAACGCTTGTTTTCGATGGTTAGGACTCCCCGAGAACAGATACAGAGAGTAGCACCCATTGCTGCCCGCACATTCTTCGCTCACTAAAAAAGGAAAAAAAACGTGGAGCAACTCAAAATCACGCTGGAAAATAATAAATAATCATGTAAAAATTCTAGTGGTGCACCGAAACGAAAATTCAGGACCGAAACGAAAATTCAGGATGCCCTTATTATTTATATAGAATTGTATATTTGACTTTTTAATTAATATCACAAAATTTAAATCAATATGAAATAACTTTTGCCCATTATTGGCACCTTTTTTTTTTTTTTTCCTACTGGCAAAAACGTTGATAACCCCATTTTGGGCCAATAATTTAGGGCGGCCGATATACAATTATGAAGATTAATACCTTATTTCATGGTGCCGCAGTACGGTCACATGACCTCCCAGCTGACGTCAGAGGGGAATCTCAGCCCCTACTGCTGTAGTCCTTAAATTGGGGAAGGACATCGGCAGGAGGTCATGTGACCGCATAGTGGCGCTGTGAAATAAAGTATTAAGCTTCACAATTGTTAAAAAAAAAAAAAAGCAAAAAACACACACACACACACACACACACACACACACAGTACAAGAGGGGATATACCACTAATTGTGCTCAGTGACTTTATAACCACTTTAAGGCCGGGTTCACACTATTGCGAATTGGATACGGATTCTCCGCATCGAATTTGCAATAGCAGCAGAATGTGAATGGCTCTCTATGGAGGTGGTTCACATATCTCCGATGCGGCTCCGGTGCAAATTTGCACAGAAGCCCTGTGCGTCTTTTAGTGTATTTTAAATCCAAATTCAGCCCAAAATTCAGGCTGAAAGAGTGAACCAGGACACACCGGACCCCTGCTGGGAGCCGCATCAGCATGCAGTGTGAACAGAGCCTAATGCTGCATACACACGATAGTTTTCCGGGTTGTAAAAAAAACGTTTTTTTTTTTTCAACCCGATCATTACAACGGCCTTGCCCACACACGAGCGTGAAAAAAAAAATGCTCTAGCAAAGCGCGGTGACGTACAACACGTACGACGGCACTATAAAGGGGAAGTTCCATGCGGATGGCGCCACCCTTGGGGCTGCTTTTGCTGATTTCGTGTTACAGCGTGATGAATGTGCTTACTCCATTCCAAACGCTAGTTTTACCAGAACTAGCGCTCCCGTCTCATAACTTGCTTCTGAGCATGCGCAGATTTTTCACATCATTAACCACTTTAGCCCTGGACCATATTGCTGTCCAAAGACCAGAGCACTTTTTGTGATTCGGCACTGCGTCGCTTTAACTGACAATTGCGCGGTCGTGCGACGTGGCTCCCAAACAAAATTGACGTCCTTTTTTTCCCACAAATAGAGCTTTCTTTTGGTGGTATTTGATCACCTCTGCGGTTTTTATTTTTTGCGCTATAAACAAAAATAGAGCGACTGATTTGAAAAAAATGCAATATTTTTTACTTTTTTCTGTCATAAATATCCGCCAAAAATATATAAAAAAAAATGTGTTTTTCCTCAGTTTAGGCCGATACGTATTCTTTTACATTTTTTTCGTAAAAAAAAAAAATAAAAATAAAAAAAAAAAAATCGCAATTCGCATTTATTGATTGGTTTGCGCAAAAGTTATAGCGTTTACAAAATAGGGGGTAGTTTTATGGCATTTTTATTGTTTTAATTTTTTTTACTAGTAATGGCGGCGATCAGCGTTTTTTTTTCGGTACTGCGATATTATGGCGGACACATCGGACACTTTAGACACATTTTTGGGACCATTGGCATTTTTTTAGCGATCAATGCTATAGAAATGCATTGTATTACTATAAAAATGACACTGGCAGTGAAGGGGTTAATACTAGGGGGCAGGGAAAGGGTTAAGTGTGTTCCTGGGTGTGTTCTGACTGTATGGGGGGTGGACTCACTAGGGGAATTCACTGATTTATACATTGTATGAACAGAAAATCAGCGTTTCCCCCGCTGACAGGACCGGGAGCTATGTGTTTACACACATTGCTCTCGTTCCCTGCTCTGTAACGAGCAATCGCGGGTGCCCGGCAGCGATCGTACCCGCCGGGCACGCGCGCGGGACTCGGGGGCGAGCGCGCATGGGCCGCCGGCGGCGCGCACGCGCCCCCTAGTGGCCGCAGAAGAGCCGACGTAGTATGATGGGCTCTCGCCCAGGAGAGCCGACCTGCCGCCGCCTAGTGGTTAAAGCCCACACACTGCCATTTTTTACGACGTTAAAAACGACAACGTTTAAAACATTGTGATAAAGCCATGTTCGAAAAAAAATTTGCCCGTTTTTCAGAACCCGAAAAATGCTCACACCATCGTTTTAAAATTACATTTAAAAAAAAACTTTGTTTTTAACAACCCGAAAAACGATCGTGTGTACGCGGCATAAGAGTTCATTCAGAGAAAGTCCACCAGCATAAGGATCAGTTCTCATCGAATGCAAGAATTCCTTCAGATGGGAGCCGACACTGCGCCGCGCGTGCAGGCTCCCTGTGCTGCAAACAGGCAGCCTATAGATCTGAATGCAGATACAGCAGCTGCAAAGATCCGAACACACACTGTCTGTGTCCAGGAAACCCGTCATTAAACACAAATGAATTGAAGCTGGCATACCAGGAAAGAAGCTAGTAAATACTTACCTTACTGGCTGCCCGCGCCACCCGTACTCCGCTTCATTCAGTAGAATTTTCTCCAAAGTCTGCAGAAAAACAGCATGTCCAGGAATGTCGATCTTCTGGTTTCCTCCTGCTGGCTTCTCCTTCACTTCATTACAGGCAACAGTGGTGATGTGGAGGTCAGCAGGAGGAACCAGCGAGAGGCGAGGAGGACCCAGAAATAAGGTGACGACAAGCAACAGAAGCTTCCACATTTCCATCAGTGCTATAAAGTGTTTTACCGCAAAGGTGACAGGTCAACTTGAGGTGTGTGATGGCTGTTTGCCGTGTCCGAGCCCCTACCTTTGATGGCCTGAAGTGACCCCAATCACAACTTCCTAACTGTACTCAATAAGAGCGCCCCCTGCAGGCTGTACATAGGGCTCTGCTGATCGCATACTGTGAGAGCATCCCCTGCAGGCTGTACATAGTGCTCTGCTGACCACATCCTAGGAGAGCGCCCCCTGCAGGCTGTTCATAGTGCTCTGCTGACCACATCCTAGGAGAGCGCCCCCTGCAGGCTGTTCATAGTGCTCTGCTGATCGCATACTATGAGAGCGCCCCCTGCAGGCTGTACATAGTGCTCTGCTGATCGCATACTATGAGAGCGCCCCCTGCAGGCTGTTAATAGTGCTCTGCTGATAGCATACTATGAGAGCATCCCCTGCAGACTGTACATAGTGCTCTGCGATCGCATACTATGAGAGCGCCCCCTGCAGGCTGTACATAGTGCTCTGCGATCGCATACTATGAGAGCGCCCCCTGCAGACTGTACATAGTGCTCTGCGATCGCATACTATGAGAGCGCCCCCTGCAGGCTGTACATAGTGCTCTGCTGATAGCATACTATGAGAGCATCCCCTGCAGACTGTACATAGTGCTCTGCGATCGCATACTATGAGAGCGCCCCCTGCAGGCTGTACATAGTGCTCTGCGATCGCATACTATGAGAGCGCCCCCCTGCAGGCTGTACATAGTGCTCTGCGATCGCATACTATGAGAGCGCCCCCTGCAGGCTGTACATAGTGCTCTGCGATCGCATACTATGAGAGCGCCCCCTGCAGGCTGTACATAGTGCTCTGCGATCGCATACTATGAGAGCGCCCCCTGCAGACTGTACATAGTGCTCTGCGATCGCATACTATGAGAGCGCCCCCTGCAGGCTGTACATAGTGTTCTGCTGATAGCATACTATGAGAGCGTCCCCTGCAGGCTGTACATAGTGCTCTGCTGATAGCATACTATGAGAGCGCCCCCTGCAGACTGTACATAGTGCTCTGCTGATCACATCCTAGGAGAGCGCCCCCTGCAGGCTGTACATAGTGCTCTGCTGATCACATACTATGAGAGCGCCCCCTGCAGACTGTACATAGTGCTCTGCTGATCGCATACTATGAGAGCGCCCCCTGCAGGCTGTACATAGTGCTCTGCGATCGCATACTATGAGAGCGCCCCCTGCAGGCTGTACATAGTGCTCTGCTGATCACATCCTAGGAGAGCGCCCCCTGCAGGCTGTACATAGTGCTCTGCTGATCACATACTATGAGAGCGCCCCCTGCAGGCTGTACATAGTGCTCTGCTGATCACATCCTAGGAGAGCGCCCCCTGCAGGCTGTACATAGTGCTCTGCTGATCACATACTATGAGAGCGCCCCCTGCAGGCTGTACATAGTGCTCTGCGATCGCATACTATGAGAGCGCCCCCTGCAGGCTGTACATAGTGCTCTGCTGATAGCATACTATGAGAGCGCCCCCTGCAGACTGTACATAGTGCTCTGCTGATCGCATACTATGAGAGCGCCCCCTGCAGGCTGTACATAGTGCTCTGCTGATAGCATACTATGAGAGCGCCCCCTGCAGGCTGTACATAGTGCTCTGCTGATAGCATACTATGAGAGCGCCCCCTGCAGGCTGTACATAGTGCTCTGCGATCGCATACTATGAGAGCGCCCCCTGCAGGCTGTACATAGTGCTCTGCGATCGCATACTATGAGAGCGCCCCCTGCAGACTGTACATAGTGCTCTGCGATCGCATACTATGAGAGCGCCCCCTGCAGGCTGTACATAGTGTTCTGCTGATAGCATACTATGAGAGCGTCCCCTGCAGGCTGTACATAGTGCTCTGCGATCGCATACTATGAGAGCGCCCCCTGCAGGCTGTACATAGTGCTCTGCTGATAGCATACTATGAGAGCGCCCCCTGCAGACTGTACATAGTGCTCTGCTGATCAGATCCTAGGAGAGCGCCCCCTGCAGGCTGTACATGGTGCTCTGCTGATCACATACTATGAGAGCGCCCCCTGCAGACTGTACATAGTGCTCTGCTGATCGCATACTATGAGAGCGCCCCCTGCAGGCTGTACATAGTGCTCTGCGATCGCATACTATGAGAGCGCCCCCTGCAGGCTGTACATAGTGCTCTGCTGATCACATCCTAGGAGAGCGCCCCCTGCAGGCTGTACATAGTGCTCTGCTGATAGCATACTATGAGAGCGCCCCCTGCAGACTGTACATAGTGCTCTGCTGATCACATCCTAGGAGAGCGCCCCCTGCAGACTGTACATAGTGCTCTGCTGATCGCATACTATGAGAGCGCCCCCTGCAGGCTTTACATAGTGCTCTGCGATCGCATACTATGAGAGCGCCCCCTGCAGGCTGTACATAGTGCTCTGCTGATCACATCCTAGGAGAGCGCCCCCTGCAGGCTGTACATAGTGCTCTGCTGATCACATACTATGAGAGCGCCCCCTGCAGGCTGTACATAGTGCTCTGCTGATCACATCCTAGGAGAGCGCCCCCTGCAGGCTGTACATAGTGCTCTGCTGATCACATACTATGAGAGCGCCCCCTGCAGGCTGTACATAGTGCTCTGCGATCGCATACTATGAGAGCGCCCCCTGCAGGCTGTACATAGTGCTCTGCTGATAGCATACTATGAGAGCGCCCCCTGCAGACTGTACATAGTGCTCTGCTGATCGCATACTATGAGAGCGCCCCCTGCAGGCTGTACATAGTGCTCTGCTGATAGCATACTATGAGAGCGCCCCCTGCAGGCTGTACATAGTGCTCTGCTGATAGCATACTATGAGAGCGCCCCCTGCAGACTGTACATAGTGCTCTGCTGATCACATCCTAGGAGAGCGCCCCCTGCAGGCTGTACATAGTGCTCTGCGATCGCATACTATGAGAGCGCCCCCTGCAGGCTGTACATAGTGCTCTGCTGATAGCATACTATGAGAGCGCCCCCTGCAGGCTGTACATAGTGCTCTGCTGATAGCATACTATGAGAGCGCCCCCTGCAGGCTGTACATAGTGCTCTGCTGATAGCATACTATGAGAGCGCCCCCTGCAGACTGTACATAGTGCTCTGCTGATCGCATACTATGAGAGCGCCCCCTGCAGGCTGTACATAGTGCTCTGCTGATAGCATACTATGAGAGCGCCCCCTGCAGGCTGTACATAGTGCTCTGCTGATAGCATACTATGAGAGCGTCCCCTGCAGGCTGTACATAGTGCTCTGCGATCGCATACTACGAGAGTGTCCCCTGCAGACTGTACATAGTGCTCTGCGATCGCATACTATGAGAGCGCCCCCTGCAGGCTGTACATAGTGCTCTGCTGATAGCATACTATGAGAGCGCCCCCTGCAGGCTGTACATAGTGCTCTGCTGATCACATCCTAGAGAACCTGAATAATAATAATACTAGAACCTCATAGTCAGGGGCTTCCCAGGATAGCAATGTGTCTGACATCACCAGGTACAATGAATGGAAACATACCACACACACGGACACACGCATAGAACCTTACGATCAGCAATGCCAATACACCACACACAGACACTACAGACGGGTAGAAGCTCCATACCGGCTCCTCCGGGTGATGCCAGCACAGCAGCTCCCAGCCTAACCCGGAACCATCACAGCACAGAGCAATCAGCTGGCGGCGCGTTGTATTGACGTCACGAGGAAGCGCCGGTGTAGCATGAAACCCTGTGTATCCCATGAAAATCGGTATTCCTGGCATCAACTGCGCATGTGCCGATTTCAGACCATTGAAATCGAGCGCAGAGCTACTGCCGACGAACACGGCCGTATCATATTAACTCTTCACTCGCCGAGAGATACACTGCCGATTACACTGGATGTGGATGACAGCGGCTGCGGGGGACATAACGATGGGAAGGCTTTTTGCGATAAAGGTACAGCAACAAGCTGTATAGGCTACCTACGGGGGGGGGACAGACAGTCTGTATGTCGGGGGGTGAGTATGTATGTCACGGGAGCCAGTCTTGTGGGGAGGGGGGGGGTCAGTCTGGGGGGAGGGGTGAGTCTGTATTTCATGGGGGCAGTCTGTATGTGTGTGGGGGGGGGGGGGGGTGAGTCTGTATGTCACAGGGGCCAGCCCTTGGGGGGGGGGGGGGGTGGGAGTGAGTATGTATGTCACGGGAGCCAGTCTTGTGGGGAGGGGGGGTCAGTCTGGGGGGAGGGGTGTCTGGGGGGAGGGGTGAGTCTGTATTTCAGGGGGGCAGTCTGTATGTGTGGGGGGGGGGATGAGTCTGTATGTCACAGGGGCCAGCCTTGGGGGGGGGGGGGGGGTGAGTCTGTATGTCACAGGGGCCAGCCTGGGGGGGGGGGGGGGGTGAGTCTGTATGTCACAGGGGCCAGCCTTGGGGGGGGGGGGGGGGTGAGTCTGTATGTCACAGGGGCCAGCCTTGGGGGGGGGGGGGTGAATCTGTATGTCACAGGGGCCAGCCTTGGGGGGGGGGGTGAGTCTGTATGTCACAGGGGCCAGCCCTTGGGGGGGGGGGGGGGGTGAGTCTGTATGTCACAGGGGCCAGCCCTTGGGGGGGGGGGGGTGAGTCTGTATGTCACAGGGGCCAGCCCTTGGGGGGGGGGGGGGGGGGGTGAGTCTGTATGTCACAGGGGCCAGCCTTGGGGGGGGGGTGAGTCTGTATGTCACAGGGGCCAGCCTTGGGGGGGGGGGTGGTGAGTCTGTATGTCACAGGGGCCAGCCCTTGGGGGGGGGGGGGGTGAGTCTGTATGTCACAGGGGCCAGCCTTGGGGGGGGGGGTGAGTCTGTATGTCACAGGGGCCAGCCCTTGGGGGGGGGGGGGGGTGAGTCTGTATGTCACAGGGGCCAGCCCTTGGGGGGGGGGGGGGGGTGAGTCTGTATGTCACAGGGGCCAGCCCTTGGGGGGGGGGGGGGGGGGGGGGGGTGAGTCTGTATGTCACAGGGGCCAGCCTTTGGGGGGGGGTGAGTCTGTATGTCACAGGGGCCAGCCCTAGGGGGGGGGGGGTGAGTCTGTATGTCACAGGGGCCAGCCCTAGGGGGGGGGGTGGTGAGTCTGTATGTCACAGGGGCCAGCCTTGGGGGGGGGGGGGGGTGAGAGTCTGTATGTCACAGGGGCCAGCCTTGGGGGGGGGGGTGAGTCTGTATGTCACAGGGGCCAGCCCTTGGGGGGGGGGGGGGGGGGGTGAGTCTGTATGTCACAGGGGCCAGCCCTTGGGGGGGGGGGGGGGGGGGGGGTGAGTCTGTATGTCACAGGGGCCAGCCCTTGGGGGGGGGGGGTGAGTCTGTATGTCACAGGGGCCAGCCCTTGGGGGGGGGGGTGAGTCTGTATGTCACAGGGGCCAGCCCTAGGGGGGGGGGTGTGAGTCTGTATGTCACAGGGGTCAGCTCTTGGGGGGGGGGGTGAGTCTGTATGTCACAGGGGCCAGCCCTTGGGGGGGGGGTGTGAGTCTGTATGTCACAGGGGCCAGCCCTTGGGGGGGGGGGGTGAGTCTGTATGTCACAGGGGCCAGCCCTAGGGGGGGGGGTGTGAGTCTGTATGTCACAGGGGCCAGCTCTTGGGGGGGGGGGGTGAGTCTGTATGTCACAGGGGCCAGCCCTTGGGGGGGGGGGGGGGTGAGTCTGTATGTCACAGGGGCCAGCCCTTGGGGGGGGGGGTGAGTCTGTATGTCACAGGGGCCAGCCCTTGGGGGGGGGGGGGTGAGTCTGTATGTCACAGGTGCCAGCCCTAGGGGGGGGGGGGTGTGTGAGTCTGTATGTCACAGGGGCCAGCTCTTGGGGGGGGGGGGGGGGGGTGAGTCTGTATGTCACAGGGGCCAGCCCTTGGGGGGGGGGGGTGAGTCTGTATGTCACAGGGGCCAGCCCTTGGGGGGGGGGGGGGAGTCTGTATGTCACAGGGGCCAGCCCTTGGGGGGGGGGGGGGGGGAGTCTGTATGTCACAGGGGCCAGCCCTTGGGGTGGGGGGGGGGTCAGTCTGTTTTTCACTGGGGTCAGTCTGTATTTCACGGAGGTCAGTCTGTATGCCACGAGGGGGGGGGGGGATCAGACTGTATGTCACGGGGGGGGGTCAGTCTGTATGTCACGGGGGGGGTCAGTCTGTATGTCACGGGGGGGGTCAGTCTGTATGTCACGGGGGGGGGGGGTGAGTCTGTATTTCACAGGGGACAGTCTTGGGGGGGGGGGGTGGTCAGTCTGTATTTCACAGGGGGTCAGTCTGTATTTCACGGGGGTCAGTCTGTGGGGGGTATGTATTTCAGGTGGGTCAGTCTGTATGTCACAGGGGTGAGTTTGTATTTCACGGGGTCCAGTCAGTATTTCATGGAGGGGGTCAGTCTGTATTTCACAGTGGTCAGTCTGGGGGGGGGGGGGCAGTCTTTATGTCATGGTGGGGGGGGTCAGTCTGTATGTCACAGAGGGCGGTCGTCAGTCTGTCTGTCACGGGGGGTCAGTATGTATGTCACAGGGGGGGGCCACAGTCAGCATGTCATGGGGGGTGGAGCCCAGGGGTCATAAGTTGAGAGGTGACGATCTATCAGAGGTGTGGCTCCCTTGGTGGGGAATGGGGGTCAGTATTTAGTTTGTGGGGCAAAGAATTGTGAGTGAGGGGGGTCAGTTGTTGGGAGTTGAGGATCTTGTAATATTTTCATGGCCCTGTAATATTATAAGGGGGGGGGGGGGGGGGTACGGATTTTCATGGCCCTGTAATAATATAAGAGGCTGTAATGACACTGTAATATTAGGGGTACATTTCACAGTCTGGATTATTAATATTGTGGGGGGGGGGGGACACAATTTTAACCCATCAACTGCCATAGAAGTGGGAAAGCAAGCCACTAGAAAGCAGTTGTTATTGTTTTTATTTTGGGGGTGACGTGTATTAGTGACGAGGGGTTCAGTCTGGTCTTTTAGTTGAAGGGGGGGGGGGTGTCAATCTGAGGTGTCAGTATTTTGTTTTGTGGGTTGTCAGTCTTGGTGGGTATCTGTCTGTGTAGCCGGGGGGGGTGCTTATAATATTTAAATTAATCTTTTTTTTTTTTTTTAAACTCTGTGTGTACCTTTCCCTAAATATGTAGGGATACCCCTTATTTACCAAGTTATTGTCTCCATCCCAGGCTCTCCCTGCAGACCCCCCCCCCCCCCCTCAATTCTCCCCTCTCCAATCCTTTCTGCCTTTTATCTTTCTTCCCCCTTTTTCTTTACCTCTTGATCTTCTGATCCAAACCTATTCATTAAACCTTTGGGTGCAAGTGTCGCTGTAGGCGATAGCTGTTTGGCGCGCTCATTACTGCTTTTTTATAATTGATATGTCAAATGTATTTCTGATGTACGGTTTATTCTGCCAATAAAAACATTTTCACCTCTAAAAACTCTGTGTGTTATTTGTTTATCTGTGTGTTGGTGATCATGTTCCTTTTCATTGTTGTGTACAGTCCTACATGGACCTTTATTCAGTGTACAATATAGAATATTGCCTCAATTAGTTACGTCTAGGGATAGGGGCGGGCACCATCATCCTTTTGTATTAGGATATTGGAAAGGGGGTGTGCCAGGGGCTGCTTCAAATTTGCCCCGCGGTACTGTGAAAGTTGAGGACGATCTCGGTACCCAAGGATTAGGCCAAAGTACGTATAAAATGTCAATTTATTAAGGAGGTAAACATAATTAAAAACATTTTGTACAGCAGAACATAAACAGTTGTTGCAAAATTGATATAAATGGTTCACAAACAGGTAAACCTCACAGGTATTGTGAGGAATGGAGATGTATGTCCTGACGTATTCCTCTGCATGTTTTGTGGCTTTGGCCGCTTCTTCAGGTTAAATAATGTTAGGCCCCTTTCACATTGAGGCGTTTTTCATGCGGTACAGCGCTAAAAATAGCGCTGCTATACCGCATGAAAAATCATGCCCTGTAGTGTTCAATGTGAAAGCCCGAAGGCTTCCACACTGAAGCGGTGCGCTAGCAGGAGCGCTCCAAAAGTCCTGCTAGCCGCATCTTTACCGCAGTGTGTTCACCGCTCCTATACCGCGTCTTAGAGGTCTTAGAGATTTATATAGTCATGCATGGCTTACAAATGACGGCCCAATGGAGCATCAGAAAACACAAGAGAGGCACCAAATACAGGTAAATCCTCCCACAGCAGACACAGGAGTCACTTGACAGTGCCGTAAATAAAAAATAAAAAAAAGGCAATTTTCTAGCAGTGGGTATAACTGGTGGTCTGTGGACAAGAACATACGTCAAGAAACAACAAAAGGAGGAAAAGGGGGGGGGGTGGAAGGCAAAAAAGTGAAGCAGAGGGGAAGTGGGAGGGAGGGTAAAAAAGGGGGGGGAAGGGAAAGAGAGAAGAAGAGATGAACATAAAAGGATAAGTGGGGATGAATAAAAGAGAAGAAAAAAAGAATCACTAGGTAAATATATAAAATATGCATATAGAAAAAAGACATAACCTATATACGCAAGTATAAGCCGAGTTTTTCAGCACTTTTTTTATGCTGAAAATGCCCCCCTCGCCTTATACTAAAGTCTGTGTCCATCTTTAACTTTTGCAATGGGTCCCCTGGATACCAATCTTGGCACACATGTAGCCCCACTCGTCGTCTACAAGTGTGCAAAGTCTGTTGTCTGGGGAGCACCGATTTTTCAAACTTCCATAGACTCCCATGTTAAACGTCATTCTAGTCACACATCGCCGGAGATCAGGTAGGGAGATTGGGCACAGTGAGGCATGCACATGGACACCCTAGGCTTATACTCAAGTCAATACGTTGTCCCAGTTTTTTTTGTGGTAGAATCAGGTGCCTCGGCTTATACTTAAAGGGTCACTAAAGGAAAACATTTTATTTTTGCTAAAATGACTGTTTACAGGGTATAGAGACATAAAAGTTAACTGATTCCTTTTAAAAATGATTAGAAATAGATAAAAATCAATCATATAATGTGCCTCTAGTTTCACTTTCGTTTTTAAACTGGTTTCATGTTTCTGTGAAGTACAGAAGACACACAGAACAAAAACAAACAAATCCAGGGCAGTGTTTTGTTTTTAAAATGAATCTGATTGGTTCTGAGGAGTTTTAGACACACAGCTTAGACCACAGTGAAAAACTGCCATGAGATTTTTCATAAGGAGCCAGACAGGCAGGAAGTGTGGAGATCAGAGCAGAATTACAGCAACTTCACAGCAAAAAAACAAACAAACAATGAGAACATGAAAACAGCACTGCATTAAGGTAAAGGAAGCTATTTAGCTAAAAAAATAAAAATTCCTTTAGTGACCCTTTAGTATATATGGTACATCTGTCCACTAATCAGATAACCAAACCCCCCTAATTAATCACATACGTGGAACACCCGGGGGATCAGTGGTAAAGAACCAGAAGCAATGGTGTCCAAGGACACTGGGTAAGCTTGATTGCATAAGGAGATGATGTTCAAGGATCAGTCGCAAACAGTGACAGATCCCCTGCAACCAAAGTGGATGATAGAGTTGTGCATTGAGAATATATACATTTATGGACCGAATATATGGATACAATTCCTATGTCTCATGGTGGTCGGGCAAATTCTACCCCAATGCAGGTCCACCTGAAAATGAAGCATTGGCCCCAAAATGTGTGTGTGGTCCGTGGGCAACATGGCCTCCAGTTTCCCCGTACCAAGATTGGTGCCCCTGGGCTACATGGTTTGGCTACCAAGGGGGCCCTAAATTTAGGCTAGCTTGGCCCACTATGTTAATCTATCGCACACTATCGGGAACTTTGAGGGGCCACAGCTTGGGCCCCAAACATGTCCAGGGGCTCGAGCTGTGGGCACTCAATGTTTCCAACCATTACTGCGCCATAGATTAACATAGTGGGCCAAGCTAGTCTAAATTTATGGCCTTGTGGTAGCCAATGCTTTCTTTTCATGGGGACCTGTATGGGGGTAGAATTTGCCAGACCACTGCAGGACACAGGCATTGAGGAGTGTGATCATGCAATAAATTACCTATTTGGATGCTACTTTTTTTTATCAATCCATGGTGTGCTGGCAAATATCTATTTTTTGACTTGAACCAATATCCAGCTGGTTGTTGCTGCAGAACCAAAACTTTGAGAGCTTATCCAGGAAAGTGTGCGCTTGGAATATGAAGTTTTACAGGCATTGAGGAGCCCCGCTCTGCAGGTACTGTTAAATAGTTAAGAGTCCAGAGATTCCTGGAGTACTCAGCACTCCCTGCGCTGTGATACTGCCCAAGGGCCACACACTCCCAAGTTGCCCATGAAAAAGTTGACCAGAACAATTCGGGCTAGGTCCTCCCCTAACGCTGTGCGAAATTTGGACCCCTGTACATGTTCAGGGCCCAAGCTGTGCCCACTCCAAGCTTCCCATACTACACCAAGCTGACCAAAAACCCCGAAGTGCTAGGTACAGGCAAACTTGGTACAGGTATCCTAGAGGCCCCCAGAGGTAGACCTTTCCCATCTCTGTGCCAAATTTGGGACCCCAGACATTTGGGTAAAATATTGCATGACTGAGTAATTGCCAATTAAGGCTGGGTTCACATTAATGCAAATTGGATGAGGGTTTCTCTGCATCCAATTCGCATGTCAGGAGATCGTGACCGGATCTCTATGTGCGTCTTTTGTTCTGTTTCAGCCCAAAATTCGGACCTGAAACGGTGAACAGGACTCACTGGACCCCCTGCTGTGAGCCGCTCCAGTGTGCAGTGTGAACCCAGCCTAAGGCTACGTTTACACTGAGGAGCTTTGCAGGCTGGACGAAAGGAGAGCCGCCGATTGGCCACCAGGAGGGAGGAGAGACTGGGGAAACGAGACCCGCCTGCAGCCTGGGGAGAAGCCGTTGCCCCCTGCCTGTGAGATTGGGTAAGTGCTGCCCCTGACCCCCCCCCCCCCCAAAAAAAATACCAGCTGCCACTGCCCTTGGCTCTGTCTTTTACAAATCCAGGCCTGAAGATATTCAATGGATCCTCAACAATAAGAAATCATTTCCAAGACACTACCGCCTGTGTTTAGTAAATTAAGTATTTTCCCCACTATCTGAAAATGTCATATTACTGTGTATCCAGGAAGAAAATTGTTTGAACTCATAAATCTTTGTAAGTTCAAGAAGTGGTCAGGCCAATTGAGCTCTTTCTGAACGCATTGTCAGTCTCCATAGACAGCAGTGCCCCTTAGAGGGGAAGCTGAGAACTGCAATGCCATGCTGTATGTACAGTATACACATCTTTGACTGTACATTTAAAAAAAAAACAACACAATTATTTTAATATTTAAGCTTCAAGAACTAATCACCTAAATAGGAGAAATTGGAATTGATGCAAATTCTGGGATAAGATGGAGAAGTGGAAAACACAAAGGGTCAGATCCATGAACAATTACGGCGGCATATCTCCAGATCCGTCCGCCGTCATATCATTGTTTTCTATCCACAAAACAAGATACGCCGTTTTTTTGGCGTAGATACGCCGTCTTACACCGTCGTCCTAAAGTTACCTATTTACGTTGGAAGCTAGGGGCGCTTCCACATCGAATATACAAATGAGATAGATACGCCGATCCACGAAACGTACGTACACCCCGGCGCAGTGTTTTTACGTCGTTTGCGTAAGCGCATGTCCGGCGTAAAGTTACCCCTGCTGTATAGAGGCGTACGTAATGTAAAGAATGGACGTCGGGCCAGCGTCAAATTTTCCGTCGTTCGCGCCGTTTGCCTAAACCGTTCGCAAATTACGTTCACGACGTTTTCATTGATGTTTGGTGACGTGATTTGGAGCATGCGCACTGGGATACGTCCACGGCCGGCGCATGCGCAGTTAAAAAAAAAACGTCATTTACGTCGGGTCACGATTCATTTAAATAAAACACGCCCACCTCTTCCCCATTTGAATTGCGCGGGCTTACGCCGGCCCATTTACGCTACACCGCCGTAACTTAGGACGCAAGTCCTTTGTGAATACGGCACTTGCCATTCTAACTTACGGCGGCGTAGCATAAATGATATATGACACTTACGCCGGGCTTCGTGGATCTGGCCCAAAATGTTGTGTTAGAAAGTCAAAATTCTGAGATTTAAGCCGGGTTTACAGTAAAGCAAATTGGATGCGGCTTTCTTCGCATCCAATTCCCATGACAGGAGACTGTGACCGGCTCTCAATAGAGTCGGTTCACACATCTCTGGGGTGGTGGCGGAGCGCACTGCAGAAGGGTCCTGTGCATCTTTGGCTCGGTCTTTGGTCCGAATTCTGGCAAAAATCTAGACCTACAGTAATTTGGACAAGAAATGGTGAGCGGGGATGCATCGGACCTCTGCTGCGAGCCGCACCGCAGTGTGATCCCAGCCTAACAGTCAGAATTCTGAGATTAAAAGTCAGAACTCTGTTTGAAAGTCAGAATTGTGAGATTAAAAATCTGAATTCTGACTCCTGAGTTTAAGCCCTGGTTCATACTAACAGCAGGATCGAAATCACGCAAGTTCAGCTGAACTCGCACGATTTCATACCTGCGATTTCTGAGACATCTGTGGGGGTTGCTGCACAGATGTCAATACAAATCGCACCCCGAAGTTGCCACAAGAGTAGTACAGAAACTACTTTTGCAAAATCAGTTATGCGCCGCTTTGGACGGTGCCGGCAATAGCTGCCGATTTGGCATGCGATGTGACATGTCAAATCGCATTCCAAATCGATGCAATGTGAGTCAAAATCCTGAGATAAAAAGTCAGAATTCTGAGTTTAATAAATGCAGTAGTCTTTATTGTAAACTGAACTGGCCCTCCTGGGGGGAAAAACGTAGAATGCTGCACTTTAGCTGCTGGACAACTATTGGTATATGTGCTTCTGTAACTTACAGTCAGGGGCCCCTTTCACACTACTGCGACTTCAAAGTTGCGTGATCCTGCAGCGATTTTGCCGCAAATTCACAGCCGCGATTTTGACACAGTTTCAGTGAATAAATGTGAAAACTTGAGGTCTATGGACCTCAGCTTGCATGAAAGTCGACCACAGCAGTACAGGAACTAGAGGAAATATTCTTTGTATCTATTCCTGTGGCCAATAGTAGGGAATGCAAATCAAAAACCAGTGCTGCCCTACTAGTAGGGTGACCACGTGTCCCAGATTGCCCGGGACAGTCCCGCATTTTGCAGGTCTGTCCCTTGCACCTTCATTCCAGGACAATACAGTGTCCCCCCCCCCCACCGGGGCCAATCTGATGCCCCCAAAAAAGGCTGCCACATCACCGCTTTACTCACTGACAGTACGTGTCCTGGCCGGGAATGCCTGGAGGAGCACAATCCCGCCCCCAGCTTGTGATTGGAGAAATCATAAATCTCCCGCCTCTTGTGTCCAATCACTGTGCTGTGATTCGTTACAGCACAAGCTGATTTTTGGGAAGGGGAGTGTCCCTGAATGGTAGTTTGGAAATGTGGTCACCCTACCTACTAGTGAATATCTAAAGAATACTAATATTACAGTGATAATAATCATATAACATAAAAAAAGGTATCCTTTGTATAGAGTGATTGATATTCTAAGTGGAGTGAACACACTTGTTTAGTGCCAGCAGTGACAGGGTTATTTTTTGCTATAGTTTTATATATTTTTTGCACATAAGGACTTTTTGGGGGGGGTTGCGCTGATTGAGTGTTGTAGTAATAGTAAGGGAATAATTCATCCTCTCTGCTGTGTGCTCTGCTGCCACCCAATGGACAAATCTGAAACTTCTTGTAGTAGATCTTTAACCACTTGAACTTCGGAAGATTTACTCCCCTACTTCAAGACCAGGCCATGTTTTGCGATATAGCACTGCCCTACTTCATCTGACAATTGTGCGGTCATGCAAAGCTGTACGCAAATAAAATGTCTGTCATTTTTTTTCCCTACAGATAGAGCTTTCTATAATAATCTCACACTCACCGTGAGTCCTGCGTGGCATCTCATGTGTTCATAGAATATAGAAAGCTTGCTGCATTTGTCCGCCGCGATATCGCAGTCCAGCTACGAGTTGCCGATTGTCACCATTACTAGTAATTAGGGATGTCCCGTTATGGATACTAGTATCAGTACTGATACCGAGCATTTGAACTGCTCCGATGCTTCACCCGATACCTGGGCAGTCGGTGTGATCGGTGCGGCAGGGG